>OZ007508.1:11843699-11961766 GCA_963931865.1 Axinella damicornis
TCCGAACCCCCTCCTCCCTCCCCTCACAATTATAATCGTTTCTTTGCAATAATACGTATATCACGTGAGTGTGTGGTGGTCATGTGAGTGTGTGGTGGTCATGTGAGTGTGTGTAATCACCGTGAGTGTGAGGTGGTCATGTGAGTGTGTGTATCACGTGAGTGTGTGGTGGTCATGTGAGTGTGTGGTGGTCATTGTGAGTGTGTGTATCACGTGAGTGTGTGGTGGTCATGTGAGTGTGTGGTGGTATTGTGTGAGTGTGTATCATGTAAGTGTGAGGTGGTCATGTGAGTGTGTGTATCATGTAAGTGTGAGGTGGTTGTATGAGTGTGTGTATCATGTGAATGCATGGTGGGTAGTGGGGTGGAACTGGGAGAGTCATTTCCTTTTCCCCCATGATCCCTAAACACACAGACATCAATTCAGTAATTACGCTGTTGTTTTTCTAGTGGTAGTACGCACCACAGTGCAGCCTTACTCATATGAAATTGAATGAGCTTGTACTTTCAGAAAGCTAGAAATCGTAAAACTTACCCTAAATATCAACATCTACTACATGTACACACAACAAATGTGCATTAGCTTTCAGTTCAGTTTGGGTTTGAAGGTTGTGTGTAGATTCTCACAGACGTTGCAATTAAGCTTAAGGTAGCATTATACCTTTACCGTTAGGGTACCTTTAACCGTCGGGGCCCCCCGACGGTTAAAGGTACCCTAACGGCAAAGGCCTTAAGAGACCCATGCAAGAACCTCAGGCCATGTATGTATACAATTGTGTGTGTGTGTGTGTTGTGTGTGTGTGTGTGTGTGTGTGTGTGTGTGTGTGTGTGTGTGCGTGTGCTGAGAGCAATAGTCCATTCTGAACACCAACCATGCAGCACGGAGAGTGAGCTTCATCACACATGCACACCCACTTTGCTCACCTGGCTGAGGAGTTTGTGCAGCCCTTCAGTGAGAGGAAGAAGGGGGTACACCCTGCGTTGTTCTGGACATTCACACCTGCCCCACTTTCTAGCAAGTGAAGGGCGGTGTCCTGTGAGCATGTGTTTGAATGTGTACGAGAGCAGTGTATATTAGCATGTGTGCTTGCTATACACGATGAAGTAGTTTTTATGTACCACTCCTTAGAAATCTGCACGGCATTAGGACCAGTATATGCTACGTAGCTGCTCCGTATAAACTGTGGGGTGTGTGCATGTGTGCATGTGTGTGTGTGTGTGTGTGTGTGTGTGTGTGTGTGTGTGTGTGTGTGTGTGTGTGTGTGTGTGTGTGTGTGTGTGTGTGTGTGTGTGTGTGTGTGCATGTCTAGCCTCGTTCCCAGGCTCCTCCCCTGCTTTTTGTCACACACTTGACAGTATGCACATAAAAACGTAGCTTGGGAACGTGGCTACGGGTGTCAGTGTGTAGAGAACAGGTTGGGAGGAGAATGGTAATTGCTCACGAAGTGTCCATGTCTGCTGGCGAGGTGGAGTGCTGTGTTACCAGTCTCATGGTCCTTGCTGTTGACAAACTCTTTGTCCTCTTTGAAGAAGAGCACCTGTGAGTACCGGTACGTGTGTACATGCAGAGGAATTCTCATTATGGTCCATAATGAGAATGGACCATCAATATGCACTGCACTCAACCCTTCATATCCTGAGCCAGGATGTGCATACTATGCATACTACACGGGATGTGCATACACGGCATGTGCATACTACGCATTCAAAGGATGTGCTTTGAATGCGTAGTATGACAAGCGGATCCTAGGCCTTCATACATACGCATACTACACGGGATGTGCATACTACGCATACTACACGGGATGTGCATACACGGCATGTGCATACTACGCATTCAAAGGGATGTGCTTTGAATGCGTAGTATGACAAGCGGATCCTAGGCCTTCATTTCTCTTGCTACATACGTACAAATCCATTGTTATCACATACGGAACCTGGGTGATTCAATTTATGAAGCGTTCACTCAAAAGCACCTTGAAATTGTAACTCAAAAATTATATGTGGTGAAACTAGAGGTGAAACCTCCAATAGTGGACTCTCTGTAATAGGTGCACAATATGAAAGGACAATTTTGAGGTACCAAACAATTGGTTTCCCTATACTTCTGATACATTTTGAACCTCCGAAAGAGGACAACCTCTCTATAAAGGACAGAACATCTTTCATATTGTCCCCCAATGGTGTCCTGACTATAGAGGTTCCACAGCAGTCATCCAATACAGAAGCAGCTGATGTAAACAGTAACGATAGGATACAAGATGTGTTGTTACCATAGCAACAGTAATGACTACTGTATAGCACCAAATTTTCGAGGGACAAAATGTTTGCGGATTGGCCTTCAAATTTCGCGGAAATAATTCTCGTGGATTGAGGATTTCTGGTTAGCCACGCCCAGTCTGATGCCGCTGCCGCGCGCAATTAAACCAGTAGAAGTGCGGGACGACGTGCACACTCGATCGTACGTAGTTTTTGCGACACGGTAACACTCAATCTCATCACTGCCACACTGAAGGGATTCCCAGGCTCTCTCATACAAGGCAAATGTTCACCAATACACGATAGCTGCATCCCGGATCCCAGCTGTCTTGGTAGTCGTGATACCAACGAACCGTCGCCTCTCAATGCAAGATATCGAGTGTGTGCTCCATGTTTGCGTGGCGGTACAATTCACTGTTGAGTGATAGCCTCTGGGCACTACTAGTATTGAAGAATGTTCGTGAGCTTAATTTTCGCAGTCCGAGACCAATCCGTGAAAACCGCAAAAATTATGCGCCTCGAAAATTTGGCGCTATACGGTAGTTCTTGCCAGGAAGACACAATTTATTACCACTGCTGCATACAGGAAACAAGTAGTAGCACCTTAAAATTGGATGTTATGAGTGTGCACATAAAACGTACTAGTTTCTGCACTGTCCCAAGCTCCCCCACTTTGCAGCTCTCAACAAGAGCCTCTGACACTGCGAGGTAGTCCCTGGGAACACTTGGTAGAGAAATCTGTACCAGGAGGAGATACACAGGACTGGTCAGGATGTCTAGGCACGTGTATGGAAAATCGGGTTGATTTTCTAGTGACTCTACATATGTACACAAATTGAAGCCGTGTGTTTGTGTGCGTACGTATGGTGTGTGTGTGTGTGATTGTGTACATACTAGGTAGCCTCTTTCCCAGGCCTCCGCCCAGATTTTATCTCCACTGCTGCAAGATAAGATCTGGGCAGAGGCCTGAGAATGAGACTACATAGTACATACTGGGAGCCTCCCTTCAGTGTCTTGTTTCTGGAAGTGCTCTCAAAGAACAGCTGAGAGGGTCAAAGGAAACACTTAAACTCATCCTCAGGACATCCCGATTGCTTTCACAGATAAGTAGGTTGGTATGTCATGAATGACATCAAAGCACTCTTGTGTGTTGTCACCAGTGTGTACTGCCAGCAGGGCACAATGATGTAGAGAGTGGTACTACGTACCTAGCCTTGTTCCCAGGCCATTCCCACTGCCATATTATTTGATCGCTTGGAGTATGCAGATACCCCACCGTATTTGCTTACTGCAAGTGATCAAATTTCAAACTGGATGTGCCTCTCCTAAACATTACAACTTGCGAAATTCATCTTCCGTTTGCTATTCAGGATAACCATAGCGTGGTATTCTTTGTGGCAGTGAAACTTGGTGATAGGTGGTGTGGAACAATGATGTGTACATGAGTAAGTTTCCCAAGCAGCCATTTCAAAAGTAGCTTAATTTATTCTCAGTACATTCCCATCCCAGAACATTCCCATCCCAGGACAGTCCCATCCCCGGACATTCTCATCCCAGGACATTACCATGCATCCTAAAATCATCCCATCCCAAGACAGTCCCATCCCAGGACAGTCCCATCTCAGGGTATTCCCATGCACCCCCGGTACGTTTCCATTCCAGGACATTACCATGCATCCTAGAACGTTCCTATCCTAGGGCAGTCCCATCCCAGGATGTTCCATCCCCGGGACGTTCCCATCCAACATCCCAGGACATTCCCATCCCAGTTCATTTCCACCCCATACCCAGACCCAAGATGCTCCCATGTGCATCCCATCCCGGATTATCCTCATTCCCAGGCCCGAGACGGCCTGGGAATGAGGATAATTCCGGATGTTCCCATCCTTGAACAAACATTGATTTGCTATCAAAAAAAGCTTCCGTCTTGCCCTGCACCTTGTGACAGCGCACCTCCACCTCCAGAATCAAGTTGCTCACGCTCTACGTACTAGAGATTTTTGGTTAGCGAGCTTAAGGTTACGGGTACCCGCGTATCATGCAATAACTGGAGCAATATCCATGCAAGCCATGCCGAATTCTTACAGCGCCTAGCACAAAGTGCGGTGCTGGACTCGAACCTATTCAGAACCGCCTACTTCTCAACAGACGAACTTCCTGCAGAGGCGTGGCTACATGGACGCCTTGACCCCTCCCATACACATTTATAAATTCTGAGCGCATTCTACAAACTGTACTCGTTACACGCAGAATAAGCCAGTTGCACGCAAGCGAAAGTATTCACGGAATGTATGACGTCACATCCGGTTGCTCTATTGCAGCTACGTTAAGGTTACGGGATCCCTACGCGCGGTTACGCGCACCGTATACTTAATTAAGCGCTATTTCATAGTTTTTTTGTCACCAAAAACAAAGCCGTGTGATCCGACCTGGACTTGGAAGACCGTGTTGAAATAGGTACAAACAGTATAGAAAGGGCCAGACATAGCGTTTTTGTGGATACTGATGACCGTTCCGAAGTTATACGACGCTGTATTCCAAAGAGGGGAGTCAAGATGGCGGTTATTCGCACTCAAGAGTCGTTCTTTCGAGGACTGCTCAACCTAGCCACAAAACGCTTATGTCCAGCCCTAGAGCTTCCTATGGCGTGTCTCCCAACAGTAGAATCGAGTTGCTGGCGGTCTTTGCACTGGAGATTTTTGGTGAATAGTTTGCTGGAATCGATTTAACCAGCGTACGACGGCTACAGTGTGAGCTGCTGTAATGATGTTTGGTCTGCATGTTGACTACCCTCCCTGCTTTGTGTCGAGTAAGTTTGATTTCGCTAGCTTACTTTCTGTGCGAGAAAAACGGGGTTGAAGAAATTGTCAGGCCACGCCCACCGCGTGACGATCCCGTAACCTTAAGTATTGCAGTCAATGGCGAAATCGGTAGGTGGGCGTTTGAAATGTGCGCGTGATTAAAACTATGCCGATCAGACAATTTAAGTGACAGCGGCGATAAACAAGAGACCTGGACGGTCAAGACGGTGAGCGAAGTGTGAGAATTGGTTGAAGTACGAACGAGAACAAAGTGGTCTTGCTACGTCTACAGCCCCCCTACCTCCAGTGTTCAGGCTCTGTTCCTGCATAGCTAGATTATTATACTTCGAAGGTATTAGCTATGGTTTCTGTGACGCTTACTGCCGCGGACATACCGGGAGCAGACCTGAGCGAGCTGTTGGTTCTCTTTTGGCATCGCTGTCGGGAAAAGTGCCTGGAACAAGCTCGCGACTGCGACCTCAGCTGCCTGCCATCCATCCAAAACACGCTGAACCATCTCGGTCTCGTACCTGGATCGCTTGGAAATCGGTGGAAGAAGGCGCTCGGATCCTGGCTTGGGTTGTTGCCACAACACGTTACAGGTATGTCCAGCATACTGCGTTGTTCTCCTTCGTACTTCAATCGATTCTCACTCTTTGCACACCGTCTTTACCGCCAGGTCCCTTGTCAAACACAACAGTCACATGAACTGTGTAATCCGTATGGTTTTAGTCACGCGCAGGTTTCAAACCGCCCCTTGCCAATTTTGCCATTCACTGCAATACTTAACGTGGCTATAAAAGAGCAACCGGATGTAACGTCACGTCAATCAAATTCCTTCGCTCTTGTGTGCAACTGGCTTATTGTACCTTCAGCTTCAGGAAGCAGCTAGAAGACATGAACTTCGAGTGCGAGAGCTATAAACGAACAAGTCATTCGCCGAACATCTCCCGCTAGCAGCCAAAGCACACAGATAAAATGGCGTCCAACGAAGGGTGTGGCGACAATTCACTTCGCTAGCAGTGGACAACAGCCTACACAGACTCCCAAACATAGCTCTCGCACTAGATATATGATAGTAGCAGTTATATAAATGCCTATTTCCATCTCAATTACCTTTTCTGTGACAAAAGTTGTAGAATGCGTAGATAAGTAAATTCGCACGCGAATCGCTGAAATAACATGCAGCTGCCCATAAACAGGCAAATTAAATTTTACTTCCGGTCAACGGGTACCCGTAACCTTAAGGTTACGGGTACCCGTTGACCGGAAGTAAAATTTAATTTGCCTGTTTATGGGCGCGCAGCTGCATGTTATTTCAGCGATTCCCGTGCGAATTTACTTATCTACGCATTCTACAACTTTTGTCACAGAAAAGGTAATTGAGATGGAAATAGGCCTTTATATAACTGCTACTATCATATATCTAGTGCGAGAGCTATGTTTGGGAGTCTGTGTAGGCTGTTGTCCACTGCTAGCGAAGTGAATTGTCGCCACACCCTTCGTTGGACGCCATTTTTTCTGTGTGCTTTGGCTGCTAGCGGGAGATATTCGGCGAATGACTTGTTCATTTATAGCTCTCGCACTCGAAGTTCATGTCTTCTAGCTGCTTCCTGAAGCTGAAGGTGCAATTCTGCGTGTAACGAGTACAGTTTGTAGAATGCGCTCAGAATTTATAATTAATTTATAAATGTGTATGGGAGGGGTCAAGGCGTCCATGTAGCCACGCCTCTGCAGGAAGTTCGTCTGTTGAGAAGTAGGCGGGTCTGAATAGGTTCGAGTCCAGCACCGCACTTTGTGCTAGGCGCTGTAAGAATTCGGCATGGCTTGCATGAATATTGCTCCAGTTATTGCATGATACGCGGGTACCCGTAACCTTAAGTATACATTTCCAATACATTTCGCAAGAAACACAAAACACATGCAGTTGCTTCGATCTCAACTGCTCTGCATCTGAGCCCCACCCTAACTGGATACATGATCTGTGTGGGACTAGTTGCCACGTTTAGTAATTCAGCTCCATTGTCACTACCACTTCCTAGTGGTAGTGACTACTGCTTGGTACATTCATAGCTAGCTTCTCGTGCACACTCCTAGTAAATTATATAATTTTATCTTGAGCAGAGAGCTGTGAGTGTGTACCTCGTATTTAGGGTAGTTGATGGTGTTGACTTCCACCAGTTCGTGTGGGTGGAGCTTCAGCATCTCCCTCACTGATCCTGCAAGAGCACACATGATGTACATGTAACACATCTCTGCAGTCAGATCAAGACATGTCAGCCTATCATGTCAATAGTCTCACTCTAAGACAACCTTGTCCAGCACACTAGCATTCAGAAAAAGGAGGTCGGTGGATTCCTAGGAACAACAGGCTCCAATCAACCTGTGTGCATTCACATATGTACTGGCTGCAATATCTGGTGAACTAGAAGTACACCAGAGTTGTGGTTGCTAGGCAACAATCTCAACACTCGAAAAAAACTCCAGAGATCAAAGGCAAATGCAGCCTCCCCAGTCACCCAGACTCTCTTGTGGAGATGACACAAGGCTTTGAATCAACCTGTATGCAGTGTGTACTATATATTTTTTAAAGCGACCCTCATGCCCTCTGTGAACTATTGTGCTCAGGCATATGGTGGGTGGTCTTGAGGAATAGTACAGCACTCAACAAAGCTGAGTGCTACGTATATTAGTCATTGAGATGATGCCATGCATGTCCACTTAGTGCACTTGCTGCAGTGCTGCAGTGAACACCAGGTGAGTTGCATCCTGTGTCTTGTAAAGACAGTGTATGGGTGGTCTGCACACATGTGTATGCTCCTCAACATGTTCTTTTATGTGCATGGCTGCAGTGTGATCATTTCCTGGCTGTGGGTTAATCAGTCTGCACTGGCTTCTTTAGTGATTGGCAACTACTGCTGTCTCTTAGCCTCATTCCCAGGCCATCACCCAGATTTCGTTGCTTACAGTACATTTTTGTTCGTGCGTGGGAGAGCCTGGGAACGAGGCTAGCAGTCCTATATCTTCATAGCTATTGTAAAAGTAAGTCATTTCATTTATGACAACAATGGCAGACATTACGCACAAAATTTCACCATCCAGGTCTTCTCCATGCTGTCAGTGAAAAAATCCATGAGATAAATCTGTTCAGTGGACTTGAAACAGTTGTCGACAGTGGCAGTCATTATGCACAATATTTCACCAGGCCTTCTTCAAAAGCTGTGGTAGAGGCCTGGGAGTGAGGCTAGGTGCCTCCTCTGCACTAGGGCTAACCAGGACAGGTGGAGGTGGAAGTGATATATACCAGCATGCAGATGAAGGTTTCATTTAGACATTTTCCCAAGCCGGGGAGGAGGGGGGGGGGGGGGGGGGGGGGGGCACAAGTGGTGTGTGTTACTACACATTACAGGGGCCTCCCCCAGGAATATTTTGCCTGATTCTGACGTAATCTAGGGTCAAAAATCAAGATGCACCAGGATGAGTGGAGGTGATACCAGCATGGTGGAGGCTGGGAATGAGGCCAGAGGTAACTTCAACCTCTCATGGGGTATAGCCATTCTGTCACATGGTCAGAAGACTATGTAGCAGCAAACTTGCCCACAACACAATCATAGGCTATGAAGCCAATGGTGTGTTACCAACAGTGCACGATGACACCATCTTCATTGCATGCACATGTACACCGCAATGACGATGATGTCATCATGCACTCTTGTGCATGTGCATTACTGCAACGTGTGTACTGCTTGGGTTGCTAAGCAGTTGCAGATAGCATTTGCTGATAATGCGGTTTCAATTGACGCAATGAATGTTGGTTCCACAAACTATGAATTTGTGTCAATGCCATGCAGGATGCCCCCAACCCAGCAGCACTACCTTTGTGGTTCTCACTTCCTGAGAAGTCATCGTAGAACTCTCCTACAGAGGTCAAAGAGAAGAGCATATCAAGAGCAGGAAGCAACTGGGAGACTAAAGAGGAAGAAGCAGTTAATGTTTACTACACTCAAATCAATTATCAAAAGCAGGATGCAACCTAGCCTCGTTCCCAGGCTGCCTACACGGCCTGGGAACGAGGCTAGATGCAACAAGGAACCTAAAGAGGAAGAAGCAGTTAATGTTTACTACACCCAAAGGTGTGATGCAATTATCAACAGAAGGATGAAATCAAGACTAAAGAGTTGTGTTTACTACAGTACATCTGACTACACAGGACAGGATAATTAGTTTGGACACAAAGGGAAGCCAGCAGACCTGTCTCCTTATCCCTGACCACCAGCTTCCTGCCCACCCAAAGTGGCTCCTTGCCTCCACTCAAGTAGAAGCCATTGCCCCTTGTCAGAGACTGCATTGCACAGAGATGTTGTTGTTGTTGTTGTTGTTGATGTTTAGTGTGTGTGTGCGTGTGTGTGTGTGTGAGTGAGGGGGCTGTTTCAACAAGGGATGAAACTGATATTCAAACTTACCAAGTTGATAACCAAGGATTCTATGAGCTTGTTAATGGTCATTGGTCTGCAAGGAGATTAATACTTCAAATCCATGTGCAAATTGTCAGAGACAGCATAGGTACCACTGAGCGTAGGAACAAAATTGGAACATAATTACCTTGGCACAGAGATGATATCAAATCTTTGTTGCATTTGCCCAGATATCTTCTCCCGAACCTGTAGGTATGTAGTACTTGTTTACAGTTTTCTAGCGTGTAAAACAATCCATATATACTCACACCTCTCCCTTTATAACCCATGGCAGAAGTAATAGCACAATCTATTATGGGGTGCATCGACCATACGTGTAGTTGTTGTTGTTGTTGTTGTTGTTGTTGATGTCGTTGTTGTGTGTGTTTCTATCCTCAGGTTTCCCACTATATACATTCTAAAGTGCTAGTCTCGGCCCCAGACCCAAGCGTGGATCACTTCCAGTACGTATCACGTGATACTGGAAGCGATCCGCGCTGGTTGGGTCTGGGACCGAGACTAAAAGTGCAAAACCCCTCCCTCTTCCCACTTCACACAAACTACAACAACTTGAACCATTAAACCCATAGATTGTGAAGGTTTGTGATAATATATAGCCACAATCAAATCAGCCACAATGAGGCAGTTGTCACTACATGCCACACACAGGAATGTACGCACAGGAAATCCTCACACAACTCTACCAATGCTAACTGTCACAATCGGAGCAAGTTACATTCTGGGTGGGGAAGGATTGTTCCTGCAATGTACTTACGTATAATTTATGTTATGTAATAAAATCTGAGCACTATAGCTCAAACGTTGAAAGATTGAGGCTGAAATTAACCTTGTGGTGGTGGAGTTAAGAGTGCTTTTGTTTTCTCATTGCCATTGCTGTCGTTTGGCAGTATGTGGATGGTATGAATGTTAAGGTTACGGGATACTCGTGCATGCGCTGCGCGAACTCTAAAGTGCATGCTGAATTTTGTAGCCCAAAATAAAATTGTGGAACTTGAATGGACCTAGTCAATGGTGTTAAAATAATCATCAAGGGCATCACGCATGACGGAAGCTTTTTTGATAGCATAGTCCTTGGCAAAATTATCTGCTGTCTCGCTCGAGAAAAGCGGTTAATACTTTTTGGTGAACTGAACTGCTCATTTTGGATGGCTATACAGCGTATCTGTAAAAGCTTCTGTAAATGCCCTGCAGCTTGTGACAGCACCAGAATCAAGTTGCTCACGCTCTTCGTACTAGAGATTTTTGGCTACAAAAATTCAGCATGCACTTCCAATACATTTCACACGGTGTGCGCACGAGTATCCAGTAACCTGAAGTCTAGCTGTAAGTATGAGTTGGCGGATGCAATCAGAGCATGTGCAAGTATCCACACAAGGTGAGAGTAAGACCTGAGGCTACAATCCAAAAGATGAATTTGCCTTCACAGTTTCACTAGCCTATCAACAGTGTGGTTGCCACTTGTTTTCACCAGCCTATCAACTGTGCGGTTGCCACTTGTAGATAAAGATATTATGCCATCAAGAAAAGGAATGTGACAGTGAGTGAGTATTGCTCATATTTATGACCATACTTGTGTACATACGTACGTATGTAGGTATGCTAAGTGTTTGTGGTGTGTGAGTGTATTGCATGCATGCATGTCTGTGAGTGCCATTGCACGTACGTATATGTGTGAGCTTACCTTGGCTTGGACCAGCTTTGCATGTTCCACCCAGGCTAGCTGAGCACTCCCCACAGTCATACACAGTGCAGATCCAGCTGACCTCTGAGGAGGAAACACCACAGCAACAGTTGGTGGGAGTGTGAGCATGAATAATCTTATCTGATTCACCATGCACAGTTCAACCCTTGGGGGTCTTGTCATACATTACACATGTACCTTCTGTAATCTTGGCCAGTTTGGATTCCACAAGCTTTTTCCTGCGGGTAAAAACATAGCGTTCAGGGTGCATCAATACCAATAACCCATATCTGCCAACAACAATAGCTGATCAGATATATAATTGCCTACATACATAACTTATCATCGGTGATCAAAAATTGTTTGTTACCTATACATTTTGTAACATTAATAGCATTGCCAATAGCCATTACCAATATTTTTGGTCGATATCCGATAGCTGTTAGCCTAATCTGATTATCAGTGCAAACTCAGGAGTGGGGTACAGGTTTGGTCTGATACTTACTATAGTCATGTAATTTATTATGGTGTTTGTGAGTGAACATGTTAACTGCACAATATTGCAGTACTTAAATCCACTGTATACAAATTAGGTACTTGCACAACCCCACTTCCACATTTCATGGCATACCTAACCCTGAATCTTCTGGAGACATTAATTTTGTTGGTCCTGAAAAGTCCCTAACTGCACCTGCCATTTTCTCAAAATGATCGAAAGGTCATAGTCAAATGGCTGACAGTACCACTTACTGGTTGGTAGTTTTTGTGGAGTCGGGAAAGCTCTTCAGTTCATTCTGTAGATCCTCTTGCTGTGTTTTCAGCTCCTCCTGCAGACCAGCAGCAGAGGAGACTTGAGCTCCTAGTGCAGTGTATCAGCACTTGCAGTAGTGCTGTAGCCAAACTCATAGGGCCTGGGTACGAAGCTATATACACTTGTGCGGTGCAGCAACACTTCCAGACTCATAGGGCCTGAGTACGAGGCTACACTTGTGTAGCACATCAACACTTGCAGTAGCCTCATGCCCAGGCTCGTAGGGCCTGGGCATGAGGCTACACTGCATAGTGCATCAACCCTTGCAGTAGCCACGTGCCCAGACTTGTATGGCCTGGCTACGAGGCTACACTTGTGCATCAACACAGCAGTAGCCAGACTCGTAGGGTTCGTGTGGGGCACCAACAGCAGACCTGCACTTTCCCTCAACCCACTACATTTAATTTGGTGTGTGGGACAGGGCAGGCATGCAGGTATTTTGTTCTCAGAATCTTAAGAACACAGATCATCAACCCTGAGCAATCATTTGTTTTGATACTTATCTGTGAAATCATAGTACGTACATAGCTATGGGTGACATACTGACCAGTTTTTTGACAACAGCTTGAGCCTGACGGAACTGATATCCAGCCATGAAGAAGTAGGCCATGAAAGCACAAGTGCCTATCTCATCATCCTATAGAGGAAAGGAAGGTGGACAAGAGCACCCAGCCCTCTCCCAACTACCTGGGAAGATTGTAGCCTTCACTCCCTTAAGCCCAGTTGAAAGACATGTCTGGTCGTCAAGCCGGTGGCTCGATGCACCCATGGTCTGCATGGTTTAGTTTAGACTTGGGGTCGCAGAAATTAGTTTGCATGAAGTGTGAATCCATTGTCAGTCTCTTTCTCACTTGCAGGATACCCAAAGACTTGTATTACCCAGTACGTAGGTGACATGTATGAGGTATGATGTATGTGTTCAGAAGTGTCCAGCACTAATCTCAGCATGTGTTTGTGGTCTTTGACCACCTCTATCAATCAGTAGTAGTATGACAAGTTGTTAATATTGCCAGTGTAGGGTATTCATAACCTGCAGGGGATTTTACTCATATACCCCACCCTACTGTGGCTCCACAGGCAACTATCCTATAATCAGCAGCCCAACCGATAGCATTAATGGGCTTGAGATCCTAGCCATGCAGCTCTGCTATTATTCAGCTCTTGATTGGGAGTAGCTTTCTGGCCTAGGGGGTTAAACCACAGCAACAAAACAACTTCACATACTTGTTTATCTTTGCAGTCTTGTGCTTCAAGCAAGCTAAAATATCACCTGGCAAATTTCAGCTGTCTCGGCCCAGACCCAAACCAACCACCAAGACTACCTGTATACCTACGTAGCCCTTCTTTTGCTGAGTTTCCATGTCTACTAGGCAACAAGAAGCCTACATGTATATCAACTACAAGTGGATGATTTCAGAAGCCATATAGCTGCTCTGCGTCTTGTAATAGCCCTCTCTCCCAGGCCTAACCTGGAAGCGAAGCAAGGAAAAAGTCAAAAAGCACCCTGAAAAGAAGTTTTGAAGACCATGAGCTGCTATGTATGAACCCAACTTCAGCTTGTTAGACACCATAGTATACCTCATACAAGTCTCCAGAATCTACTGAACTCTTGACTCGGAAAATATCTGAAGCAGTCTGCAGCACCATGTTAATGGTCCACCTGTGAAGAAATGAGGACTTACAAAGTGTGTAGCAAATTAGCAATTGCCCAGACATGCAGCGTGTTGGAGTGGCTGTCAAATCATAATGCTCACCTGTCATTCAGGAGAACATCTGTAGTGAACGTTCCTGGAACCAATGAATTCACCAGAGCACACAATACACTGGGGGATTGGAGGAATCCCTTTGATTGCTTGCTGTTTTATTTCTGGGCATGTGTCCACTGAAACTTTTAGATCTGTACACATTGGTATATATGTGAGCTAGTGGGATACACGTATATAGTGATGGTGGAATAGTGTAGTATACATACAGCGACATACCTACATACCACAGAACATAACAAGCAAATTCATATAATTATATACCACAAAACAGACATGCAGACATCAGGTACTAACACCACTGCAGGATGGTAATTCAAATTGAGACACTCTTGCTACAAACCGTGCAATGTCCTCAGTTTCATCTACCAAGAATGACTGAGAGCCTGCCAGATAGGCACTAGGAATAAACCGCCTGTCACTCTGCTTCAGAAGTACGATGCCAATAAATTTGGACAAGTCTTTGGACTGGCTCAAAGTACCGCCAATATAGGATTTCACAGAGTGTGCAACTGCCCGTGATGTATACGTATCTGTTGATGAGTCCCTATTCCATTCTTTAAAGAATGCCTCGTTGCAGACACACAACACAGCATCAGCTTTATTCATCTGCTCTTCAATCCATAATGGAAGATTTCCTCTGGGTAAATCAGTTTTTGCAGTCACAGCAGCTATTTGATACCTCCGAAGTCCGACCAAGAGGTGTTCTAAAATAATGTGTTCATCGTGGTCACTTGAATCCAGAGAATAAATCACAAGCACAGTATGACTGGAGTTCAGTCGAGGTTGATCACTTTGGACAGATAGACTTAGATCCCGTTCATGCTGAGGATAACCACTTTCGACTATAACTGGTGGAGGGCAGTGATCGGCAATAGAGGTATGGACAGATACAGTTTGACCCCTTTGGACTGGAATATCACTTGGCAAAATTTCATACCTGCTTGTTCTGGTCCAGCCTCTTCCATATTTACTTGCAATGACAATGCTGATTGCAATGACAATCACCAGTAATAAAGCTCCAGCTAAACTGCTAGCCACAGGTATAACAATATTGTTTCCTGAAGGCGGTGTTCCAGACAGGGGTATTAATACGGTGCTTGAGAGCATTGGTGTGGGGAGAATAATGGAACTGGATGGTTCAGACATTACCTGAACCCAAGAGCCATACTTGCACACAAAATTGTCTGGGGCCCCAGAACAAGGAACATAGGTAGCGATGCTAACTTGGTACGTTGTGGATGCGTTCAAATGATGTACACTCACACTGGTGGTGTTGTTTGTTTTGAGAATAGGACCACCGAGATCATGATTGTTTACCTTAATGTAGTACATAGTAGGTTCTGGGTATGGAGACGGCACAATCGGTGGCTCCCATGATATCAGAATACTCTTTTCAGTACTATTTTCTCCAATAGACCTATATGCACGCACATTTCTGGGTGAATTGTATGCTGGGAGACTGCAGTGAATAGGGTCATACGGTAAATCAAGACAGCCGGCAGGGAATGGTATTACACTTGATTTTACTGAGGCACAGGGCAACATCGACACTTGAGCCAATAGTTGATAGCTTTGCATATACTGGAGCTTATAAAAACTGTAGTTCCTCTGAGATGCATTCAGACAGACGCAACCTAGATCCGAGTAGTGGGGATCAGAAGCGGTATTAAACCGTTGCTTCAATCTCACTCGGAATCCGTGAACAGGGTATCCCTCGTAAACACTCCATGAAACGTGTACATTGAAGAACTCCAAGTTGAACGTGGAAGCTGTAATGTTGACAGACTCGGGTACATTGCAAGAAGTTCCGCTATCCTGCTGGACCGAGCACACACCATTTGTACAAGCCGGTGTATTCTGAGTAGGCACGCTGCTGGAAGGCAAAGAACACGCGTACTGGTAGCAATTAGCTCCAGCGAGGTTGCACGTCCCTCCACTCTCGCTTTCGCAGGTCACTTCATCTGCTATCACTGTCGTCAGGTACAGTGAAAACACGAGTACTACAACCTCGAAAAGCCCCATTTTTGTTGTTGCAAGCACAGGTAGCGCAGTCAAATAATTAGTGGACCTTTTTCCCGGTGCAATTAGCGACTTGTCCGGCGCCGCAGGAACTAGGCATAGGTACCGGAAACGCGCGCGCATCTAGAGCCGGCCCTGGCCCCAATATAGACCTTATGCACGTGACGTCACAAGGCATTACGTCATTAGCGAACGGGCCGCGCCAGCCGCCATTTTGAGTGGCAAAAGAACCGATCCCGTCATCGTTGGTTCATGGCGAACGAATAACAAGACATTGTGCCGTTGGATGCGCCAATCGTTTCCACAAAGACTGTGGATTACCTTTCTACAGATTTCCTGATGATCCTGATAGGCGCAGTAGGTGGCTCGCTGCTGTGAAAAGAGAAAACTGGCAGCCCAACGTGAGTTCATGGGTGTGCAGTTATGGGTCACCCACTGGATGGCAGCATAGATTATATACGCGGGGAAAAGGGGATGGGCAACGTCATTAAATAATTTCTGCAATCCTCGTTACGGTCACGTGATCACATCGCGGCGCGGCGCCCAGCGGCGCAGAACTGTAACAGTACGCGCGTTACGGCAAGCTGCAAGACTAACGTTAACCGGCATGGCTTGTGATGTAGTTTCTGCGGTTATTTTATCACTACCCAGCCGTAAGGAGCTGAAGATACAGTCCCCTAGAGTTGCTGCTGTTAAGAAGTGTGCGGAGGATGTCCTGGAAGCCTGTAGTAAAGAGCGGAATAAGGACAGGTTTGCTATTTTCTCCGCAGAACTTCTAAAATTGCTGAAGAGAATAGTAGACATCCCAGGGCCTGCAACGTTATCTCAGCGAAGGGAGAGACTGTGGGTTTCTTTTGCAAAGATACGAGCTGAGAGGTTGCCCACTTTGTGGAAACGTTTCCTGCAGGACATTGGCTGTGCTAGCAGTATTGAGGAGCCACTGTTGATGGAACTTACAAATGAGTCGCTACTTGAGAGCATGGCTAAAGACATGTATTCTATTCCCCAACCCGAAGAAAGAACACCTACATGTGATATGTACCTCTCCAAAGATGAACAAAATATTATTCGCTATGCCTGTGGTTATGTTGGCATGAAGCTACACAATCAGTTTGTGAAACAGCCCGGAGAAAAAGCCGCTTCCTTTGTAGAATGTATCGACTACATGCATGCTGTGGGACCCTCTTCGTCTCTTTTAGAGTATACAAGGGAGTGGATTGATAAAGTAAACAGAGGTGGTCTTTTTGATGTTAGTGATGAAGCATTTCACCTGTTTGTAGCCATAGAAATGGCAATGCGAGACAGACTTGCTACTCACCTACAATCCTCGTCTACACAGGATTCAAAAGGGAAGATTGTTGATCATGTTATTGGTGATTGTGATGTTCAGTTCTATTGGAGCTTGCTGTCTGTTGACATTCGTGATGATAAAGACAGCTTGGAACTTTTGAGGCGTGTTGTTGAGTTGTGGCTGACCATTAGAGGATATAGCATGTCTAAAATGTGGATGGAAAATTATAAATGCACTGTCAACACCACCACCAAGGGGAAAAAGGGTCTCCGGAAAGATCTGAAAAAACAGACACAAGCTGCACCACAATAATAATTATATTTTTTTATTTGAGTACATCATGTAACAGCTTTGAATTGACCTTCTACATGTATGATGGATAATGTGTACAAAATTACTTTGTGCGTGTATATCTCTTGCGTTTTGGTAGTGGAGTGTCATCGATTGGGATTATTTGTTCTGCTGGTCTTTTACGACAGTTGCCATGTAGTGGGTTTAGGGCAGCTGCTCCTTGCACTCTCAGTGACACAGTGTTGTCACAAAACTGTTTGACAGTTGGATTGTCATTGTGACCTCCTTTGGAACGCTGATGCCCAAAAAATGACTCCAAGGGATCCTGGCAGAATCGTTCTGATAGCAGGAACTTCACACCTGGTTGATCCAGAAGGTACCTGGCCATCTCAACAAAAGCTTTCACTGTATCAGCAGGAGGGCAAGAAGTGTGTGGGTGTGGGTGTGCATGGGTGTGTGTGTGTGTGTGTGTGTGGGGGGGGGGGGGGGGGGGGGGGCAGCAGAGAGGAAGGAGCTAAAGAACACAGCTAATAATAAGATATTGGGCATTCCCTATTCAGTGTACCTGTAACTCTCAGTCCTTCTAGCGTCTCTGCACTAAGGCACATCTTCTTCTTCTCAGCCTTAGTGAACCCTTTGCGATCCTGGACACTTTTGTCCCACTCCTTCAGATATCCCAGGAAGTCATCTTCAAGCCACTATGTAGATCAAAATACAGTTTGTAATGAGACCTAAACAACTATCTTATGATGCATGCACTGGGATATTTTCTAACCTTCAACCTTGTATCTTTAGAGGTACGGTACGGTGCTAGATCTGGCTTTCTTTTATGGATACATTCTTCAAGAGATCGTGTATTCAACATGTCAAAAAATCGGTCAAAGTATCTGATAAACCGGGCCGTTTCTGTTGTATCAGGATATTCACCATATTCCAGGGCATCAGCAACGGAACGACTGAGAACCTGTGTAAGAAGGCTTTAGTTAATTAATGCCTTCACAAATTATGTGTACAAATATGTCTGTACCTGAGCTGCCAGGTTTACCCTCATCCTTGAATATGAATTCAACACTACATGCTCCTTGGTGAGTTTTGGAACCAGGGTGAGACCAGAGCTCGTTCGCTGTTGATATACCCTCCTGAGATGTTCCCAACTGATGTGCTGTCCATTGATCTGAATTGTGTGTGTGTGGAAGTGTGTGTGTACGTGTGTGCATGCATGCACAGGTGTGTGAGTGAGTGTGGATGTGCATGTGAATATGCAGCTAAAGTAGCATTAGCCTCGTACCCAGGCCCGACCGGCGGTCGGGCCTGGGTACAAGGCTAAAGTAGCATGAATGGAGTACACAAATTACAAGAAGTACATACCCATAAAGCTCTCTTGTAACTATGGCAAAAGGAATTTGACCAACAGTTTCTGGTGGTTTTAATAAGGTGCGGTACATCGGATATGAAGTATATGAAACGCTTTTCGATACTGTATGGGTTGCGAACTTTGAATGTGACTTCATCTGACTTGGAATCTGACCGGTGCATGCGAAAAAATTTACGATTAACTGATGCTTTGTCTCCTGTCAGTGAGATCACTTTGAAACCAGCACATTCGAGATTTTTGACAACTTCCCAAACTATAGGGTGCAGAAGTTCAGCTGACAGATCTGTAGTAGGATATTGGGCATATGGAAACTGGAGTTTGATAAAAATCCCACGCACCATGAATACAAGCATGTGTTTTGCCACGGTGCGATCAGCATCACCATTCATGGACCTTTCAAAAGCTAGCAGTGCATTGTTCACATCTCCAAAGTCAACAAACCCCACAATTCTGCATTCATGTTTGTCGTACACAATGCCTTCTTTTACTTTGACTTCATCGAATACAACAGCAACATACTTTTTCCATTCTTGCAATGAATCAACTCTTGCCTCTCTTCTCAACTGCTCAGTCACCTCTGGCTGTATCCCAACATCGGCCTTCACCCATCGAGTATAATCCTGGAGTGTTCGTCCACATGGAAGTGTTAGAACACCGCGAAGTGCGTTGTATGCTGACGTTGAAATCATCTTCAAATGGAGGCACCAGCGAATTAACATAGGATGCCAGCGTCGCTGTGTGGGATGCTGTGACATTGCTTGCAACTGTTGCTCCCAAAAAAGGCGATGAAATGTCCCTTTCAAATACTGCTTTTCAATCCTTGGACTTAGCTCCGACATGATCTGTTCAAGGCCATTATGGAGGGAGTCATCAACATGAGTGCCTAGCTCATCTGTTGAAACTGCAATTTTCTCCTTCATGTACTTCACCATACTCTCAGCTGACCTCACTCTTTGTCTTAACTTTGCTACTTTTGCCTTCCGTTCTGGTGTTTTCAGCCACCTGTCATTCACATGACTATGGGTACTGGTCAGTTGGGATGGTGACGTTTTGAGACGTTTCTGCCACCTGTGGTGAATGGATCGTATGATGTCACGGTAATGAACACACTCAGGGCACTTAGTGCCTGAAGTGAGAATCTGGCACTTCGCTGATCTCACAGTTGCACCATAACTCTGGCCATTCAGCTCAACAGCAGCATTCCTGTCAACATATGCAGCAATGTCACCACTTGAAGATATCAACTTCCCCTTCTTGGCTTCCACCATCTCTAGAAAACGGTGGTCTGGGTGACCAGGGCACACTCGGAGCTGGTCAAGATGGGAAAGGAGGTGTTGCAACTGGTGAACATTTTGAAGGTTTGTGGGCATCTCAGAAAGGCAGTGACCAGCTGTGATTTCATGCCCATGGATACAGACCTTCCATGACAAATCTCTTTCAATAGTCAAACAGTGTGTAATGACCAGCGGGTGTGAAGATGATGACTGCTCTTGAATCCTTATTAGTCTTACTTTGTCCAGAGAAGTTGGTGATTGGACTGTCCAAGAACTTGAACATAGTTGGATATGGCTCCTTAGCTCTTCAAGTGATGTTGAAATGTTCGTCTCAACCTAATGAAAAGATGTAAAAGCAGTGGTCACATGGCATTACAATACAGGAATATTGATTCCAATTACCACCACATGCAAAATCTACATACCACTTTCTTAGCTCTGAGCTTCCTTGGACGACCGGTTGGGTTCTTTTTCAGTGCCTGACGCTTCTTCTCATAGTTCTTATGTAGACGTCCAATCCTGCTCTTTGGACGCCCCATATTGCAAAACAACCTACAGAGTAAGTATAGTTATATTGTAGTTAATAAAGGTGTGTGCATTACACTCTCTATAGATAACTGGACTCTTTAAAGTTGAAGAGGCTTGCATAGTATCCCAGGTGTACTTAGCAAAAGTACGAAACTACGGCTACCATATGGGAGAAAAAACACAGTGTTGTAAAGTCATGTAGGATGCTCAACCTCTGTTCTTGTGCCAGTTACACAGAGTGCAAAACTAACTGCCTATTAGCAAATTAGAAATTAAGTAACTCATTCCTTGTTTGTTACAAAAAGTACAAAAGCTCACTAATTCATTAAATCAGTTTCTCATAAGCAGCTGTACAGTGCGTACATAGTGAAATATTATATCATAACTGCTTAACTTACCTTGTCTGAACTCCTATTTCCCACCGCTGCTCGCCTCCTACGCTGCAGCCTTCGAATAACTTCCTGCCGTGAATATACTTTACCAACTGACATCCGACTAAGCCCGCCTCTTGAATGTCATTACAGGGGTGTAGCCGTAACGCGGAGTGTACGTGACGTCACTGTACACGTAATACGTACGTTGCCCATCCCCTTTTCCCCGCGTATATAATCTATGATGGCAGCATATCCAGCTTTTCATCGTACCTCTGCTTTGTCGCTGCATCCAAGTCCTCCTCGTAGTACTTAGAATACTTCCCTCGCACATCATCACCGTCGCGTCGTACACCGTCGCTGCGCGTGAATTTCGTTCCAAGTTGCCACTCAAGATGGCGGCGTAGCAACGCATCGAACGTTGCTATGTAATTGATGACGTCATGCGTACGTTGGAATGTAATTATTGAAGGACGTGCATAATGTCTATACCCAAACCCATCGCCCTACTTCCTGCCGGACCAATAACCACTTCGAATTACTAGTGGACCGTGTTGTCAAAAGTAGGGCAGGGCACTCTCTGGTGGATCAAGGTGCACCACCCACGGAAGGAATTGGCCGTGAATTGGAAGGAATAATGTAATAGCACACTGATTGAAAGTGTGCAAAGAGTATAATAGTAGAGTTTCTTGTTAGCTCTCACATGGATCGTGTGTATATCGGTTCTCGAACATTTGCTCTGATTACTTCAGCCTGCTGGATTGTCTCTCGATTACCACTTAGAACAGAGATGAGAAGAACTCAAATCGAGGAGGGCATTGCACAGATTTATTGAATGGTCAATCTTTCCTCCCACACGGCAAAGTATGTAATGTAGATTCTGCTTACAATGGTGGTCACGATGGTGTAGTTGAGCCTGTGTTGCACCTTCCCAGTTATATCATGCATACATTTGTGACCACATGCGTACCACATCAGTGCCCAAATGAGAGCAATTGTACGACTGTTGCTTAATTGCATAGCTTCAGTGTGCTGAATCACCCGATAGCGGAACTTCTTGCAATATAGCTGCGATTCAGTGTGCTGAATCGCAGCTATATTATCTATGATGGCATGTACATGATGCCACATACTTCCTACAACAGTGCAAAAGTGATAAATGAGAAGACAAGAATGCTCCAAAGTAATTGTCTGCACAAACTGTATTATTGTCTCGAGACCAGCCGCATTTTTACGTATAAAAGTCACACATATGTATTAACATTATACGTACCATGTGTACATCGAATGATACGAGCAAGAAATAGATCGTGTTCACTTTTGGCATGTGGTAGATAATTATACACAACAGCCCACTACTTTCGATTTCAGAACGAGTCTACACCGAAGTATGCATGAGGTGAGAGCAAGGTAAGGCATGAGGCATCACTGTAAATGTAAGCCTTAATTCCTTACCGGCAGGAGTGCAGTTGTTACTTTCAAACTCGTTTTCGAAAGTGGAAGTATACTGTTTGAGCATCTGGGAAGGCACGCACGCACAGCACCATTGTGACCACCATTGTCCACTGACGTATATAACTACTTGTGCAGATGATGATCATATGAGTGTTCTCGTCTCCCCATTGGTTGCTATTGCCGGCTTTGTTTGTTGGCAGTGCATCATGTACATTCACATGAGCCATATCAGAGAACGCGGTAGCGTTCTCTATTTAGGGATGGCTAAGGAAATTTCGAAATACCATACTGATGCACCAGCAGGAAAACGGCCAAAGAAGCTACTACCCCCCAAACCAAGCATGCAGACAGAATGATACTGCCTAGCAGTTCACAAAAACACTCGCAAACGTACCTGAGAGTACGCGGGAGTCGAGTAATAAGTCGCCGTAAAATTCCGATTTCGTCATCTTCTTTCTTTCTTCTTCTTCTTTCTCATTGACTAGCATAGCTGGACAACAAAAGCATTTCCTGAGCTAGTTCACTCACAGAACAACATCGTTCGTCGTAGTAGCTCCTTTCGGCCCTTTTGACTACATACTGGCAAGAACGGCACTGCTGGCTAGCTACGATTCCGTGAATTGCTAGCACAGTCGAATCGCAACCGTCCAAATTTTACAAGATTTATTTGCAGCGGAAGTGGGCGTGTCTTTCAATATGGCGGCCACGAGGCAGGTTTGAGAGTCGGTGTGTGAGAGGTCTCTCACCGAAGCAGCAGACGCTCTTTTTCTAAAAGAACTGATGCAGATAGTACAGCAATGCCGAGAGATGGTTTTGTCATGGACTTTGGCGCGTCTTTTCACGTATTTATGGAGCTGTTGGACGAAAAAGCGGCTGACCACTTACTTGGGAGTGGGGCTCTGAGCGATGTCTCGACCTATCCTGGACAGCGGGTACTCGGGACAGTAAGTTTTAGGCCATTTTACTGTTGCTCTGTATATTGGCTGTCAAATAAACGTAATATGAAGTAGGGAGATCCTTCAAAACAAATTTGTACCACCGTTTTATGTGTAGCATTATTACCACACAGTGTTAACCACGTGTAGAAGGCAGTATAAATGAACTTGTACCCATGCATTCCAGAATCTATATCTAGTAGTTGGCCTTCCTACACACCTAATGGTACTCTTCTGCTGTGGTTAATACATTTAGCTGCACTTATTATGACTAATTGGACCTGAATGTATTCAGCTGGATAGGTTTCATACACGTTCACTGAACTGAACATTTTGCCGCATCTTGTTGCTTGACCGGAATAGGCATTATTGATTGGGTGGAGCCCCAGCTACCAAAGACGGCACTGTATTATAGGCCACTATGGATACGACTGAAAGTGGACCTGCAAGAGAGCGTGTTGGATATTATCCTGGTTAAACTGCGGTCTTACTCCTGAGAAGGTCTGACCTAGGTTTGAAGCTACCCCAACAAAACTACTGCCATGCCTATCGATCAAATCTGTAGCCTAGCCTCGAACCCAGGCGCGGAGGGGGGGGGAAAAGAGCGCCTGGTATCCACTGTTTGCGCATGCGCTTAATTTCCCGACATTCCGGGAATCCCAGGAATACCAGGCTCTCCCCGCTTTTCCGTACTGCAAGCACCAAAAAGCTGGGCGGGGGCCTGGGAACAAGACTGTCAAAACTGGCTCATGTGAACAAGGAGGGATACCTCAAAGTGAGCCACACTCAGAAGTTTTTCCCCCCAGAATACACCAATTGAATTCTTTGGACGCGTGAATTAGCCTAGCTCACTCGGGAACATACTTGACCAAGCCAATCAGGCAGGGGTTGGCCACTGAAAGCTTTCTGATGTCAACTGTTCTTTTTCATTTAGGCCCTACTTTTCCAAGTTTGTGAGGTGAACTTGCTGGTGAAGTGGTGCACGGACGTCTGCGTTCGTCTGCGCTGTAAGGAAGATTCAGGAGAAGGCATTTCATGTGTGCAAGTGAGTAATCTGTACCCGTAGGTGGAGCATAGAAGGTTAGGGGATCAGGCTGTACATGTGGCCAGAGCAGCTGCACCAGCATGGGGGGTAGTTGCCATGGACGGCAGGATGCTCGTAGGTGGAGCATACAAGGTTAGGGGATCAGGCTCTCCCTCCCAGCCTCATGACTCACGTGTGGCCAGAGCGGCTGCACCAGCATGGTGTTGTTTTGCACTTCCACTTCGGAATGAAGTTATGTGAACTATGATGTCATTTGGCCTCCATTAGGTGTTTCTTACATAGAGGGCTTTCATCTGACGGTGCTTCTCCTTGATGCCTGAAGGCCTTTTTGACTCCATCCCCATTACCATATCATTACCATATGATGACATGTACCTGTCTGTCTTCCCGCACAGGATACATCATTTCTCAACCATCTTCACAGAGGAAGTCTCAGTCTAGCCACTAGCCCCTCTCCGGCAGGCCATTACACGCGGACGCGGTGAAGCCGCGCGCAGAAGGTGGAGAGGGTCTAGCAAACATTGCACTAGATCACGTTTCCCTGGAATGCCAATTACATGTTCCTGTGAACCGGTGAAGTGACAGCTAGAGTTGAGGACGAGTTCTGTACCCTTGGAGGCATCCAGGTTGGACTAGTTTAGGTCGAGTGTAGGCTTTTAGACGCTCTCCGCTGACTGATCGCACGCGAGTGGCTCGGTTTACTACCACGAGAAACGAATCGCTTTAGTGAGATCTGATTGGTCAGTTGAAACACAATCAAGTGCAATGTTTGCTAGACCTTCTCCACCCTCCGCGTGCGGCTTCGCTGCACGCCCGCTTGACCGGCTGGGCGGAGAGGGGCTAGCGGCTAGACTGAGGAAGCCTAGCGGGTGGTGCCAGTGGACTTACAGCCATTCCTGTCATCTGGAAGCATTTCTTGTAGTGTCATTTCTTGTTTACACAGCACATGGATCATGCAATGCATGAGCAAAGTAACCACAATAATCGATTTGTTTATTTGCATCATTTCTCCTCTGTAGTTCTTGGGACAGTGAATTTTTTTGCAATAATGTGATGTTCCAGCTATTCTCTATCTATTAATGGTGTTTTCAAATGCTTATAAGCTTATAAACAAATTTGTACCAAAGATAAATACAAGGTATATCAAACGTACCGTTTACATATTGACAGCTGCTTCGTACAATCGGTTTGTAGCACCCCCATGTGATCGGTACCGTAAGATAGCCTTTTGAAGTGGAATTTAGCGTACCGAGTTTACGCAACCAATTGAGAAAGTATGCGGAAGCTGTGACCCCACTAAGTACCAGGAAGCAAATTCCATCACACCGGAAGTAAAGCGTGCGTGGGCGGGGCGCTGCAATTAAATCTCCGCGTAGGAACGTTTCCCGTGACGGTTGCGTTTCGACTGAGCACGAAGCCAGAGGAGGGAGTGCAAGCTTACGGAGGTTCGTATTCGTCCGTTACCTCTTCCGGTAGTATTCGTTATGAATTCGGAGTTATGCGATTTCCGTGTAACGAAACAGCCATGTCAGACGGCTTCGAGAAGCAGATTTTGGCACCGACTGTTCCAAGATGTGTTCATGCGAGCGACGTATCCTGTGAGATATGTGTATCTCAGGTGGTCAAGAGTCTATTTAGCTATCAAGACAGTTGAGACTGCTCCCATCTTTGTGTGAGAACGCTGTAAAGTCGGGTATAGCTTGAAGCGTCTGAAGATGGTCAGATTCAAGCGCCTGTAGTGCAAGAACGCAGGGTGCTATGATGATCGGACCTGCGCCTGATGAAAGCCCCATCTCTGTACTTTCAGAAAATAGCCACATCATGGGGTGACAACCCCATCAGATTTGGAGCTATGAGCCCCTGAAGTCAACCATGTTTCATGAATTTGGTTTGCGTGGGTGAATTTATGCTGCCATATCTCGAGAACGCTACACACTATGGACACAAGACTTGCACCATTGGATACACCAAAGACTGAGGTTTGTAAATACATGTGTAAATATTGTGACAACCCCATCAGATTTGGAGCAATGAGCCCCTGAACTCAACCAATTTGTGTGAATACGGTTTATGTGGGTGACTTTGTGTGGCCGTATCTCAAGAACGCTACATGCTATGGACATGAGACTTGCACCATTGGATACACCAAAGACTGAGGTTTGTAAATTCATACGGAACTATTGTGACAACCCCATTAGATTTGGAGCTATGAGCCCCCGAACTCAACCAATATGTGTGAATTTGGTTTACATGGGTGACTTCGTGTTGTCATATCTCCTGAATCCTACAACCTATGGACATGAGACTTGCACCATTGGATACAACAAAGACTGAGGTTTGTGGAAGTATTGTGACAACCCCATCAGATTTGGAGCAATGAGCCCCTCGACTCAACCAATATGCGTGAATTTGGTTTACATGGGTGAATCGTGCTGTCATATCTCTTGAACCCTACGACCTGTGGACATGAGACTTGCACCATTGGATACAACGAAGATGGAGGTTTATAAAGATATGTGGAAATATTGTGACCACCCCATCAGCTTTGGAGCTATGAGCTCCTATGTTTCATGAATTTTGTTTACGTGATTGAATTTGTGTGGCCATGCATAATTATCTCCTCAGCCCCATATACAACCTATGGACATGAGACTTGCACCACTGGACGCAGCAAGTATTCTGCTATACAGTGCATTTATGTAGAGTGATATCTGTACAAAATGGAATCGTGTTGGTAAATTTAGCAGGTTTCTAGCAATAGCTATGTTGCTGTAGTGCTGGTGGAGGTGGGATGCTGTCAATGCAGAAGTTTCTGAACTATCGCCGAATTGGAATCAAGTCTTTGACCACCAGGCTAACTCGTCCAGAAACTAATGCTCACAATGTGGCTTTAGAGTCTCCAATTGACTTGCTCGACCTGTTTGTTTATTGAATGAGGGACGTTCACCCTCATAGTAATGGTCATGATCAGAAGTATAGTAGTATAGAATGGAAGGCAATGTGGATCTAGTCACTTATCAAAGCCCTTTCAAGAATCTGATTCTGACACCACTGATTCAGATGCCACTATAGATGTGATAGCTCCAAAGAAGTTATTGAACACACTATCACATTCAAATGCATAGCTTACTACCAAATGTGGTGACTACCAAAACATTTTGAGTAAGGCTACATATAGAAAGGAGTTGTCGTTGGGAGTTTAATTTCAGTCAGGTTAACCCATTGACAAGACAGCAATAGCAATTCAGTGCTACGTACATGAATGGAAAATGGATGTGAATAGGATATATAATAATACCAGGCCTAGGAGCGCATGAGCCACCAAAGGCTTCCGGGGCTCATGCGCTCCTGATAATACCGCAGAATTACTAGTCCATGATGCACTAAGCAAAAATTAAATTTAGATATAGTGCATAGGCTGCATGGATACAACCAAACAATGATCACTTTCACAGGCACAAAATTCCATGGTCCATGGGGTAATCTCGAATTGTCAGAGTTGATAGTTTGAAGTCTTCAGGGTATATATAGCTGCACAACATCTCCAGTGTGAACTGAAAGTGCTGATAGCAGCCACGCATAGCTTCAGGGTTGTCACAATCCACACATCCTTATAAACCTAGCCTCATTCCCAGGCCTTCCACACCTCCAGTTTTTGATCAAAAGCTGGAGGTGTGGAAGGCCTGGGAACGAGGCTATATAAACCTCCATCTTTGTTGTATCCAGTGGTGCAAGTCTCATGTCCATAGGTTGTAGGGTTCAAGAGATATGACAGTACGAATTCACCCATGTAAACCAAATTCATGCATATTCAGTGGTTGAGTCGAGGGGCTCATTGCTCCAAATCTGATGGGGTTGTCACAATACTTCCACATGTATTTACAAACCTCAGTCTTTGTTGCATCCAATGGTGCAAGTCTCATGTCCATAGGTCGTAGGATTCAGGAGATATGACAACACGAAGTCACCCACATAAACCATATTCACACAAATTGGTTGAGTTCAGGGGCTCATTGCTCCAAATCTGATGGGGTTGTCACAATATTTACACATGTATTTACAAACCTCAGTCTTTGGTGTATCCAATGGTGCAAGTCTTGTGTCCGTAGCGTGTAGCGTTCTCGAGATATGGCAGCATAAATTCACCCACGCAAACCAAATTCATGAAACATGGTTGACTTCAGGGGCTCATAGCTCCAAATCTGATGGGGTTGTCACCGCTATTTTCTGAAAGTACAGAGATGGGGCTTTCATCAGGCGCAGGTCCGATCATCATAGCACCCTGCGTTCTTGCACTACAGGCGCTTGAATCTGACCATCTTCAGACGCTTCAAGCTATACCCGACTTTACAGCGTTCTCACACAAAGACGGGAGCAGTCTCAACTGTCTTGATAGCTAAATAGACTCTTGACCACCTGAGATACACATATCTCACAGGATACGTCGTTCGCATGAACACATCTTGGAACAGTCGGTGCCAAAATCTGCTTCTCGAAGCCGTCTGACATGGCTGTTTCGTTACACGGAAATCGCATAACTCCGAATTCATAACGAATACTACCGGAAGAGGTAACGGACGAATACGAACCTCCGTAAGCTTGCACTCCCTCCTCTGGCACGAAGCCATTTTGATGCAACCAGAGGTCACGCGTGCCAAATGCGCATGCGCAGTTCACATGCAAACGCACGTTGCATTCTTTTTTATTGCATTTCGGGCGCTTGGTGATCAGCTGAATCCTTGGAATCCATCATCTGGTGCCTCACTACCCCTGCGAGGAATTTCTACCAACCTGTTCTTGCCAAGATCTATCGTGACTATGCCATCATGGAGGCGTGGCTTTCTTTTCATGACGTAACTACAGTGCGGAACATGTATATACCACCAATACTGTGAGTAAGGCTAGAGTTTTGGAATACTCATATTATTAGTGGAAATAGAATGAAGCATCAAAGCCTGCTCAGTGCTCAGCAGAAGGTTCACATCCATCAAGGCAATTAATAAAATCTGACATCAGGAAAGTTACACATTCCATGTAGTCTCGTTCCCAGACCCAAACAACCCCAGCGAAGATCGCTTGCAGTATCTCGCGGGGAAGGAGGGTCTGGTCATTTGACCGCGGGCAGCGCGGATCTACGGAATGTTGACAATTTCATTTACACGTGACATCATTTCCGTAGTATAAAATTTCGCCCATACTGTACATGTAGTTAAGCGTTTGTTCATGGCTTGTTCACAAGCGCTCGAGCGTTGTCGCTGCCTGGTGACTCTATGGCCTTACAGTACTGCCTGATGACATACCTGACTGTCGTGATCGTCGGATTCTGCGCAGTGACTACCCCCAAGCACCTGCTGCCAGTACTAGCCACCATTTTATCTTGCCGCTTTGAACGGTAACAAGTCCATGAGCCTACTTGCCGTACGCCGTATCGGCATCAATCGTTTCACTAGTCTGGACTGCCACATGCAAGTCATTTTGAGAGCGCTTCTAAATCAGCGGAAAAATATTTACGGTAGAATTTGATAATTAACCAATAATTGAGTACGCCTGCATACCAGGCGTAGATCCGCGTTGCCCGCGGTCAAATGACCAGACCCTCCTTCCCCGCGAGATACTGCAAGCGATCTTCGCTGGGGTTGTTTGGGTCTGGGAACGAGACTAAATTCCATGCGCTCAAAAAACCTCACGAACTAGAAACAAAAAATTTTCTTACAAAAATTACAAACGATTTAGTGATGGCCACCCCGATTGACTCCCGAAAAAGCAGACAAACAAGGAATGCCATTAACCAGCCTCAGTCCCATCCAATCCCTAAATTCTACATTTTTCAATGGGATGGGACTGAGGCTGGTTATATAATGGCATTCCTTGTTTGTTTGAGCATTTTTTGTTTCTAGTTACTATATGAGCCAGTTGACACAATCAGAGTCCACTGAAATACTTATGCACGCGTGAAGTGAGAATAAGGCAAGGCATGAGGTATCATCATAAAAAGTGAAATTGTCTGGCAATTTTCATTGCACCCAAGGGGGTTACCACAATGGTGGCTAACATGGAGAGGGCATTAAACCTTGTCTCCTGGGAAGGACGGCTTTATATCCCTTCAGAACACGGCTTTACATCATAAACTTGAGGTGTAGAAGGCCTTCATGTACGTACGAGGCTATAGTCATAGTAACCTTGGAGTTTTAGGAAGACCACTCTCACTTGTACAGAATGCACGTAGGACTTGGTGGCAACACTCCTCCAGGGAAATAGATACTAATTGTTTTCACTGTCCATTGTAGGGAAGTCCAACTTGATGGATGCCATCAGCTTTGTGCTGGGAGAGAAGACACAAAACCTCCGAGTCCAAAAAAGCGGGGACAGTATTCAACATGCAGACTAATCATCATTACAGTAGCTGTTGTACGCTGTTTAAATCAATTCCAGCAAACTATTTGCCAAAAATCTCCAGTGCGAAGACCGCCAGCAACTCAATTCTACTGTTGGGAGACATGCCATAGGAAGCGAGACGGAAGCGTTTTGTAGCTAGGTTAAACGGTCTTCGAAAGAATGACCCTTGAGTACGAATAACCGCCATCTTGACTCCCCTGTTTGGAATACAGCGTCGTATAACATCGGAACAGTCATCAGTATTTACAAAAACGCTTCGTCCCAGCCCTTTCTGTACTGTTTGTGCCTATTTCAATACGGTCTTCCAAGTCCAGGTCGGATCACACAGCTCTATTTTTGGCGACAAAAGAACTATGAAATAGCGCTTAATCAAGTATACGGTGCGTGTATCCATGCGCAGGGATCCCGTAACCTTAATGCAAGATACAACTCAGTGTGAACAGTTCAACAATGTCGATTCGAATCTACTTCAAGCCAAAGGATGGTCTTCCCGATCCCATGGGGTTGTTATCTTCCTGTCTGCCCTTGCAGGCAATCGCTCTTGCGAACTAGAGCTCTGTAGAGCACATACCCCGTGCGCAGTATGCTGCAGTGTATGGTGATGGTAGTAGCTGTGGGGTGTAGATGATAATATGACTTGGTAACCTTTACGTATAATTAGCTTGAGCATTTTGAGTGCTGAGCAGAAGTATTTGATCAATGAAGTGAGAGTACATAGAGATTACATGATGATTCTTTGACCATTGGATAATTAATTCAAAAGATTTACAGTGTGTGCCTAGCCAGTAGTTTGCTGTCACTAGGTATATTTGTAACATGGCAGCCATACAAATAGACGTTTAGCTGCCTGAGCCTGGGCTTCTCGCTGTCTCCTTGCCTCCGCATCCTCGACTGACTGAGATTGGGGCTTAGTTGCCTTAGCCTGGGCTTCTTGCTGTCTCTTCTCCTTAGAGCAGCGCTTCCTAAACATATACATAGTCAGTATAAAAAGCATGTACACAGAAATGTGCATGCATTGTAATCAACCTCGTACATATTATAACTACATGTATTACCTTTTCTTCGTCTGGGCATCTTGATGTCTTCTTGCCGCCGCATCCTCGTGTGACTCAGATCGACGCTTAGCTGCCTGAGCTTGGGCTTTGCTGTCTCCTTGCCGCCGCATCACGAACTTCTTGCTGTCTTGTCTCCGTATCCTGAGCTTCTTGCATTTCGCCGTATTCCTCAGCTTCTTGCATTTCTCTAAGTTTAAGGGAACGCTTTCTAACTCTTCTAAGATCCATAATGGACGTTCTTCAGTTCTGCAGTATGAACACGTGCCAGAATCTGTGTACGTCCGTCTTTATGCCCGTATTTGAGTTGTAGACCGTAAAAATGGCCGATGTTTATGTTTAATAAGAAAGAGCTGGAGTGTGCAATGAATTCAAGCGGTATGGTAGTTATCAGGTACACAAATGCTTTTTAATTTTCTATTGCAATCTTTTTGTCGGGTTTAGCAATTGTCTAACAATGTATATTGCGAGATTTCAATTTTTTCCGCCTGACAGACGACTGATAGACAGACAGACTGACGGACAAAAACGATTGCTTAACCCCGCTTCGCGCATGCGCGCACGGGGTAACAAGGAAGTGGAGGAGGTGATGAGCGTTAAAGGCAAGAAGCGTGGTCAATACAGGCAATCGTACAGGCAATGTGAGGTAATCGTACCCCCTCATCGCAAAAAGAGCGACCACACTCTTGCCAAACATCATGGTGAATGGTCCAACGACTGTTCCAGATTTTTTTTTGCATCAACAGCATATTGATCATGCACGTTGCGTGGCTCCCTCTCACATACATTTCTCCAGTTGCTGCCCCCCATATTTCCATGGTAGCCTCTCGAATGCAACAAACTCCTTCGAACTCCTCCATGCCAGATCGCTCAAATTTCTTGACATTGCAAAATGTACGTGTGTAAAAAATGTTTCGTGTTAAAAATTGTTTCGCGGTAAAAATGTCAATACACATGTAATTTCAGCTCGAATAGTTCTCAAGTTATGGTAGTGCCATCTGCACTAATACACTACTGATTACATTCTTCTTAGCTTAAGAACAGCAAAAGACCATGGATGTGTTGTGTGACAAGGTTCACAAGAATCCATGCACATCAGTATTTTAATGTGTGTGTGTGTGTGTTCGTGATGGCAGTGGGATGTTTGTGGGGCAGGACTAGAGTAGTGATGCGCGACCTTCGTACTTCAATTTACTGACCCTCAAACTCACAAAGAATGTTCCAGAACATTGGGCATGGGCTGGAACAGCTGGGGCTGCAAGCAGACGCAATCCGGGAGCAGCAGTCGAAGCGGACGCATGCAGTCGGAGAGCAGCAGTTGAAGTGAAATCAGGGAGCAGCAGCTCAGTGAAGTGGACGCAATCGGGGAGTAGCAGCTGAAGTGGACGCAAACAGGGAGCAGCAGTCGAAGTTGGATCGATGCAATCGTGGAGCAGCAGCTCTGCACAGAGAGCTGTCCGATGCTGGATTAACATGTAGGCGAATGAGGGAGAAGTAGCTGAGCGAGCAAAGCTACTTGTAGTATTTGAAACTTGTTTTGGTGGTTCATTACAGTTGCAACTTGCACTGGGACAGATGATGAACATCTGTATTATATTACTCAACTGTTTATTGTCATCCCTTGCGGGGACACTACAAAACCTGGACTCTGGATAATGGACTGGATAATAGCTGGCAACTACATATACTGGGTGTTCGACTAGATGGCACTCTGAAGCTACCCCTACCATATACGCGTACTACTCCAAATTTGTTGCGCCGTGGCCTCCAGCCTCATTCACAGGCCGCGGTAAAACTGATTTTCTGCGGCCTGGGAATGAGGCTAAGTAGCTAACACCTTCATCGCCAGATGAAATTACTATCACTGCTTCAGATTTGACAGCCATCACTGCTCAGGCCGGTGCCACTCCACTCTACGATTCACCACGTGTACGTCTGTTGCATCCAGCAAATTGTATACCAGCACCAATGCCTTTCACCCCTGGTAAGGACAATTCTATGTATAGTATCATAGCAGATTACATATGATTTATCGAATCATTATCCTGTCCATTATCCAGAGTCCAGTCCAGAGTCCAGGTTTTGTACTGTCCCTCCCTTCCCTACTCTTCGAATTTGTTATTGGGGAGTGACTAACTCTGTTGTGTGATATTTCCCAGGTGTGTGTCGACTACAGCAAAAGAAACTAATTGCTGCTGTCGAAAAGGCTTGGGACAATGGTAAGCTTTGGAGATCAAACTCCTTCACGTCTTGGTCTTGTCATGATCTTTACTTTCCCCTCACAGGGTTGTTGCCGTTCACTATTCCCCGAAAACTCTCAGATGAAGGACCTAGAAATCCATCATGGAACAAAATTGATGTGACATAATGTGAACGATTGAATGTCATCAACTAAACACCATGCATATTCTGCAATAAGGGGTGAAGTGTTGTTTTGCGTGAATGCATGCTATAACCATGGATCTGGCCCAGGCCTACCCCATTTTTTTCTTCGGTTTGCTTTGACAGTAATACAATGACATGGAATTAATGAGAAGAGTGCCCACCAAAGAGCAGAAGATGGGGGTAGGCCTGTATGTGAACAATCATGCAGGCTAAGAAAATAAATTCAATTTAATTGATCATGAACCAGGCATAATTACTGTAACACTGGAACCTCTAGACAGAGGACAGACACGTCAATTGAGAACAATAAAACTGTGACTTCGTTTCGCACACCATTTTCTTTATTTCCATGCATGTGTCACTTAGCAATGAGTCATGATTATTATCCAAGATCACTGAATTAGAAACACGTAGTCAGATCGACGAGTCAGTGTTGTCAATTGAATGAGGCATTCGATAAGGTATGTACATTGCCGAGCTCCTTAGCAACTAATCCCCTTCCCATCCCACCCATGCTCCCCCATTGAAAGAGCATCCATGTCTTCTATAGCTATTATCCAGGGGGGGGGGGGGGGGGGGGGGGGGGTATACTTGTGAATGGTGTGAGCTCACTGAAACTGGAGTAACATCACCTCTTAGGGAAGTGAGTTTCTTAGTCTCATTCCCATGGCAGGCATCAACCCACTGGATTTGTCCTCTATTATGGATTTGTCCACTATTCTGATTCCAATGGATTTGTCCACTATCATGTCTGATTCCAGCCTTTCAATGAACGAACCTGTGATGTCTGCATGGGGGGATATGTACTGGCATAATTATATATCGTATGATGTGAACAGCAGCAACAACTGAGTTTGCATGCAGGACGCTGTCTTTTACCCCCATGCAACCCGCGATACTGCTGGTTTTGAGTTCCTGTGGAATTTGTTCCAACTGTGAGAAAGATCTTTAGGACTTAATTACTTTGCCATCGATCCTGGCACACATGATACTATCGCCACTCCTTAAGGGATACTGAGACTGGATCTACACAAGGGTTGAACACTTATTGTTTCTCCATTTTCATGCATGCATGTACTTTGTGCAAGAATTTCCATACTAAAACTTATCTAGGTCCTGCAACTAGCATGGAAGGTGTACATGACATGGTATTTGTAAGTGAGGAGGGTGTTTGAATGCACAATGCAATTATGATCAAATTCCCATCGTGTGTTGTTTCAAGAGGAATGTTAGACAGACTTATAAGAATCTGATGCGTGCTGCATGAAGATTAAATTTTAGCGAAAACAGTAGGACCTGCTGTATACCGTACACACATTTTCCTTACAGTACAAAAATATAAGATTCACACATGCACACACATGCACGTCATGCATGCAGGTGAATTGTGGACTAATAAGCCAAAAATGTGGTGACCCATACTAAAACAGCAATGGTGGAAGTCAAGGAAATAGCTAGGGCCTAAAATTGTGACCCAAAATTACTGGAGGAATAAGTAGATAGATACAGGACTATTAGCTGATATACCTCCAGCAGTTTGATGGATCACTCATGCAATCAATCTGTTGCTATCTAGCTACGTACTATCTCTATCATGTATACCTTTCTAACCTTGTCTTGAATACTGATTATTCATAGATTAAGGGAACCTCGTTCCCAAGCCTCCTCCCACCACAGCTGAGAGATAGAATCTGCATGGCAGAGGCCTGAGAACGAGGCTAGGAACCTTGTGTGCTAGTCACATGGCTTCACCCCTCAACCTGGCTCGATCCACCCTACCAGTATCATCATATAATTATATTGAATGCTTATAAGCTCTTCCTTCAAGCTCTCATGCATGTAGCTATAGCTATATAGCCGTTTGCACCTAACGTACACAGAGATTTGCACTGTCTATAAAAATAAGCAGCTAGTTGCCATGGATTTCCAAGTTGCCAGTAAACATGTATCCTATATACATGGGGCTTCAATAGCCTCGTTCCCAGGCCCCATCCGAAAATTTTTCGTATGGGGCCTGGGAACGAGGCTATAGGGCTTCAATAGAGTACACATACCCCCAGAGAGGTACGTACTCTATATGGGATTCAGAGACCTTGCAGTGATGGAGCAATCTGCTGATTGGTGGAATTTGCACAACTATTATGAGAGGAGAATACACTGAAGCGGGTGTCAGCTCCTGCATGAGCTATAGGGAAGGATAATAACTATACAATCTGCTGACGTGGTGTTTTGTCTTCACCGATCGTGCAAGCAGCTATCCCCCCCCCCCCCCCCCCCCCCCCCCCCCCCCCCGTATCATGAACATTCTGTGCATGTCCATGCAGTGTCTGGAGAGCCTAGTTAGTGCTTTGATGGTATAATACACAAGTATACATGTGCAGTTTCTGAAGAGCTTATAGTTAGTGCTTTGGTCTAGTAGTTTTGACAGCCTGTGATATGGACTTGACCAGGTCTCGTGCATGCTTCAAGCTGAATGCTAAAAGGATATAGAAAAGAGGACAATAAATATAAAGGTATACATTATAGTCCAAGAGCATAGTTTGATGTACCCTTCAGCCTAGCTCTGACTGTCTCTGAGAAGAAGCCGCTGTCCATCCACTCCTCTGTGTCTCTGACGTAGTCAAACGGACACTTCCCACTCATATCCCGGGCTCCACAGTCCGCACCTGTGTCAGAATCATGTCATAACAACCACCAAACAATGGTGTAGCAACTACAGGATACGGCAGCAACATGAGCATATACCGGGTATATTACTATCATGCATGTGTGTTTACATAATATGTACTTATAGCCAAGAGTCATAAACAAACAGTTATTGATGTACCTTCAGGCTCAAACTATGGGCAGATCAATCTGATTACCTCCTGCAATCACATCTCTGGCATACCATTTGCAATGAGTTTGCTGGCAGCGTAAGGGTTGTTGGTCTGGCATGCAGTGAAGAGTGGGGTTGAAAGGGAGTTGTTCTTTGCATCCACTTCCACCTCATCATTCAGCAGGAGGTCAACAATCTCTGGGACCTTGAGCAGTGCAGCTGCGAGGTGGAGCGGTCTGGACAGGGTGGAAAGAGAGTGGAGGGATGGAAGTAGCTTTGTTAAACAGCACACCGGCAGTTCTGACTACCGTAGTTGCAGTTCATTTCGTGGTGGGAAAGTTTTGCGGTATTAGCGGGTAGGAACACGAAGGACAGTTATGCCTAGCTGTGGAAAATATTTCATGCGTTTACTATTGCGGATAGTAAGTTAGTACTGAGTGAAGTAATTTTTACATCAGCCCGAGAGGAACACACGCTGATGGGTGGAGTGACTGCTGAGGGTGATTCCTTATCTTTACTCAAGGAGGGTAAAATGAGAGACGGGGTCTGATATCCCGTCCCTACTCCCTCTGCTTTAAGACATTTGCCCTTCAAGCTAAGTAAGGTACTTAGTGGAGAATTAACCTGAGAGTATAGGGGTGGGGAGAAAAAGGTTTGAGGATAGCTGCTCCTCCTAATGTCGAGGCCACACCCTTCGTATGCATGTAGGAAGGGTCTAGTGAAGATGTATTGATGCAAGTGGGGACTAAAAGATTTGCAATGTGCTAATACACTCTCAGATTAGCCACAAAGCAAGCCAACCTAGGTACAACTGTACCTATGATTTCCTGATGGCAAAGTAGTTGTGAGTGTGGTTACTCTAGCGTGCTAATTATGGCAGCTGTAATCCTACTCTCATTCCAGTAGTGCCCCAGTTGAGTGAATGCATCTTCAGCAGACACTTCCTCGTGAAGGGTGTGGCCTCAAGACTACTGCCACTCATTGACCAAGATAGGTGCGGAAATGAGGGGGGTACACGTGACAGGTTTTGATAGGTAACATGCCCTCTCGTTGCTTGTTCTAAGTATAGGTTATTGCAGGTCTCTTCTTAGCTGCTGTGTTTTAGAGACCTGAGGGATGCTACCAAGAGCGCTTATGTGCTCTTGATGCTACCTATAATCACTGAGGGCGAAGCCTGAGATGATTACAGGTGCATCCCGAAGGTCTCTAAATGGCTAAGAGACTGCTTGAGTGCAATAACCAGCTAATATTATCTGTATGAAATACAAAGTTTTGGTGAGGATTTTAGAGACCTCATTAAGTTCAACAGATCAAGCACATTATGTCATGAAAACCTCTGCACAGTGCACTATACATTGTGAGTAACTAAGATCAGTTACCTGTTCCCTCTACTGTACACTGCATTGGCATCAGCACCGTGGTGCAGTAGAAACTGGAATGTCTCCATCGGCTGCTTGCTGAGATGGATGCATGGAGATTAAAAGGTTAAATTCACTGTGAAGTAACGATAGCCTCGTTTCCAGGCGATTGCCCAGCTTTTTGTCGCTTACAGTGTTCGTGCATGGGAGAGCCAGGGAACTAGGCTAAAGTAACAATAATATTATTATGCTCTAAATCTTGGTTAAGGTTCTGTAGTCTTGTGCCCAGACCACACCCCCTTGTGGGGAGGTGTGGTCTGGGCACGAGACTAAAGGTTCTGTGAGCTATTACACACTCATGTGCAGGATCATGCGTTAAACGAGTGGACTCGGGGGGGGGGGGGGGGGGGGGGGGTCCCTTACCATCCAGGGGATGGCCCATTCAGGATTCTCAGTGCCAGCAAGTTGGCTTCACCAAGCCTTATGGGAAATCCGTGCTCAGCCAACCTGCAGTATAAATATATGGAACCGCACACTGACTCCAATCCATTCTTACTTCTTAGGTGTTCTAAAAGGATGACTGTGTGCAATTAGCCTCGTTCCCAGGCCGTTCCCACAGCCAGTATTTCATTGCTTCCAGTATGAAATACAGCGGGGGAAGGCCTGGGAGATCTGGCCAGGTGTGATGATGTCAGGTAGACAGATGGTAGACACATGGGGGGCGGTGCCCAACCATTTATAATACACTGTTCGCATCGATCCATCCCCGGCATTGTAACGGTATCGATTGCTAACATCCAGCCTTTGGACGGACAGTACAAGACAGGACGTCGAGATTCTTCATTGGGCACCGCCCTCTGTGTGTCTACCATGTGTCTACCTGATGGCACTGCAGATCTCCCAGGCCTTCAAAGTTCCCCCACCATATTTCATACCAGAAGCGGTGGTGGGAACGGCCTGGGATCGAGGCTAGTATGCAATGCAAGGCACTTACCATTCAGCACATGTGAGATGGTCATTCATCAGGGCAAGGTACACAAGACTGGGGGAACCCTCCTGAGTTATAATGCAATGAAAGCATATTACTTTTACAATTGAAAATTGCGCGCTTGGGAAGCTTATACTTTAATGCCTACATGACTCAACGTAAAATGGGTTGTGTCAGGTACATACCTCATCTCCTGCCTGCTGCAAGTTCTCCCTGACAGATCCACCCGATCCATTCAACAGCAGTGCTTCAATTGCAACTGTCAGGCCTTGTGATGCAGCACAGTGGATGGGTAGCAGACCCTGCAGTGCACAAGAAAAGGTTTAGTATTCCACCCAATTAGATCTAGCCTGTACACTGTTCATTTTGATTTGATAACCCACATCTCCAATGCAGGAGGTTATTAGTCTCGTGGGCCACTAAGAGGTTATAATATGCAGGTCCTGCCCTCATTAATGCAAACATGGGATGGTGATGACATCATCACTGAATATCTGCTTCTCATCTGCCATGAGAGAAATAGTAGAATTCTCTCTTGCAGGTCTTATGAATCCAGCACTGCGTTGTTTGCAGCATCGAAACTCATTCCCAGACTTGATTTTGGGGAATGAGACTCGGAAGTTAATTAAGGGCGCGGTTTCCGCACGTGCATGTCGTTAGCGCCCAGGGCTGAAAGATGGCCTCGCTCCCTAGCACTCCGGATCCACAAACGCAGGCCTCGAGCACTCCACAAACGCAGGCCTCGAGCACTCCACAAACGCCGACCTCGCTCGCCAGTACTCCACAAACGCACGCTACCCACAACTCTTACACAGTCGAATTCAAGCTGCAAGTGCTGGATTGGTACCACAAGAATGGAGAAAACAAAAACGTCACTGCGAAAACCTTCGGGGTGGATCGAAAGCGCGTTCGCGACTGGGAGATGAACGAGAAGGCCCTGAAGGAGCAGACCGATGTTCACCGAAAGAGGCACAGGCTTTCAGGAGGCTTAGGCCCTGGAAGGCGTATCGTGTCTGAGGAGCTTGACAAGGCCCTGATCAAATGGTACAACGAGCAGAGAGCTCAGCAGAAGCTGGTCTATAACAGGCACATCAAGACGAAAGCTCTTGAGATGGCACCTCAGCTAGGACTGAAGGAAAGCTTCAAGGCTTCTGATGCCTGGGTGTTGGGATGGAAAAAGCGCAACAAGGCTGAGCTGGGTCTAGATACACATGAGGGAATCAGCCTGACGTCCACTCTGCAAAAAGCTGAAGGTGTTGTCACGGTTCCAAGCGACTATGAGGAGCAGCTTCGAGAGGAGGCCATCAGCGAACTCTTGATTGTCAGCACTTGTGGCAATACGGACTTGGAGAATGAAACCAATGGTCACCTGGAAGGCAGCTCAGGTGAAGTGGTGCCACTTCAAGATCAGGTGAGGTCCTTTCTTGTGGTAGCTAACCTTAAGCTTGTTCATAGTCTTGCATGTCCCAGACCCTTCCCGCGACGATTAGTGGGCGGAGCTGCCCACTAATCATCGCAGGAAGGGTCTTGGCCACCTTGTTCCCATGCTGGCTCCCCATTTCCAGAAAAGGGAGGAGCATGGTACATTTTGTCACATGTGACGTCGAGGGTAGATACAAGGTATTCATGTCATAAAGTGTGTGGGGGAAACGTGGAGTGCATGACAGCTAGCACATAGGGTCAAACTGTCTGTTCAGCATTTAGTTTGCACAAACTCCGTGCATTAGAACGAGGCCAGCTGTGGACTACAGAGATGCCAACTACTTAGCAAGTAAATGTGCTGTGAAAATGCGTGAGATGGTGCTAGAATGCGTGAGGCATACTACTGTAACAGCTCAAGAGTACGCACAGCAGTTCATTCCAGTTGCTTCATGTCCTTAGCAGAAGGCTTCACCACACATTTTGAAGTTTGACAAGGTGGTAGCGCCTGTGTTTATCCTCTTCGATGCAGGGTAGGAGTCCATTTGAGTCGCTCGAATAGCGGTCGTCCTTGTCCATAGGGCACACATCAGCCATACAGCATGCAATACACGTTCAGAACTCATACAAGCACCGTATTCCCAGGCCCCACCCACAAAATAAGCCTAGCTACTAATGCATGAGATTTGCTGCAGTAAGCATGAGATTGCGGATGAATGTGTGAGTCTCACGCGCAATGCGTGAGAGTTGGCATGTCTGGGACTATCAGAACTGTTGTATTACCAATTCTCGGCATCTGTTCCAAGTGACAACCACCCTAGTTTTCAGAATGATTTCCCAGTGTTGTATAATATTATACTCTAGATCATGGCTAATTGCATCCACCAGCAAAAAACCCCAAACAACAATGAACACATTTTGGTGTGCATTAATTAGATTAATATCCACTAAAAGAAGTGAGCCAGTGTATTGTGGATGCAGCTGTTGCAGTTCTGTTGACGTGGATTAACCCAAATCCTCTTACAGGACTCCACCTTGGAGATTGATCCTAAAGCACTGCAGGTGAGTTACTAATTGTGTATACGCAGACCTCTCAACTCTCACGATCCCACCGTGAGACTCATGATTTCGGCCCTGCTCTCACGGTGATGTCCTTGTTTCTCATGGTCTGCCGATCAACTGAATTTCAAAGTTCTGTGCACATCCGCACATGTCAGCTCATATGAGTACTTTTTGATAGTCAGTAGTTGGAATGAGTGATTCTGAAGGGGAGGACATTGCGGCCCCGTTCACATGCAGGACTCTGATGACAGTAGTGAGCACCAGCAGCAGTTCCCAGGCCAAGAAACTCACAGGAGCATGCTACTTACAGGCCAAAGTTCAACTCTGTTTGGGTATCTCACTATAGAGTTCTTTTTGAAGTTGAGAGGTCTGTATACATGGTGTATACATATAATTATACTGTAATCAACAGCTGTCCCAGTATCTGGTTTGTTTTGTCTTCCTCTGCAGGTTGATACAACACCTCAACATGCAGGGCTGTCTCCGTGGGGAGATGGTAGGTGTTCTTTCTGAGTTACACATAGGATACATAATTCTTTATACGCAGTAACATGACACAGGTAGAGTGGAGAATATCACTTGGTCCTAATATATATCCCCATGATTGAAGAAAATGGTTTTATAGTCTCTTCTGCGGCATATGAAGTGGTTACAGTTGCCATGGAGTGTTTTCTCTAGCCGGCCAGCTCTCACAACCAAACACTCAGTCTGTGTGTATGCTCAGAAACGCCCACATGCCACTATCCACAATTTCTATTAGACTCATACATGTAATCGGAATTGTAGAGTACTCTACTGGGATTCTATGGTGTAGTTAGCATGACAAAGAGTTTATGCACAAAGTGTAGGGAGTCTGGAGGCATACCCTAACCTCTCATGTTGCTCCTGGGCCTGTTTTAGATCCTACTGATGGTATAGAACAGGTACCTTTCTGTGTACTGATCTGGGCCTGCTACTGCTGATGGGCACATGATAGTCGTACCTCATTGATAGCTGGAAATGATGTTTAGATCAGATGTGTGGGGATTGTCGTTGAAATAATGATAGATGTTGCTTACCATACCTAAAACGTAGCCTATCATAACCATATCCAGCCTACCATTACATAGTGACAACATCTACATTTGTGCCTTCACTGAATCAGCAGATTCTACTACCTATATACACCAAACCTTGTAAAACCCATCAGTTCCTGATCAATCAAGAGAGCCCATGAGACGGGTAGTGAGCAAGCAAGAGCCTAATTTCAGGCTCCTGGTTTCCACTGTGCAGTATATGCTATACATGGAGGGTCCAATAGTGTACGTCATGTCAGGTAGGCAAGGGTTTATTATCAAGGGGAAGGGACATCAGCTGATGCAGAAGCCTTTTGGGTACATTTCATGCATGTATGTATATACCCAGAAGAGATGTATAAGCTCCTGTTAGTTCAATCTCGCTTCCTCCCCACGTCTAGGAGGAAAGCAAGTCATCAGCAACGGACAGATGACTCCGATGAGTATGGATACCAGAAGGCTTCCTCCATCGTGCAACACAATGATGGAGCAGAAACTCAAGTAAGGTTAACTATTGGCTATGCCATGCACCTCTGTTGAGTTTTCAGGACACCTGCATGTAATTAGGCAATAGACCTTATTCGGCTAACGCATGCGCCGACACTGGCAGCAAATTCCAATTACTTATGTAGGCATACTGCACAGCAGTAGCTGTTATAAACTAGCTTTTTGCTAACCGTCCATACGCTTCCAGGTAGTGACATTGCTTTGTGTAGGTGATAGACGACTGTTGCAAGAGAGAGAACACATTCATGGAGACAAGTTTTGACGTTTGTGAAGGTGCTGAAGGACTGCTGTAGGGCTGAAAGCACATTAAAGAGCGTATTGCAAAGTCGGTGCTAGCTGGGCCACACTTTCGAGCGCATTTATGTACTGGAAATGCACTAGCCTCTCCGTACCTGCCTTGCAGAGCACATTCAGCAACTCACTGGCGAGCCACATCCCTCAAAACAAACCCACCTCAAGCCACGCCTATGGAGAACAGTACTGCTTCAGCCACTCTGCTCAGCTAGTGTTTACAGAGGATGATGTCGATGGTGCTGCACTCCCAGAGCCACTGGACAAACACCACAAGAGTGCCTTGAGATGGTGGTGCTGAGTGCTTGCTGTTGGAACCCTGTGGCAGTCCTTGAGTGCTTTCACAAATGTCGAAACTTGCCTCCGTGAATGTCCTTGTCTCTCTTGCAATTAGCCTCGTAGTCTCATACGGAGCGCCTGGGAACGAGGCAATCTTGCAATCTTAATGTATTGACAGTTGCAGCTGTGCTGAATGCCCACGCAAGTAATTGGAATTTGCTGCCAGCTGTCGGTGCGCGCGTTAGCCGAATAAGTGGGCATAACTTACACTAATGCGGCTCAGGCTGAGGTTCATGACTTGAAGCAGCAGAAGAGATACTGGATGCTGTGAAGATCAGTTCCCCTGGGATACACACCATGAAATTTATGGATTTTGTCCAATCAACTATTATTGTAAGCTAGGGGGCATGCCCATAGGCGTACCCTCGGTATCATCAGTCTGCGGTCCACCCCTCATGATGTTTGGTCTGAATTGGTAAAGACTGGCTACATGCCCAGTCTCCTTCCCAGACCCTCAGTCTGGGTCTGAGACTCTGGTTCCATGCCCGGTCTTCGTCTTGCTGGAGAGTCTGAAGTATCCTTTAGGGGTAGTCCATTGTTCTCTGATCTTGCAGGGAGCAGGAGCAACAGATCAGCCTTATAGAGCAGACGGTCATGAGTTTGGAGCGGGACTTTGCCGCCAGAATGACCCAGCTCAAGTTGGAACTACAGCTTCTGAGGACAACCGTTACGCTCAACAGGGACCAGCTAGTTGGCAGCTCTCCGGCTATGAGCTCCAACCTTGTAAAGAGCAAAGAACCCGTGGCCAGTAGGAGGAACAAGAAATGAGTCACTGACTACCGCAGCAAAACTGTAGATCTTGGTAATTTGGCATACACAACACACTGTTGTCAATTTTGCAATGGCTGTTTCCAGTATGTTTGGTATTTTCACAAAGCTGGTAGAGTTTTTTTGCTTTTGCACCCAAAACTTCTGGTGATCAGTATAACATGCAGACACTTTTGTATCTATCCTCTTACCTTATCATTTTTCACATCTGTTGAGGCGCCACTGTCAACCTTGGTGCATGGGTTTGGGAGGGAAGACAACACAGTGAAGGGTGAGAGACCTAGTCTGGATTCCAGGGTGTCCTCCTGGGAGTAAGGCTAGGATGAACATGGGAGCATGGCTAGGATGAAGGGTGGGACCTGGTCTGGATCCCAGGGTGTCTCCTTGACCAGTGAAGGAGGAGGCCTGGGAGCAGGGCTAGGATGAACGTGGAGAACGGTGGACCTGCATGATTACTCCACACACACACACACACACACACTCGATCCATTATAAGCTGCAAAATCCAAGCAACAAGAAAATTAATCCTAGCATCATAATCAGAACAAGCTGAAGCTGAAACTCTATCAGTATGGAATAGCTTCAGCTAGTCTTGCCACACCCATTTTTATTGCATGGCAGAGATGAGGAATGGCTATCTCACTTCATGACCAACCCGAGTGGAGGACTGAGGCCATACGCTGTGCAATGCTCTGAGCCTCACCAATGTTGCAATGCAGTCTGTTAGGACATCCACTGTCCTCTTGTCTGCACAGAGCAAGTGCAGGGGAGTGTTGCCTTGATTGTCAACCGCATCCACGTAGGCACCATGTCCCACAAGAATCTTATTGTAGGAGAGGTGGGTGTGGGTGTGAGTGAGTGTGTGTGCGTGTGTGATAGAGACAGTGTGATTGGGTGTGTGTGATAGAGACTGTGTGATTGGGTGTGTGTGTGTGTGTGTGTGTGAGCATGTGCGTGTGTTACTGTGTGGCCAATTGGTTAAAGCACTTTCAATCGAAAGGTTGCAGGTTCAAGTCCCACCAGTGACACTGGAAAAGTTCCGGAGAAGTTCCTCCTCCACTTGGCAACCCTACCCAGGTACAAGTAAACTAGTAAATTGGGGACCTGGCTTCAGGGCAGAGATGGACAAAACATACTCCACTGAGATACAGGTGGGACTTGGAAGGACATAGTCAGCGCTCCTGTGAGTACTTGACCCAGCTTCAGGAGCTGGTATAGCACTAGACCCAGAGAACCATAATATTATGTATACAAATCAAGAGAGCGGAGGGACCTAGCTAGCCTCGACCCTTTCCCACCTCTACTGGAGGGTGGCACACAGGAGAAGGGCAAAGGGGGGGCGGGGGAGGGAGAAAAGGTAGATGGCTGGCTGGCCATTTCAAAACCACATGCAAGGTCGTGCAGTGAATAACATCACACAGGTGTGTAGCGATCTGCACACTGTACTAACCTAGCCTCATTCCCAGGCTCCCCCTTGTGTGCGCGCGGTATTTTTCTTCACCGCACGCACAGGGGCGAGCCTGGGAACGAGGCTAGTACTTACCTGAATAATGCTGCGATCCCTGGTCATGTGGAGTGGTGTAGCGGCATTGGAGTTTAGGATGTTTACATCCACGTGCTCTGCCAGCAGCATCTGCATGTTATACGTATATACACTCCAGTCATGAGAGGTGTGGTGAAGTTGGATGTAAACAGTTCAATACACACGGTATTGGACGAGTCTGTGTATTGTTTGGTGAGTCTGAAGGATGAGCCAAATGCAAATCCAATGTCCTACAGTACTGGACAGTTACCCATCCAAAGATGAATTTACTGTACACTTTGATGTCTTAGTCTTACACCAATGACAATGCATCTAGCAGCAACCTAGCGGGGGTGCAAGCTGTCCAAAATACAGGGTGACCGTTGACGTAATAGTATAGTAACTGTTCATTATTGCACTCTCTACACTAGCAATTTTCCCATACGTATATTTTAGACAGTTTAATATAGCCATATGTGCCGTATGCGCCTCGGGTAGCTACTCACAGCTGTCAAAGAGGTCCAAGTCCATCCCAAGAACCATCCAGATCAGAATAGCATACGTACTTCTGCGTATTGTTACAGATTTACATAACAAGTTTGGTAAGCGATGTTTACCTCCACGGCTGCTGAGGATCCCATAGAAGCAGCCATGTGGAAGAGTGTGTTGCCTTTTACACACCTGCATGGTGAGAAATCCCAAACTGTATCAAACATTGTTCACAAACATCACCCACTATATACATCCCCTGTGTTTGTACATGTAGTTTGTGACAGTTTCCACGGTTTCATACAGGACTGTTGCTGGGGGGTGGAGACTATATGGAATAGTAAACTGAAGGGCATAAAGCAAACAGCATGCCTGTTCTAGGGGGGTCTGGGGGCATGTCCCTTAGAAAATTTGGCTGCCCGAAGATTGAATCTGGTGGCAGCTACCAAACACAACCACTGCATGTTAATTCTACTGCCAATATGCATAGTTATTCTGGGTGGGTGGGGGAGCCCACGTTTCTGTCATAAAGGGAAATTCATATTTTGATGCCGAGTCTGGCTAACCTTGAATTCAGGCCTCCTCACCCCGGCATTTGTCACTTGCACGTTAGTGCTGCAAGCGACAAACACTGGGGGTGAGAAGGCCGGGAATGAGGCTAGAGTTGGGGCACCTATATCATCACTACTCAGCTGACCACATTTGTTGCTCAACAGAGAGGCCAGTCAGCTTGGGATGCAGGCTAGCCAGCCACCCACATCTCTGGTATATGGCTATACTGTACTCCTTCCACTGTGTATATCACCACAGTTACATGTACACGTATAATGGGCACTGAACTACGACATACATGTAAGTAGACATGAGCTACCAAGTGCTCAGATTTAAGCTGTGAAATAAGGCTACCTGCTTCTGAGGCTAGCCATGGGGCTCTCCTGGGAGACGTGGGCCCTCAGATACTGTAACAAGTAGTGCTGATCCCCACCTTGGACCCGGGATGACAGCTCCTGATACTCTGCATATTTCCCTGTAATGGGGTCATAGTGGTTTGATTACTTCAGAAGAACCAAGGGTTTGTCTGGTACGTGAGGTTGGGGGGGGGGGGGGGGGGGGGGGGGGGGGGGGGGGGGCACGCTTATAATGAAAGTGGTAACAATGGTCCCAGGCTAGCCTGTTTCTTTCACTTCAGTTGCAAAGTTAAAATTTGGGTTTGGCCTGGGGTTGAGGGATGGAGACATGGAAAGACTATGGTGACAGTACACAGCATATTGAATGTTCTACATTTCCCAGTGTACAAACCTGTGAGGAAGTCCCTGAGGTCAGAGTTTCTAGTGATCTCCAGAGCGGTCTTACTCACTTTGTTCTTCATGTGGATGTCAACCCCCCACTCCAACAGAAGCTGTGAGGGGGGAGGGAGTGAGGGGGGAGGGAGTGAGGGGGGAGGTAAGAGAGGGGAGGGGGAAGGGGAGAAGGGGAAAGGGGGAGGAGGGGGAGGGGGGAGAAAGGAGGATGGGTAGGATGAGAAGGTAAGGCTCCCTTGAATGAAAATACAAACAACTACACTAACAAACTCACAGGCAGACACTCCTGCATTTATGAAAATGGCAACAAGAATGTGACCTATACACCATACAGTGTGATCAATGGGAGGGAGTATCAGATAAGTATTTCAAACAACATGAGGGTAATGGGTCCAGATGGATGGGTGGGAAGAGGTGGGCGGCAGCTAGAAGATAGCAGATTGAAGCTGGATTTTTACATTCCTGTGTAACTGTTGTAGTGAGTGGGCAGAGCAACTGTAGTCTACTACACTGTGGGAGTGAAGATCTCAGTCATGTATGGGACTGTCCTCATTGCACACAACTTGTATCATGGCAGCTGCCATATGCCCCCCCCCCCCCCCCCCCCCCCCCCCATATGTCCTATCATCAGCTCCTTTTCTCTTCCCATCTCCTTTCTACCCCCTCCTTCCTCGTCCGAACCCCCTCCTTCCTCGTCCGAACCCCCTCCTCCCTCCCCTCACAATTATAATCGTTTCTTTGCAATAATACGTATATCACGTGAGTGTGCGGTGGTTGCGTGAGTGGTCATGTGAGTGTGTGGTGGTGTGTGGAGGTCATGTGAGGTCATGTGAGTGTGTGGAGGTCATGTGAGGTCATGTGAGTGTGTGGTGGTCATGTGAGTGCGTGTATCATATAAGTGTGAGGTGGTCATGTGAGTGTGTGTATCACGTGAGTGTGTGGTGGTTGTATGAGTGTGTGTATCATGTGAATGCATGGTGGGTGGTGGGGTGGAACTGGGAGAGTCGTTTCCTTTTCCCCCATGATCCCTAAACACACAGACATCCATTCAGTAATTACGCTGCTGTTTTTCTAGTGGGTAGTACGCACCACAGTGCAGCCTTACTTGTGTGAAATTGAAAGAGCTTGTATACTTTCAGAAAGCTAGAAATCGTAAAAACTTACCCTAAATATCAACATCTACTACACAGAATAAATGTGCATTAACTTTCAGTTCAGTTTGAGTTTGAAGGTTGTGTGTAGATTCTCGAGACTCATGCAAGAACCTCAGGCCATGTATGTATATGATTGTGTGGGTGAGTGTGTGTGTTGTGTGTGTGTGTGTGTGTGTGTGTGTGTGTGTGTGTGTGTTGTGTGTGTGTTGTGTGTGTGTGTGTGTGTGTGTGTGTGTGTTGTGTGTGTGTTGTGTGTGTGTGTGTGTGTGTTGTGTGTGTGTGTGTGTGTGTGTGTGTGTGTGTGTGTGTGTGTGTACTTTCATGTGCGTGTGCTGAGAGCAATAGTCCATTCTGAACACCAACCATGCAGAACGGAGAGTGGAGCTTCATTACACATGCACACACGCTTTGCTCACCTGGCTGAGGAGTTTGTGCAGCCCCTCAGTTGAGAGGAAGAAGGGGGTACACCCTGCGTTGTTCTGGACATTCACACCTGCCCCACTTTCTAGCAAGTGAAGGGCGGTGTCCTGTGAGCATGTGTTTGAATGTGTACGAGAGCACATGTGTATAATAGCATGTGTGCTTGCTATACACGATGAAGTAGTTTTTATGTACCACTCCTTAGAAATCTGCACTGCATTAGGACCAGTATACATGTATGCAGTGCATGTGTCTCTGTGTGTGTGTGTGTGTGTGTGTGTGTGTGTGTGTGTGTGTGTGTGTGTGTGTGTGTGTGTGTGTGTGTGTGTGTGTGTGTGTGTGTGTATGTGTGTGTGTGGGTGTGTGTGTGCATGTCTCTATAGCCTCATTCCCAGGCTCCTCCCCTGCTTTTTGTCACACACTTGACAGTATGCAACATAAAACGTAGCCTGGGAACGTGGCTATGGGTGTCAGTGTGTAGAGGACAGGTTGGGAGGAGAATGGTAATTGCTCACAAAGTGTCCATGTCTGCTGGCGAGGTGGAGTGCTGTGTTACCAGTCTCATGGTCCTTGCTGTTGACAAACTCTTTGTCCTCTTTGAAGAAGAGCACCTGTGAGTACCGGTACGAGTGAGCAGGCAGAGGAATTCTCATTATGGTCCATAATGAGAATGGACCATCAACATGCACTGCACTCAACCCTTCATATTTGCACATTGCAAACTGCATCCATGTACATACATAAGCCTAAGCCAGGATGTGCATACTACGCATACTACACGGGATGTGCATACACGGGATGTGCATACACAGGATGTGCATACTACGCATTCAATGCATACTACACGGGATGTGCGTACACGGGGCATACTACGCATTCAAAGGGATGTGCTTTGAATGCGTAGTATGACAAGTGGATCCTAAGCCTTCATTTCTCTTGCTACATACAAATCCATTGTTATCACACACAGAACCTACGTATACTGGGTGATTCAATTTTTCACTGAATGAAGCGTTCACTCAAAGCACCTTGAATTTGTAACTCAAAAATTATATGTGGTGAAACTAGAGGTGAAACCTCCAATAGTGGACTCTCTGTAATAAGTGCACAATATGAAAGGACAATTTTGAGGTACCAAACAAAATTATTGGTTTCCCTATACTTCTGATACATTTTGAACCTCCGAAAGAGGACAACCTCTCTATAAAGGACAGAACATCTTTCATATTGTCCCCCAATGGTGTCCTGACTATAGAGGTTCCACAGTAGTCATCCAATACAGAAGCAGCTGATGTAAACAGTAACGATAGGATACAAGATGTGTTGTTACCATAGCAACAGTAATGACTACTGTATAGCACCAAATTTTCGAGGGACAAAATGTTTGCGGATTGGCCTTCAAATTTCGCGGAAATAATTCTCGTGGATTGAGGATTTCTGGTTAGCCACGCCCAGTCTGATGCCGCTGCCGCGCGCAATTAAACCAGTAGAAGTGCGGGACGACGTGCACACTCGATCGTACGTAGTTTTTGCGACACGGTAACACTCAATCTCATCACTGCCACACTGAAGGGATTCCCAGGCTCTCTCATACAAGGCAAATGTTCACCAATACACGATAGCTGCATCCCGGATCCCAGCTGTCTTGGTAGTCGTGATACCAACGAACCGTCGCCTCTCAATGCAAGATATCGAGTGTGTGCTCCATGTTTGCGTGGCGGTACAATTCACTGTTGAGTGATAGCCTCTGGGCACTACTAGTATTGAAGAATGTTCGTGAGCTTAATTTTCGCAGTCCGAGACCAATCCGTGAAAACCGCAAAAATTATGCGCCTCGAAAATTTGGCGCTATACGGTAGTTCTTGGCAGGAAGACACCATTTATTACCACTGCTACATACAGGAAACAAGTAGTAGCACCTTAAAATTGTTCGTTATTGAGTGTGCACATAAAACGTACTAGTTTCTGCACTGTCCCGAGCTCCCCCACTTTTGCAGCTCTCAACAAGAGCCTCTGACACTGCAAGGTAGTCCCTGGGAACACCTGGTAGAGAAATCTGTACCAGGAGGAGATACACAGGACTGGTCAGGATGTCTAGGCACGTGTATGGAAAATCGGGTTGATATTATAGTGACTCTACATGTGTACACAAGTTGAAGCTGTGCGTACGTATGGTGTGTGTGTGTGTGTGTGTGTGTGTGTGTGTGTGTGTGTGTGTGTGTGTGTGATTGTGTACATACCAGGTAGATTTTATCTCCACTGCTGCAAGATAAAATCTGGGCAGAGGCCTGGTAACATAGTACATACCTGGAGCCTCCCTTTAGTGTTTTGTTTCTGGAAGTGCTCTCAAAGAACAGCTGAGAGGGTCAAAGGAAAACACTTAATCTCATCCTCAGGACATCCTGATTGCTTTCACAGATAAGTAGGTTGGTATGTCATGAATGACATCAAAGCTTGATCGGTCACTCACTTGTGTGGTGTCACCAGTTGTGTACAATGTACTACCAGCAGGGCACAATGATGTAGAGAGTGGTACTACCTAGCCTTTTTCCCAGGCCATTCCCACTGCCAGCATTTGATTGCTTGGAGTATGCAGATACCCCACCATATTTGCTTACTGCAAGTGATCAAATTTCAAACTGGATGTGCCTCTTCTAAACATTACAACTTGCGAAATTCATCTTCCGTTTGCTATTCAGGATAACCATAGCGTGGTATTCTTTGTGGCAGTGAAACTTGGCGATAGGTGGTGTGGAACAATGATGTGTACATGAGTACGTTTCCCAAGCAGCCATTTCAAAAGTAGCTTAATTTATTCTCAGTACATTCCCATCCCAGGACATTCCCATCCCAGGACAGTCCCATCCCCGGACATTCTTATCCCAGGACATTACCATGCATCCTAAAATCATCCCATCCCAAGACAGTCCCATCCCAGGACATTCCCATCCCAGGACAGTCCCATCCCCGGACATTCTTATCCCAGGACATTACCATGCATCCTAAAATCATCCCATCCCAAGACAGTCCCATCCCAGGACAGTCCCATCTCAGGGTATTCCCACCCCCGGTACGTTTCCATTCCATGACATTACCATGCATCCTAGAACGTTCCTATCCTAGGACAGTCCCATCCCAGGATGTTCCATCCCCGGGACGTTCCCATCCAACATCCCAGGACATTCCCATCCCAGTTCATTTCCACCCCATACCCAGACCCAAGATGCTCCCATGTGCATCCCATCCCAGATTATCCTCATTCCCAGGCCCGAGACGGCCTGGGAACGAGGCTAATTCCGGATGTTCCCATCCCTGAACAAACATTGATTTGTCACATATTTTTATTTTGACACAGTATCTTTGAACCTCCATTAAGAAACACAAAACACATGCAGTTGCTTCGATCTCAACTGCTCTGCATCTGAGCCCCACCCTAACTGGATACATGATCTGTGTGGGACTAGTTGCCACGTTTAGCAATTCAGCTCCATTGTCACTACCACTTCCTAGTGGTAGTGACTACATGTACTGCTTGGTACATTCATAGCTAGCTTCTCGTGCACACTCCTAGTAAATTATATAATTTTATCTTGAGCAGAGAGCTGTGAGTGTGTACCTCGTATTTAGGGTAGTTGGTGGTGTTGACTTCCACCAGTTCGTGTGGGTGGAGCTTCAGCATCTCCCTCACTGATCCTGCAAGAGCACACATGATGTACATGTAACACATCTCTGCAGTCAGATCAAGACATGTCAGCCTATCATGTCAATAGTCTCACTCTAAGACAACCTTGTCCAGCACGCTAGCATTCAGAAAAAGGAGGTTGGTGGATTCCTAGGAACTACAGGCTCCCATCAACCTGTGTGCATTCACATATGTACTGGCTGCAATATCTGGTGAACTAGAAGTACACCAGAGTTGTGGTTGCTAGGCAACAATCTCAACATCTCGAAAAACTCCAGAGATCAAAGGTAAATGCAGCCTCCCCAGTCACCCAGACTCTCATGTGGAGATGACACAAGGCTTTGAATCAACCTGTATGCAGTGTGTACTATATATTTTTTAAAGCGACCCTCATGCCCTCTGTGAACTATTGTGCTCAGGCATATGGTGGGTGGTCTTGAGGAATAGTACAGCACTCAACAAAGCTGAGTGCTACGTATATTAGTCATTGAGATGATGCCATGTCCACTTAGTGCACTTGCTGCAGTACTGCAGTGAACACCAGGTGAGTTGCATCCTGTGTCTTGTAAAGACAGTGTGTGGGTGGTCTGCACACGTGTGTATGCTCATCTCTTCCTCAACATGTTCTTTTATGTGCATGGCTGCAGTGTGATCATTTCCTGGCTGTGGGTTAATCAGTCTGCACTGGCTTCTTCAGTGATTTGCAACTACTGCTGTCTCTTAGCCTCATTCCCAGGCCATCGTCCAGATTTCGTTGCTTACAGTACATTTTTGTTCGTGCGTGGGAGAGCCTGGGAATGAGGCTAGCTGTCCTATCTTCATAGCTATTGTAAAAGTAAGTCATTTCATTTATGACAACAATGGCAGACATTACGCACAAAATTTCACCATCCAGGTCTTCTCCATGCTGTCAGTGAAAAAATCCATGAGATAAATCTGTTCAGTGGACTTGAAACAGTTGTCGACAGTGGCAGTCATTATGCACAATATTTCACCAGGCCTTCTTCAAAAGCTGTGGTAGAGGCCTGGGAGTGAGGCTAGGTGCCTCCTCTGCACTAGGGCTAACCAGGACAGGTGGAGGTGGAAGTGATATATACCAGCATGCAGATGAGGGTTTCATTTAGACATTTTCCCAAGCCGGGGAGGAGGGGGGGCACATGTGGCGTGTGTTACTACACATTACAGGGGCCTCCCCCAGGAATATTTTGCCTGATTCTGATGTAATCTAGGGTCAAAAATCAAGATGCACCAGGATGAGTGGAGGTGATACCAGCATGGTGGAGGCTGGGAATGAGGCCAGAGGTAACTTCAACCTCTCACGGGGTATAGCCATACTGTCACATGGTCAAAAGAGTATGTAGCAGCAACCTTGCCCCACAACACAATCATAGGCTATGAAGCCAATGGTGTGTTACCAACAGTGCATGATGACATCATCGTCATTGCATGCACACGTACACTGCAATGACGATGATGTCATCATGCGCTCTTGTGCATGTGCATTACTGCAACGTGTGTAATGCTTGGGTTGCTAAGCAGTTGCAGATAGCATTTGCTGATAATGCGGTTTCAATTGATGCAATGAATGTTGGTTCCACAAACTATGAATTTGTGTCAGTGCCCTGCAGGATGCCCCCAACCCAGCAGCACTACCTTTGTGGTTCTCACTTCCTGAGAAGTCATCGTAGAACTCTCCTACAGAGGTCAAAGAAAAGAGCATATCAAGAGCAGGACGCAACCGGGAGACTAAAGAGGAAGAAGCAGTTAATGTTTACTACACTCAAATCAATAATTATCAAAAGCAGGATGCAACCTAGCCTCGTTCCCAGGCCGCCTACACGGCCTGGGAACGAGGCTAGATGCAACAAGGAACCTAAAGAGGAAGAAGCAGTTAATGTTTACTACACCCAAAGGTGTGATGCAATTATCAACAGAAGGATGAAATCTCGACTAAAGAGTTCATGTTTACACAGGACAGGATAATTAGTTTGGACACAAAGGGAAGCCAGCAGACCTGTCTCCTTATCCCTGACCACCAGCTTCCTGCCCACCCAAAGTGGCTCCTTGCCTCCACTCAAGTAAAAGCCATTGCCCCTTGTCAGAGACTGCACGCACAGAGATGTTGTTGTTGTTGTTGTTGTTGTTGTTTAGTGTGTGTGTGCGTGTGTGTGTGTGTGAGTGAGGGGGCTGTTCCAACAAGGGATGAAACTGATATTCAAACTTACCAAGTTGATAACCAAGGATTCTATGAGCTTGTTAATGGTCATTGGTCTGCAAGGAGATTAATACTTCAAATCCATGTGCAAATTGTCAGAGACAGCACAGGTACCACTGAGCGTAGGAACAAAATTGGAACATAATTACCTTGGCACAGAGATGATATCAAATCTTTGCTGCATTTGCCCGGATATCTTCTCCCGAACCTGTAGGTATATAGTACTTGTTCACAGTTTTCTAGCGTGCAAAACAATCCATATATACTCACACCTCTCCCTTTATAACACATGGCAGAAGTAGCTTATACTTGTACATAATAGTACAATCTATTATGGGGTGCATCGACCATACGTGTTGTTGTTGTTGTTGTTGTCGTTGATGTCGTTGTTGTGTGTGTTTCTATCCTCAGGTTTCCTACTATATACATTCTAAAGTGCTAGTCTCAGCCCCAGACCCAAGCGTGGATCACTTCCAGTACGTATCACATGATACTGGAAGCGATCCGCGCTGGGGTTGGTTTGGGTCTGGGACCGAGACTAAAAGTACAAGACCCCTCCCTCTTCCCACTTCACACAAACTACAACAACTTGAACCATTAAACCTATAGGGCCATTGACTATAGATTGTGAAGGTTTGTGATAATATATAGCCACAATCAAATCAGCCACAATGAGGCAGTTGTCACTACATGCCACACACAGGAATGTACGCACAGGAAATCCTCACACAACTCTACCAATGCTAACTGTCACAATCGGAGCAAGTTACACTCTTGGTGGGGAAGGATTGTTCCATGCAATGTACTTACGTATAATTTATGTTACGTAATAAAGTCTGAGCACTATAGCTCAAACGTTGAAAGATTGAGGCTGAAATTAACCTCGTGGTGGTGGAGTTAAGAGTGCTTTTGTTTTCTCATTGCCATTGCTGTCGTTTGGCAGTATGTGTATGGTATTAATTGGAATGAATGTTAAGGTTACGGGATACTCGTGCGTGCGCCGCGCGAACTCTAAAGTGCATGCCGAATTTGTAGCCCAAAATTAAATTGTGGAACTAGAATGGACCTGGTCAATGGTGTTAAAATAATCATCAAGGGCATCACACACGACGGAAGCTTTTTTTGATAGCATAGTCCTTGGCAAATTTATCTGCTGTCTCGCTCGAGAAAAGCGGTTAATACCGCTTTTTGGTGAACTGAACTGCTCATTTTTGGATGGCTATACAGCGTATCTGTAAAAGCTTCTGTAAATGCCCTGCAGCTTGTGACAGCACCAGAATCAAGTTGCTCACGCTCTTTGTACTAGAGATTTTTGGCTACAAAAATTCAGCATGCACTTCCAATACATTTCAGACGGTGTGCGCACGAGTATCCCGTAACCTGAAGTCTAGCTGTAAGTATGAGTTGGCGGATGCAATCAGAGCATGTGCAAGTATCCACACAAGGTGAGAGTACGACCTGAGGCTACAATCCAAAAGATGAATTTGCCTTCACAGTTTCACTAGCCTATCAACAGTGTGGTTGCCACTTGTTTTCACTAGCCTATCAACTGTGTGGTTGCCACTTGTAGATAAAGATATTATGCCATCAAGAAAAGGAATGTGACAGTGAGTGAGTGAGTATTGCTCATATTTATGACCATACTTGTGTACATACGTACGTATGTAGGTACGCTAAGTGTTTGTGGTGTGTGAGTGTATTGCATGCATGCATGTCTGTGAGTGCCATTGCACGTACGTATATGTGTGAGCTTACCTTGGCTTGGACCAGCTTTGCATGTTCCACCCAGGCTGAGCACTCCCCACAGTCATACACACTGCAGATCCAGCTGACCTCTGAGGAGGAAACACCACAGCAACAGTTGGTGGGAGTGTGAGCATGAATAAATCTTATCTGATTCACCATGCACAGTTCAACCCTTGGGGGTCTTGTCATACATTACACATGTACCTTCTGTAATCTTGGCCAGTTTTGATTCCACAAGCTTTTTCCTGCGGGTAAAAACATCAGGGTGCATCAATACCAATAACCCATATCTGCCAACAACAATAGCCGATCAGATATATAATTGCCTACATACATAACTTCTCATCGGTGATCAAAAATTGTTTGTTACCTATACATTTTGTAACATTAATAGCATTGCCAATAGCCATTACCAATATTTTTGGTCGATATCCCATAGCTGTTAGCCTAATCTGATTATCAGTGCAACCCTAATAAATAACAACATACACTGCACAATATTGCAGTACTTAAATCCACTGTATACAAATTAGGTACTTGCACAACCCCACTTCCAAGTTTCACGGCATACCTAACCCTGAATCTTCTGGAGACATTTGTTGGTCCTGAAAAGTCCCTAACTGCACCTGCCATTTTCTCAAAATGATCGAAAGGTCATAGCCAAATGGCTGACAGTACCACTTACTGGTTGGTAGTTTTTGTGGAGTCGGGAAAGCTCTTCAGTTCATTCTGTAGATCCTCTTGCTGTGTTTTCAGCTCCTCCTGCAGACCAGCAGCAGAGGAGACTTATTCACTGAGCTCCTAGTGCAGTGTATCAGCACTTGCAGTAGTGCTGTAGCCAAACTCATAGGGCCTGGGTACGAGGCTATATACACTTGTGAGGTGCAGCAACACTTCCAGACTCGTAGGGCCTGAGTACGAGGCTACACTTGTGTAGTGCATCAACACTTGCAGTAGCCACGTGCCCAAACTCGTAGGGCCTGAGTACGAGACTACACTTGTGTAGTGCATCAACACTTGCAGTAGCCTCGTGCCCAGACTCGTAGGGCCTGGGTACGAGGCTACACTTGTGTAGTGCATCAACACTTGCAGTAGCCTCATGCCCAGACTCGTAGGGCCTGAGTACGAGGCTACACTTGTGAAGTGCATCAACACAGCAGTAGCCAGACTCGTAGGGTTCGTGTGGGGCACCAACAGCAGACTCATAGGGTCTGGGTACGAGGCTACACTTGTGTAGTCCCAGGCCCTATGAGTCTGGGCACGAGGTTACTGCAAGTGTTGATGCACCGCACAAGTGTAGCCTCGTACCCAGGCCCTACGAGTATGGGTAAGAGGCTACAGATATGTACGTAATAGCAGTTTCCAAAACCTGACAGTGAAAACTACCTGCACTTTCCCTCAACCCACTACATTTAATTTGGTGTGTGGGACAGGGCAGGCATGCAGGTATTTTGTTCTCAGAATCTTAAGAACACAGATCATCAACCCTGAGCAATCATTTGTTTTGATACTTATCTGTGAAATCATAGTACGTACATAGCTATGGGTGACATACTGACCAGTTTTTTGACAACAGCTTGAGCCTGACGGAACTGATATCCAGCCATGAAGAAGTAGGCCATGAAAGCACAAGTGCCCATCTCATCATCCTGTAGAAGGAAAGGAAGGTGGACAAGAGCACCCAGCCCTCTCCCAACTACCTGGGAAGATTGTAGCCTTCGCTCCCTTAAGCCCAGTTGAAAGACATGTCTGGTCAAGGGCGTATCGAGCCGGTGGTTCGATGCATCCTTGGTCTGGTTTAGTTTAGACTTTGGGTCGCAGAGATTAGTTTGCATGAAGTGTGAATCCATTGTCAGTGTCTTTCTCACTTGCAGGATACCCAAAGTATTACCCAGTAAGTAGGTGACATGTATGAGGTATGATGTATGTGTTCAGAAGTGTCCAGCACTAATCTCAGCATGTGTTTGTGGTCTTTGACCACCTCTAGTCTATTCATCAATCAGTAGTAGTATGACAAGTTGTTAATATTGCCAGTGTAGGGTATTCATAACCTGCAGGGGATTTTTACTCATATACCCCACCCTACTGTGGCTCCACAGGCAACTATCCTAATCAGCAGCCCAACTGGTAGCATTAATGGGCTTGAGGTCCTAGCCATGCAGCTCTGCTATTATTCAGCTCTTGATTGGGAGTAGCTTTCTGGCCTAGGGGGTTAAACCACAGCAACAAAACAACTTCACATACTTGTTTATCTTTGCAGTCTTGTGCTTCAAGCAAGCTAAAATATCACCTGGCAAATTTCAGCTGTCTCGGCCCAGACCCAAACCAACCACTGGGGTTGGTTTGGGTCTCAGACCAAGACTACCTGTATACCTATGTAGCCCTTCTTTTGCTGAGTTTCCATGTCTACTAGGCAACAAGAAGAAGCCTATATTAATTACAAGTGGATGATTTCAGAAGCCATATAGCCTCTCTGTGTCTTGTAATAGCCCTCTCTCCCAGGCCTAACCTGGAAGCGAATCAAGGAAAAAGTCAAAAAGCACCCTGAAAAGAAGTCTTGAAGACCATGAGCTGCTATGTATGAACCCAACTTCAGCTTGTTAGACACCATAGTATACCTCACACAAGTCTCCAGAATCTACTGAACTCTTGACTCGGAAAATATCTGAAGCAGACTGCAGCACCATGTTAATGGTCCACCTGTGAAGAAATGAGGACTTACAAACTGTGTAGCAAATTAGCAACTGCCCAGACATGCAGCGTGGGAGTGGCTGTCAAATCATAATGCTCACCTGTCATTCAGGAGAACATCTGTAGTGAATGTTCCTGGAACCAATGAATTCACCAGAGCACACAATACACTGGGGGATTGGAGGAATCCCTTTGATTGCTTGCTGTTTTATTTCTGGGCATGTGTGCACTGAAACTTTTTATCACAATAGATCTGTACACATTGGTATATATGTGAGCTAGTGGGATACACATACTATATAGTGATGGTGGAATAGTGTACTATACATACAGCGACATACCTACATACCACAGAACATAACAAGCAAATTCATATACCACAAAACAGACATTCAGACATCAGGTACTAACACCACTGCAGGATGGTAATTCAAATTGAGACACACTTGCTACAAACCGTGCAATGTCCTCAGTTTCATCTACCAAGAATGACTGAGAGCCTGCCAGATAGGCACTAGGAATAAACCGCCTGTCACTCTGCTTCAGAAGTACGATGCCAATAAATTTGGACAAGTCTTTGGACTGGCTCAAAGTACCGCCAATATAGGATTTCACAGAGTGTGCAACTGCCCGTGATGTATACATATCTGTTGATGAGTCCCTATTCCATTCTTTAAAGAATGCCTCGTTGCAGACACACAACACAGCATCAGCTTTATTCATCTGCTCTTCAATCCATAATGGAAGATTTCCTCTGGGTAAATCAGTTTTTGCAGTCACAGCAGCAATTTCATACCTCCGAAGTCCGACCAAGAGGTGTTCTAAAATAATGTGTTCATCGTGGTCACTTGAGTCCAGAGAATAAATTACAAGCACAGTATGACTGGCGTTCAGTCGAGGTTGATCACTTTGGACAGATAGACTTAGATCCCGTTCATGCTGAGGATAACCACTTTCGACTATAAATGGTGGAGGGCAGCGATCGGCAATAGAGGTACTAGGCAACCTTTGGACAGATACAGTTGTACTCGAATATTCCCTTTGGACTGGAGTGCAGTGATTATCACTTGGCAAAATTTCATACCTGCTTCCAGTCCAGCCTCTTCCACATTTGGTTGCAATGACAATGCTGATTGCAATGACAATCACCAGTAATAAAGCTCCAGCTACACTGCTAGCCACAGGTATAACAATATTGTTTCCTGAAGGCGGTATTCGAGACTGTGGTATTACCGACGAATGCGGTGGTGACTCAGTTGTCATAGCCACTACGGTGCTTGAGAGCATTGGTGTAGGGAGAATAATGGAACTGGATGGTTCAGACATTACCTGAACCCAAGAGCCATACTTGCACCCAAAACGGTCTGCCGGGGCCCCAGAACAAGGAACATAGGTAGTGACTCTAACTTGGTACGTTATGGATGCGTTCAAATGATGTACACTCACACTGGTGGTGTTGTTTGTCTTGAGAATAGGACCACCGAGATCATGATTGTTTACCTCAACGTAGTACATAGTAGGTTCTGGGTATGGAGACGGCACAATCGGTGGCTCCCATGATATCAGAATACTCTTTTCAACACTATTTTCTCCAATAGACCTATATGCACGCACATTTCTGGGTGAATTGTATGCTGGGAGACGGCAGTGAATATGGTCATACGGTAAATCAAGACAGCCGGCAGGGAATGGTATTTCACTTGATTTTACTTGGGCACAGGGCAACATCGACACTTGAGCCAATAGATGATAGTTTGGCATATACTGGAGCATATAAAAACTGTAGTTCCTCTGAGATGCATTCAGACAGACGCAACCTAGATCCAAGTAGTCAGGATCAGTATCGTTGTTATACCGTTGCTTCAATCTCACTCGGAATCCGTGACCAGGGTATCTCTCGTAAACACTCCATGAAACGTGTACATTGAAGAAATCCGAGTCGAAAGTGGAAGCTGTAATCTGGACAGACTTAGGTACACTGCAAGAGGTATCCTGCTGGACCGAGCACACACCATTTGTACAAGCCGGTGTATTCTGAGTCGGCACGCTCCTGGAAGGCAAGGAACAGGGGATGGCGTCCCGGTAGCAACCAGCTCCGGCGAGGTTGCACGTCCCTCCACTCTCGCTTTCGCAGGTCACTTCATCTGCTATTACTGTAGTCAGGTACAGTGAAAACACGAGTACTACAACCTCGAAAAGCCCCATGTTTGTTGTTGCAAGCACAGGTAGCGCAGTCAAACAGACCGTTTTTCCGGTGCAGTCAAATTATTAGCGACGTGTCCGGCAGGAACTAGGTACCGGAAACGCGCGCGCATCTAGAGCCGGCCCTGGTACAAGGTCCTAATAACGTACCCTAACCATATTATCTGTGCCCTAACCTATCGCCCTACTTCCTGCCGGACCAATAACCACTTCGAATTACTAGTGGACGGTGTAGTCAAAAGGAGGGCGGGGTACTCTCTGGTGGATCAAGGCGCACCACTCTTTGAGTCCACAGAAGGAATTGGCCGTGAAGTGGAAGGAATAATGTAATAGCACACTGATTGGTTGAATAAGTGTGCAAAGAATATAATAGTAGAGTTTCTTGTTATCCCTCACATGGATCGTGTGTATATCGGTTCTCGAACATTTGCTCTGATTACTTCAGCCTGCTGGATTGTCTCTCGATTACCACTTTAGAACAGAGATGAGAAGAACTCAAATTAAGGAACATGTTCCAAAGGAAATAAGAAAACTTTTTAGCAAGCTAGTGCATAAATCCTATTTATGGGGGTCACTTTTATCAAAATTTATACTTCACTTTCAATGTGTAGGAAGCATGTTTCCTACACGTGCCGGAAACATGCTTCCTACAAAAGTGCAGGAAAATTTCCTACAAATTGTTTTTCGGGGACTATTTTTCGCTTCACATGCAGTGTGTAGGAAATTTTCCTACAAAAGTGCACAACATTTGACTGATTTGACCATATTTTTAGCTTCGTTGTGGACATGTATGTGAATGTTTTGTGCATTGTGTAGGAAATTTTCCTGCATAAGTTCAATAATGAAGGAAACTTTCCTACACAATACATGTGTGCCTGGAAATGTGCAGAAAAATTTCCTACACATTTGTACTGTGGGATGCTGCATTGACTGTACGTGCATACACAAATCCAATAACCTTGAATTGTGTAGGAAGATTTCCTACACATAAAACATGGAGTTGGAATGTGCAGGAAAATTTCCTACAAATAAAACATGGCCTTGAAATGTGCAGGAAATTTCCTACACATTTGTACTGTGGGCTGCTGCATTGACTGTACATGCATACACAAGTCCAAAAGCCTTGAATTGTGTAGGAACAGTTCCTACACATAAACATGGCCTTGAAATGTGCAGGAAACTTTGAATAGGTTAATTTGGAAGAAGTACAGTCAAAGAGGTTGGCAAGTCCGGAAGTAGTCTCGGCCCCAGACCCAAACCAACCCCAGCGCGGATCGCTTCCAGTATCCCTCCCCGCGCGTGATACTAGATGCGATCCGTGCTGGGGTGGTTTGGGGCTGGGACCGAGACTAGTCCGGAAGATGGTCTGCACACTCCACGTCATTCAAGCACTCCTGCCATGTCTTGTCGACATCTGCTGTTCCTGCAGCTACTCGCATGAAGAGATTGTTCCTGCTCACTAAGAAACTCAGCTAGGAGTAAAGCCTTGCTGAAATGACTGCTACATGTCCTGGATCTTGCATGCTTGGGTGGGCCTACTTTCGAATTGCAATTGTGTGGGCCTGTTTTCGAGACTCAAGATGTTTTCAAAACTACGCCTATCCCCCCTCTTTGATTGGCCACTGTATAAAGTTCTTCACCCTTGGACATATTATCATGAGGTATTTATATTGCACCATATATGATGTCTTGAGATGTGTAGGAATTTTCCTGCACATTCTGTAGTGTTGAGCCCTGCACGCGTATGCATGTAGCAATAATTGTATGACAAAGTCTTACAAATTTATACTAGTCATTTCGCTGGAAACTTTCATGCTATCCAACTTGAAATGAGCACCATATCAGCACAATCAGTTCTGAACCAGTGATTCTGAAATCCACAACTAGCTATCTGATTTTGCTCTGACTCAGATATCAGAATCTGGTGTGCATCTGAATGGGAAGAATCTGAATATGCTTGGAAAAGTGGTATAATCTGATGTTGAACACTTGGACCACATAATAGTGCAAACAGCACTCAAGTGTATCACTACTAAGTTCAAAGTACAGGGATTATTAAGTTAACCCATTGCGTACGCATGATTTGAATTTTTGCTGACTCCTGAGTTATCAGAGGCAAGACACCTGACTGCGCTGAACGGCTAGTTCAAGGGGCGAATGACGGTAGATACAGTTGTTAGAGTCTGTACAGATGCGGCAAGAAGTGGACCAGATCGTACTTGAGAGACTACACACCTATGAAACGCACGGTAAGCGTTTTAGTACATGATAAAACTTTGTAGAGCTGGTCACCAGCACTGCTACTTAGAGTAAATACGGCATGTGTAAGTAGGCTTTAGCTGCCTGTTTGGTCAGTGTTGGACCCTGGTTCAGGTCAAGACAGCTAGCTGCAAGCGTGAGGTGGGCACCAATTGGAATACAGCTCCGCTGTCGATTCTGGCAGGAGCCCTCGAGCAGTCAGTGGCAAGCCCACACCATCGAGAAACATCCTACAAACGCAGAATGCCAGGCACTTGCAGACATTTCTACTGAATCAAAAGAGTCAGTTGGATGTAGGTTTCAGAACTGAGTCACAGCCAAAGAGCGTTGACCAACAGGAGTTGGAATCCAGCTTTACCAAACTGTAGAACCAGTGGTCCCTGATGTCACACTGGATGCTTGTTCATTCGTGCAGTACGAAGAAAAAGAGTCGACGTCCAGGGAGTGAAATTGAGCACAGAGATGGTTGGACACCAAGGTATCAGAGGCCCCAAAGCTACCCAAACCGAGATGGAGGACATTTCCTACCAACTGATCGATGGTACACCATGCAGGATTACGATTCAGATGAGGAAAACTCTCCACAGCTATAAATGGACACCCATGCATCGTCTCAAGTCCCATGGCAAGCCGAACGAGGTGTAGATTGAAGCCTGGCACATGAATAGATTACATTATAAACTGAGGAATTGGTGTGTGTAACTATGTATGCTGCGTGTCTGCTGCGTGTCTGTCTCATGGGCCAGACTGGCCTGCTGTCCTAGGGATGAGACGTTGATTGATTTGATTGATTGATTATCTACAGGGCGATTGAAGGCACTGTGCAAGGTATATGAACGGGAGCAACAATCAACAGAGCTACAAAACAGGTACATGGGAGAAAGTAACTTGGAAATGGCCCCCCCAAATCACAAAAGCTGTTGATCCTTGTGCAAGCCTGCTGCTCCTTCGACTTCTACTCTGTGGAAAGGAGAGACAAGTGTGCCTGTGCTACCTGGCAACATCGGGGAGAACCTGGTTGAGACATTGACTGAGGAGAAACGACGACCACCAGATGTAAGTATACAAGCACCTCTACTTCACAACCTTTCTGTAGCAGGTTTCCGTATTGAGCATGGAGTGCAGGAAAGTTTCCTACTTTTTTCCAGCATGCGCATATATATATACCCTATACTGTATATCGGGAAATTTTTCATGTTAAAAATCCAAAACATTATCTGTGTTGAAAAATGTTTGCAAATTGATCAAAGTATTTTTTAGGACCTTGACCTGCTGTAGTTGCCATACTTTGACTCACAGCAGCTTCTTCAGAAAAACTTGAGCTGCTGTTGACCCACCACCATGGTGACAAATATACTTGCCTATTCTGGCCCGCTCCTTTGCACTGTGCTCAGTATACTGCTCCCACATCTTGAACCTCACGGTGTACTTGAGAATGTATTTCAGTCTACAGTCAGTCTGGAAGTCCATCGTTGAAAGTAGCAAAACTGCTAGAGCCATGGCATGAATTGTGCGGCAATAATTATACACAGCCAAAGTTGTGAAGTTATTTGCTTTCCTCAGTATTCGTTACGAAACAAACTTTGCATGATAAATTTTCACTTTTAGTGGCATTCGCAAAAACAACCCAATGTACAGTAGTCATAATTGCCAAGCATCGAGTGCAGGAAAGTTTCCTACACTTTTCCAGTACATGCATACCCGATATAATTCATAATTGCCAAGCATCGAGTGCAGGAAAGTTGCCTACACCTTTCTAGTACACGCTTACCCGATATTCACAATTGCCAAGCATCGAGTGCAGGCAAGTTTCCTGCACTTTTCCAGTACACACATACCCGATATTCACAATTGCCAAGCATCGAGTGCAGGAAAGTTTCCTACACCTTTCTAGTACACACATACCCGATATTGCCAAGCATCGAGTGCAGGAATGTTTCATGCACTTCCAATTGCATTTTCTACCCACTACGTAATTTACCCAGCAAAGTGACCCTTATTTCTAGCAAAATGACCGTCATTTTATGCAGTCAACTACACGCATATAGCCATGCACCATGCATGTAGTGCAGTTTCTATACCCACTGTATTTTTTCAGCAAAGTGACCCTCATTTCATAATTATAATCTGTAAATTGACAATTTTTCCTGCTAAGTGACCCTCATATACAGCGATACTTTACTGTTCCATGTGACGTTGACTGCATATTTACGTCATCATACTACTTAACTGCATGATCAATTTGGTTAGCTGTACAATCACTTTTGTATTACAATGCCCATTGTATGCAGCCAGTCATGATTGTTTCGGTTAAAACCTGATACATATAGGATATAAAGAATGTTCACTCATTATGATGCGGTTATCTTTTCAGATTTACACACGAACATCTCGAACCACAGTGACGAAAGAACAGGGATGTGGTGGAGTTGAAGGTTGGAATGCAGTGACCTCAACTGGATGGTGCTTGGGATACCATCGTACGAATTGGAACTTATCTCACCAATCCTTGTTACGAGTCACAGCTCAGAATCACTCCATCGGATCGAGCATGAGAGGGCTTCTCACTAGCCAACGTTATTGTATTTATCTGCATTTTGATATTGAACTGTGCAACATGTTCAAGTGGCATCAGTGTGACTGAAAGAGGTATAGGTGGGCACACTCAGTGAAGGAAACTTTCCTACACTACTGAGGCCTTGTTTAGTAGGAAATTTTCCTACACTTTTTAGGCCTTGTGACTGAAAGAGGTATAGGTGGGCACATTCAGTGTAGGAAATTTTCCTACACTTTTGAGGCCTTGTTTGCTAAAAACAAGAGGCACTTAGCCTCTTATTTTCGTTTCTTATTTCCTTTGGAGCATGTTTAGGGCATTGCACAGATTTATTGAATGGTCAATCTTTCCTCCCACACGGCAAAGTATGTAATGTAGATTCTGCTTACAATGGTGGTACCGATGGTGTAGTTGAGCCTGTGTGCACCTTCCCAGATGATACTAGTTTACATCATGCATACGCTTGTGATCACATGCGTACCACATCAGTGCCAAATGAGAACATTTTGTATGACTGTTGCATATCTTCAGTGTGCTGAAGTTGCATATCTTCAGTGTGCTGAATCCTTCATAATCTATGGCATGTATATGATGCCACATACTTCCTACAACAGTGCAAAAGTGATAAATGAGAAGACAAGAATGCTCCAACGTGATTGTCTGCACAAATATTGCTGTCAGTGGCCAATGTAGTCTCGAGACCAGCCACATTTTTACGTATAAAAGTCACACATATGTATACGTACCATGTGCACATCGAATGATACGAGCAAGAAATAGATCGTGTTCACTTTTGGCATGTGGTAGATAATTATACACAACAGCCCACTACTTTCGATTTCAGAACGAGTCTACACTGAAGTATGCATGAGGTGAGAGCAAGGTAAGGCATGAGGTGAGAGCAAGGTAAGGCATGAGGTGAGAGCAAGGTAAGGCATGAGGTGAGAGCAAGGTAAGGCATGAGGTGAGAGCAAGGTAAGGCATGAGGCATCACTGTAAAAGTAAGCCTTAATTCCTTACCGGCAGGAGTGCAGTTGCTACTTTCAAACTCGTTTTCGAAAGTGGAAGTATACTGTTTGAGCATCTGGGAAGGCACACACAGCACCATTGTGACCACCATTGTCCACTGACGTATATACCGTATAGCGGGTTATTTTCGTGGGTGGAAATTTTCGTGAAATGCTGGATACGGGCGTCAGAATTAATTTTCGTGGCACCCGCGTTCGCGCTATCGGCGCGATGACGTAATATAAAAATTAGTACACGTTGGCTTGATGGCCGAAGTACAGTTTCAACGACATTGCGCTTCACTGTACAGCGTGAGTGCGACGCTTTCGTCAGTAAAAGGCGTGTGGGAGGCCCGGTGTTGGCGAAGAACTGCCATGCTAACGCGAGAATGGCAACCGTATTGATCGATTTGCTGTGGCGAGAGTACTGGCCTCGTTTTTCGTCGCCCTGCGCCGCGCCGGGGTTCAGTCCAATTCGATCACAACGCGAGGGACAGCTGGTGATAGAGGATCCTGTCAATCGAGGACACTGTCAACGGGATACACTGTCACGCAGGTACAGCTACGAAGAGCCGTACAGTGTACTTAAACGACGCCACCTAGCCACGTGTTGCACAGCGCGATTATAATTATGGGTTGAAAATTTCGTGGGTGGAAAATTTCGTGACCTGTCGATGAGTCACGAAAATAACGAAAGTTGGCACCCCACGAAAATAACCCGCTATACGGTAACTACTTGTGCAGATGATGATCATATGAGTGTTCTCGTCTCCCCATTGGTTGCTATTGCCGGCTTTGACTGTTTGTTGGCAGTGCATCATGTACATTCACGTGAGCCATATTACTATATGAGACGGTTGACACAATCAGAGTCCACTGAAATACTTATGCCCGTGTGAGTGAGAATAAGGCAAGGCATGAGGTATCATCATAAATAAGTGAACATGTCTGGCCATTTTCATTGCCCCTGAGGGGTTACCACAATGGTTGCTAATGAGAGCATGGAGAGGGCATTAAAGCTTGTCTCCTGGGAAGGACGGCTTTACATCCCTTCAGAACACGGCTTTACATCCCTTCAGAACACGGCTTTACATCCCTTCAGAAGTATGAACTATTTAGGGCGAAAATGCCCTTTAAGGTAGGAAACACGGCATCGGCGAAATCGCGCAATTTTGCTCATGAATAATTAATGAGATGACGTCACTCGCATACGGTTATTTAGAGTTATTCATCTGTTTACGTTTTCCCATGGCGGCAACCGGAATAAACAAGGGGGGCTTCTCTCTTTGATGCGGCTAGCGGCCCTTTCGAGTTTCAAATCGGTACTCTGATGTGGCCGCGCGGTACTTTGAAGATTTGTTTGAACACTCTTTTTTTTTTTTCTTTTTTTTTTTTTTTTTACGTAAGAAGCTATTCTGGCTTATTGAATGTAGCGATGGGCTATCTGAGTGTGAATAGCTAGGTGGAGTGAGCAGGAATGTTTGTGGGTCTGCCGAAGTGGCCGAAGAACAGCCTGGAAAGTGAACAGCATCCGACAGCTCCCTGGCCAAGGTACTCTAGAGAGTTGACCTTTCGGCATTACAGGCCCCGCCCATTTTCGTGTTAGGGCGAATTTGGCTGGTTTGGTAGCTGGACTGGGCTGGTGAGAGGGAGTAGATGTGTGGCCAAAACTAGGTAACCGAGAGGTGAACGTGGAAAAGCATCCCTATTTTTCCAGGGGGTAGGTTGACCTTTTGGAAACTGGCCTTGGCTTTGGTCTGTTTTAGTTGGTGTGCGTGGAATTTTTTTTGAAAGCCTAGGGTAGCCAAACCTCTGTTTTTGAGGGTGGCAGTGAGTTTTGGGCTGTAGCCTGCAAGTGAGGAGAGCAGGTGGTAAATCCATCCGTAGTTTTTGGGCCTGTTTTGTGTGTGTATTGATGATGGGGTCAGAGTGTGGGTGGGGCCTTGGAGAGGGTCCAAATTTTCAGTTTCGTAGAGGGCCTTAAAATTGAGTTTTAGGGCATTTTCAAGCAGAGGGAGCAGTTTGATGCAAAGTATTGCTGAAACTTGTGTACGCTTTGATGCTGCCCATTTATCCATCAACTTGGTTTCGGAGATCGCGGTACCCATGTTTCCTACCTTAAGGGCCATCTCAAGGCTTTAATTAGGCTAGTGCAATGACAAATCCTAACACTGGAGTTTGGCCTAACTCTGTAGATCCTAGCCCTATGAATATCATTAACCCTGATCCGGGTTAGGGTGATCCCACTAACCTTGGTGTGCCTATGAATCTCATTAAAACCCAGTGGGCATGGGATAGAACCCAGTCTTTCTGTCTGCTCATGAATAATAATGAGTTAGGATTAGATAGCTCCATGCTGTGCTCGTGAGCTTGTTGGACTTTAGTCAGCTGTCCGATGGGAGGGTTGGCTTATGTTGATGCTCATGAATATCATTAGTGACCACCTGTCAGATCTTTGGTGGTGTAGTATGGGGTTGAAAGCATGTGTGTTGTGTGATGCAATATTCGTAAATTCACCCTGAGACTCCACTCTCTCCTAACCCTGACAACCAGGGATCATGAATATCATTAGCCCTAAATTGGGACTCATGACTGGTATTGTTGTCCAAATTGATGTCAATGAATCTCATTAAAGCCTTCAGCTTTGGCTGAGATTCAGCTTGTCTGTCAGCTTCATGAATAAGTAATGAGCCATTTTCAGGTAGCCGTGTGTAGCAATGGTGAGCAAGATTGCCTTTAGTTTGCTGTTTGGAGGGAAGTTTGGCTTGTGTTGACTCTCATGAATATCATTAGTGATGTGCTTTCAGTTCCCATGTAGTGTGGTTTGGGTTCAAGTGAAGGCTAGTAAGCTGGAATATTCATGAGTTTTAGTTAGGGGTTTGGGTTAAGGTAGGAAACACGGCATCGGCGAAATCGCGCAATTTTGCTCATGAATAATTAATGAGATGACGTCACTCGCATACGGTTATTTAGAGTTATTCATCTGTTTACGTTTTCCCATGGCGGCAACCGGAATAAACAAGGGGGGCTTCTCTCTTTGATGCGGCTAGCGGCCCTTTCGAGTTTCAAATCGGTACTCTGATGTGGCCGCGCGGTACTTTGAAGATTTGTTTGAACACTCTTTTTTTTTTTCTTTTTTTTTTTTTTTTTACGTAAGAAGCTATTCTGGCTTATTGAATGTAGCGATGGGCTATCTGAGTGTGAATAGCTAGGTGGAGTGAGCAGGAATGTTTGTGGGTCTGCCGAAGTGGCCGAAGAACAGCCTGGAAAGTGAACAGCATCCGACAGCTCCCTGGCCAAGGTACTCTAGAGAGTTGACCTTTCGGCATTACAGGCCCCGCCCATTTTCGTGTTAGGGCGAATTTGGCTGGTTTGGTAGCTGGACTGGGCTGGTGAGAGGGAGTAGATGTGTGGCCAAAACTAGGTAACCGAGAGGTGAACGTGGAAAAGCATCCCTATTTTTCCAGGGGGTAGGTTGACCTTTTGGAAACTGGCCTTGGCTTTGGTCTGTTTTAGTTGGTGTGCGTGGAATTTTTTTTGAAAGCCTAGGGTAGCCAAACCTCTGTTTTTGAGGGTGGCAGTGAGTTTTGGGCTGTAGCCTGCAAGTGAGGAGAGCAGGTGGTAAATCCATCCGTAGTTTTTGGGCCTGTTTTGTGTGTGTATTGATGATGGGGTCAGAGTGTGGGTGGGGCCTTGGAGAGGGTCCAAATTTTCAGTTTCGTAGAGGGCCTTAAAATTGAGTTTTAGGGCATTTTCAAGCAGAGGGAGCAGTTTGATGCAAAGTATTGCTGAAACTTGTGTACGCTTTGATGCTGCCCATTTATCCATCAACTTGGTTTCGGAGATCGCGGTACCCATGTTTCCTACCTTAAGGGCCATCTCAAGGCTTTAATTAGGCTAGTGCAATGACAAATCCTAACACTGGAGTTTGGCCTAACTCTGTAGATCCTAGCCCTATGAATATCATTAACCCTGATCCGGGTTAGGGTGATCCCACTAACCTTGGTGTGCCTATGAATCTCATTAAAACCCAGTGGGCATGGGATAGAACCCAGTCTTTCTGTCTGCTCATGAATAATAATGAGTTAGGATTAGATAGCTCCATGCTGTGCTCGTGAGCTTGTTGGACTTTAGTCAGCTGTCCGATGGGAGGGTTGGCTTATGTTGATGCTCATGAATATCATTAGTGACCACCTGTCAGATCTTTGGTGGTGTAGTATGGGGTTGAAAGCATGTGTGTTGTGTGATGCAATATTCGTAAATTCACCCTGAGACTCCACTCTCTCCTAACCCTGACAACCAGGGATCATGAATATCATTAGCCCTAAATTGGGACTCATGACTGGTATTGTTGTCCAAATTGATGTCAATGAATCTCATTAAAGCCTTCAGCTTTGGCTGAGATTCAGCTTGTCTGTCAGCTTCATGAATAAGTAATGAGCCATTTTCAGGTAGCCGTGTGTAGCAATGGTGAGCAAGATTGCCTTTAGTTTGCTGTTTGGAGGGAAGTTTGGCTTGTGTTGACTCTCATGAATATCATTAGTGATGTGCTTTCAGTTCCCATGTAGTGTGGTTTGGGTTCAAGTGAAGGCTAGTAAGCTGGAATATTCATGAGTTTTAGTTAGGGGTTTGGGTTAAGGTAGGAAACACGGCATCGGCGAAATCGCGCAATTTTGCTCATGAATAATTAATGAGATGACGTCACTCGCATACGGTTATTTAGAGTTATTCATCTGTTTACGTTTTCCCATGGCGGCAACCGGAATAAACAAGGGGGGCTTCTCTCTTTGATGCGGCTAGCGGCCCTTTCGAGTTTCAAATCGGTACTCTGATGTGGCCGCGCGGTACTTTGAAGATTTGTTTGAACACTCTTTTTTTTTTTCTTTTTTTTTTTTTTTTTACGTAAGAAGCTATTCTGGCTTATTGAATGTAGCGATGGGCTATCTGAGTGTGAATAGCTAGGTGGAGTGAGCAGGAATGTTTGTGGGTCTGCCGAAGTGGCCGAAGAACAGCCTGGAAAGTGAACAGCATCCGACAGCTCCCTGGCCAAGGTACTCTAGAGAGTTGACCTTTCGGCATTACAGGCCCCGCCCATTTTCGTGTTAGGGCGAATTTGGCTGGTTTGGTAGCTGGACTGGGCTGGTGAGAGGGAGTAGATGTGTGGCCAAAACTAGGTAACCGAGAGGTGAACGTGGAAAAGCATCCCTATTTTTCCAGGGGGTAGGTTGACCTTTTGGAAACTGGCCTTGGCTTTGGTCTGTTTTAGTTGGTGTGCGTGGAATTTTTTTTGAAAGCCTAGGGTAGCCAAACCTCTGTTTTTGAGGGTGGCAGTGAGTTTTGGGCTGTAGCCTGCAAGTGAGGAGAGCAGGTGGTAAATCCATCCGTAGTTTTTGGGCCTGTTTTGTGTGTGTATTGATGATGGGGTCAGAGTGTGGGTGGGGCCTTGGAGAGGGTCCAAATTTTCAGTTTCGTAGAGGGCCTTAAAATTGAGTTTTAGGGCATTTTCAAGCAGAGGGAGCAGTTTGATGCAAAGTATTGCTGAAACTTGTGTACGCTTTGATGCTGCCCATTTATCCATCAACTTGGTTTCGGAGATCGCGGTACCCATGTTTCCTACCTTAAGGGCCATCTCAAGGCTTTAATTAGGCTAGTGCAATGACAAATCCTAACACTGGAGTTTGGCCTAACTCTGTAGATCCTAGCCCTATGAATATCATTAACCCTGATCCGGGTTAGGGTGATCCCACTAACCTTGGTGTGCCTATGAATCTCATTAAAACCCAGTGGGCATGGGATAGAACCCAGTCTTTCTGTCTGCTCATGAATAATAATGAGTTAGGATTAGATAGCTCCATGCTGTGCTCGTGAGCTTGTTGGACTTTAGTCAGCTGTCCGATGGGAGGGTTGGCTTATGTTGATGCTCATGAATATCATTAGTGACCACCTGTCAGATCTTTGGTGGTGTAGTATGGGGTTGAAAGCATGTGTGTTGTGTGATGCAATATTCGTAAATTCACCCTGAGACTCCACTCTCTCCTAACCCTGACAACCAGGGATCATGAATATCATTAGCCCTAAATTGGGACTCATGACTGGTATTGTTGTCCAAATTGATGTCAATGAATCTCATTAAAGCCTTCAGCTTTGGCTGAGATTCAGCTTGTCTGTCAGCTTCATGAATAAGTAATGAGCCATTTTCAGGTAGCCGTGTGTAGCAATGGTGAGCAAGATTGCCTTTAGTTTGCTGTTTGGAGGGAAGTTTGGCTTGTGTTGACTCTCATGAATATCATTAGTGATGTGCTTTCAGTTCCCATGTAGTGTGGTTTGGGTTCAAGTGAAGGCTAGTAAGCTGGAATATTCATGAGTTTTAGTTAGGGGTTTGGGTTAAGGTAGGAAACACGGCATCGGCGAAATCGCGCAATTTTGCTCATGAATAATTAATGAGATGACGTCACTCGCATACGGTTATTTAGAGTTATTCATCTGTTTACGTTTTCCCATGGCGGCAACCGGAATAAACAAGGGGGGCTTCTCTCTTTGATGCGGCTAGCGGCCCTTTCGAGTTTCAAATCGGTACTCTGATGTGGCCGCGCGGTACTTTGAAGATTTGTTTGAACACTCTTTTTTTTTTTCTTTTTTTTTTTTTTTTTACGTAAGAAGCTATTCTGGCTTATTGAATGTAGCGATGGGCTATCTGAGTGTGAATAGCTAGGTGGAGTGAGCAGGAATGTTTGTGGGTCTGCCGAAGTGGCCGAAGAACAGCCTGGAAAGTGAACAGCATCCGACAGCTCCCTGGCCAAGGTACTCTAGAGAGTTGACCTTTCGGCATTACAGGCCCCGCCCATTTTCGTGTTAGGGCGAATTTGGCTGGTTTGGTAGCTGGACTGGGCTGGTGAGAGGGAGTAGATGTGTGGCCAAAACTAGGTAACCGAGAGGTGAACGTGGAAAAGCATCCCTATTTTTCCAGGGGGTAGGTTGACCTTTTGGAAACTGGCCTTGGCTTTGGTCTGTTTTAGTTGGTGTGCGTGGAATTTTTTTTGAAAGCCTAGGGTAGCCAAACCTCTGTTTTTGAGGGTGGCAGTGAGTTTTGGGCTGTAGCCTGCAAGTGAGGAGAGCAGGTGGTAAATCCATCCGTAGTTTTTGGGCCTGTTTTGTGTGTGTATTGATGATGGGGTCAGAGTGTGGGTGGGGCCTTGGAGAGGGTCCAAATTTTCAGTTTCGTAGAGGGCCTTAAAATTGAGTTTTAGGGCATTTTCAAGCAGAGGGAGCAGTTTGATGCAAAGTATTGCTGAAACTTGTGTACGCTTTGATGCTGCCCATTTATCCATCAACTTGGTTTCGGAGATCGCGGTACCCATGTTTCCTACCTTAAGGGCCATCTCAAGGCTTTAATTAGGCTAGTGCAATGACAAATCCTAACACTGGAGTTTGGCCTAACTCTGTAGATCCTAGCCCTATGAATATCATTAACCCTGATCCGGGTTAGGGTGATCCCACTAACCTTGGTGTGCCTATGAATCTCATTAAAACCCAGTGGGCATGGGATAGAACCCAGTCTTTCTGTCTGCTCATGAATAATAATGAGTTAGGATTAGATAGCTCCATGCTGTGCTCGTGAGCTTGTTGGACTTTAGTCAGCTGTCCGATGGGAGGGTTGGCTTATGTTGATGCTCATGAATATCATTAGTGACCACCTGTCAGATCTTTGGTGGTGTAGTATGGGGTTGAAAGCATGTGTGTTGTGTGATGCAATATTCGTAAATTCACCCTGAGACTCCACTCTCTCCTAACCCTGACAACCAGGGATCATGAATATCATTAGCCCTAAATTGGGACTCATGACTGGTATTGTTGTCCAAATTGATGTCAATGAATCTCATTAAAGCCTTCAGCTTTGGCTGAGATTCAGCTTGTCTGTCAGCTTCATGAATAAGTAATGAGCCATTTTCAGGTAGCCGTGTGTAGCAATGGTGAGCAAGATTGCCTTTAGTTTGCTGTTTGGAGGGAAGTTTGGCTTGTGTTGACTCTCATGAATATCATTAGTGATGTGCTTTCAGTTCCCATGTAGTGTGGTTTGGGTTCAAGTGAAGGCTAGTAAGCTGGAATATTCATGAGTTTTAGTTAGGGGTTTGGGTTAAGGTAGGAAACACGGCATCGGCGAAATCGCGCAATTTTGCTCATGAATAATTAATGAGATGACGTCACTCGCATACGGTTATTTAGAGTTATTCATCTGTTTACGTTTTCCCATGGCGGCAACCGGAATAAACAAGGGGGGCTTCTCTCTTTGATGCGGCTAGCGGCCCTTTCGAGTTTCAAATCGGTACTCTGATGTGGCCGCGCGGTACTTTGAAGATTTGTTTGAACACTCTTTTTTTTTTTCTTTTTTTTTTTTTTTTTACGTAAGAAGCTATTCTGGCTTATTGAATGTAGCGATGGGCTATCTGAGTGTGAATAGCTAGGTGGAGTGAGCAGGAATGTTTGTGGGTCTGCCGAAGTGGCCGAAGAACAGCCTGGAAAGTGAACAGCATCCGACAGCTCCCTGGCCAAGGTACTCTAGAGAGTTGACCTTTCGGCATTACAGGCCCCGCCCATTTTCGTGTTAGGGCGAATTTGGCTGGTTTGGTAGCTGGACTGGGCTGGTGAGAGGGAGTAGATGTGTGGCCAAAACTAGGTAACCGAGAGGTGAACGTGGAAAAGCATCCCTATTTTTCCAGGGGGTAGGTTGACCTTTTGGAAACTGGCCTTGGCTTTGGTCTGTTTTAGTTGGTGTGCGTGGAATTTTTTTTGAAAGCCTAGGGTAGCCAAACCTCTGTTTTTGAGGGTGGCAGTGAGTTTTGGGCTGTAGCCTGCAAGTGAGGAGAGCAGGTGGTAAATCCATCCGTAGTTTTTGGGCCTGTTTTGTGTGTGTATTGATGATGGGGTCAGAGTGTGGGTGGGGCCTTGGAGAGGGTCCAAATTTTCAGTTTCGTAGAGGGCCTTAAAATTGAGTTTTAGGGCATTTTCAAGCAGAGGGAGCAGTTTGATGCAAAGTATTGCTGAAACTTGTGTACGCTTTGATGCTGCCCATTTATCCATCAACTTGGTTTCGGAGATCGCGGTACCCATGTTTCCTACCTTAAGGGCCATCTCAAGGCTTTAATTAGGCTAGTGCAATGACAAATCCTAACACTGGAGTTTGGCCTAACTCTGTAGATCCTAGCCCTATGAATATCATTAACCCTGATCCGGGTTAGGGTGATCCCACTAACCTTGGTGTGCCTATGAATCTCATTAAAACCCAGTGGGCATGGGATAGAACCCAGTCTTTCTGTCTGCTCATGAATAATAATGAGTTAGGATTAGATAGCTCCATGCTGTGCTCGTGAGCTTGTTGGACTTTAGTCAGCTGTCCGATGGGAGGGTTGGCTTATGTTGATGCTCATGAATATCATTAGTGACCACCTGTCAGATCTTTGGTGGTGTAGTATGGGGTTGAAAGCATGTGTGTTGTGTGATGCAATATTCGTAAATTCACCCTGAGACTCCACTCTCTCCTAACCCTGACAACCAGGGATCATGAATATCATTAGCCCTAAATTGGGACTCATGACTGGTATTGTTGTCCAAATTGATGTCAATGAATCTCATTAAAGCCTTCAGCTTTGGCTGAGATTCAGCTTGTCTGTCAGCTTCATGAATAAGTAATGAGCCATTTTCAGGTAGCCGTGTGTAGCAATGGTGAGCAAGATTGCCTTTAGTTTGCTGTTTGGAGGGAAGTTTGGCTTGTGTTGACTCTCATGAATATCATTAGTGATGTGCTTTCAGTTCCCATGTAGTGTGGTTTGGGTTCAAGTGAAGGCTAGTAAGCTGGAATATTCATGAGTTTTAGTTAGGGGTTTGGGTTAAGGTAGGAAACACGGCATCGGCGAAATCGCGCAATTTTGCTCATGAATAATTAATGAGATGACGTCACTCGCATACGGTTATTTAGAGTTATTCATCTGTTTACGTTTTCCCATGGCGGCAACCGGAATAAACAAGGGGGGCTTCTCTCTTTGATGCGGCTAGCGGCCCTTTCGAGTTTCAAATCGGTACTCTGATGTGGCCGCGCGGTACTTTGAAGATTTGTTTGAACACTCTTTTTTTTTTTTTTTTTTTTTTTTTACGTAAGAAGCTATTCTGGCTTATTGAATGTAGCGATGGGCTATCTGAGTGTGAATAGCTAGGTGGAGTGAGCAGGAATGTTTGTGGGTCTGCCGAAGTGGCCGAAGAACAGCCTGGAAAGTGAACAGCATCCGACAGCTCCCTGGCCAAGGTACTCTAGAGAGTTGACCTTTCGGCATTACAGGCCCCGCCCATTTTCGTGTTAGGGCGAATTTGGCTGGTTTGGTAGCTGGACTGGGCTGGTGAGAGGGAGTAGATGTGTGGCCAAAACTAGGTAACCGAGAGGTGAACGTGGAAAAGCATCCCTATTTTTCCAGGGGGTAGGTTGACCTTTTGGAAACTGGCCTTGGCTTTGGTCTGTTTTAGTTGGTGTGCGTGGAATTTTTTTTGAAAGCCTAGGGTAGCCAAACCTCTGTTTTTGAGGGTGGCAGTGAGTTTTGGGCTGTAGCCTGCAAGTGAGGAGAGCAGGTGGTAAATCCATCCGTAGTTTTTGGGCCTGTTTTGTGTGTGTATTGATGATGGGGTCAGAGTGTGGGTGGGGCCTTGGAGAGGGTCCAAATTTTCAGTTTCGTAGAGGGCCTTAAAATTGAGTTTTAGGGCATTTTCAAGCAGAGGGAGCAGTTTGATGCAAAGTATTGCTGAAACTTGTGTACGCTTTGATGCTGCCCATTTATCCATCAACTTGGTTTCGGAGATCGCGGTACCCATGTTTCCTACCTTAAGAGCTCACCTACTCATTTTTAGCATAGAGGTATTTGAGTGAGTATAGACTCCTAAGGAGAGTGGTGGGATTCCAACCTGAAACCTTTGATTAGCAGTCGAATGCTTTAACCATTTGGCCACCAGCCATTCCACCACCTAATGCTGGCTCACTGCCCTTCATACCTGCAGGATTCTTTTTTCCAGAAGGATGCATGCTGATGTACTAGTACTAGACAAACGTATATTACCAACTTTGGTGCCACTACCGCATGCAGTTCTAGGATTATTTTCTTCATCCATATGCTAGATTCAACTTTAATCGCAGGGCACATGGAGTAGGGAAAACATTTCCCTACTATGTCTAGCCTGGTAATGAGGACTTGATCTGTGATAGCGGCCCTTGACACTTGACACCTGACACTTAGCGTATACACAGCCACAGTCCATTAATCACGACTGCTGATATGGCATCCCAATCTGTACCAGCATCCTCCACTGAACTGAAGCCATGGTTGCAGAGCATGTATGAGGCCAAAGGCCCAGGTTAGTGAGCCAGATGAAAGTACTAACTGTCTCTAACTTATAGCCAGTACAGTACTGTTCAAGTTCAATTTCATTAGCATGCCAGACTAATATCATAGGACTGCACAGTAAAATGAACACATTCTGGGATTTGAAGGCAAATTGTGTACTTACATGGTTGCACGTGCATAACGTAACACATAATTATGTGTACTGCGTGTATGTGCTCAAAACAATTCACAATCAATCTAAACCAGCCCTATGGTAACACGGATCCAGACAATGCAGAATTATCTTCAATTGAGCTTTAAATGCCTTATTTGCAGATACATAGTACTGTCATGTACTCTAATTACTTACCGGCTATCAATGAGGTCTGCCAGATCCTAAGTGCATAAGAAACATAAGTCAATAGTACTTGAATTGGTAGCAGGCATAAATACACACTTTTACTTTTTTCAAGTGAAATTACGTACTTGGAGATTTGCCTGAGTTTAGGTGTGGATTAATATAAGTAAGTGAACAGCGCTGTGAAAAGAATTAACATACTGATGGGCCTTCCCTGAGCCAGTTATTAACATAAAGTTATGAGCTGTCTATAATAAACTCATAAAGTGACATCTATATACCAGCGCATACCTCAATGTGCAGTTTCTTCCCATCTGCGGTTATCTGGAAAGGTAAAGAGGGATTCATGAGAGAGCATGCATCCGTTCTTGTACCCTAAACCTAAACTGATACATGTTACTTTAGGAACGTGCTCCTAGAAACTGTTTCATGCTTGTCATCAAAATTTTTGCACTTTAGTTTATTGGGCGAGCGTGAGCGAGCCCCACACTAGTCGTAGTCTCGCGCGCGGCGCTATATGGCGCTGTACTTCGTATAATTATGTACCGTTGTCGATCTGTCTCTCATACCGTAAATCCGGCGCGTGCAATATAACGTACGAAACATTGCATTCATTTCCGGACGTCGTACCGTAATTCTCCGCCGTGCACGAGAGTCTGGCACCGAGACTATGGCGACGACAAAGACACAGATCGATCGTTACCTACCTACCTCTGTACCTCCCCAGTGGCGACAGCAAAGACGAACACCGCTGGTGGACCTACCTATTCATTGACCTCAGAGCTGTAGCTACGTGTACCAGTGTCACCTAGTGCAGCATGCATAGTATAGCTAGGTTTTGTGTTTAATTGCCATATCCATATCGCCGCTAGACTGCTTCAGCTAGCCTCACTCTGTGTTGTGCATATGCGACAGTGTACTTTTGGTGTGATATTCAGAATTCTGGGACCTGAGCTGTTCTCATTTAGTCGCATTCTGATGACAGTCATAGTCTTGTACGTAGCTACAACCATTGGCACTCGCTCACGCTCGCCCCACAATGTCACACATTCCACTAGTTATAATCATAACTCCTGTGATGATTTTTATATCCTTAGCTAGTCTCATAGCCCCAACCGTGGACTTGTTGCTCCTGCAGGGCACATTAATATTGTGACTGACTTATAGACAGACTGATATACCAGCCCAACCTACTCTTAGCTGTCCGTTGACAAGTTGAAGTAGACATCTGGCAGGATCCATGTATTGCTGTCGCCTGTGGAAGGAATGATGGTGTGACTGAGCCAAGTACACTATTGTAGCTTTCTTCTTTGAACAGGCACTAGCTAACCTTCTTCTGAAGGGCTGTACAACTGACTTGCTGTTCGCAGTCAGGTAGAAGGGCTGAAAGGAAAACATACCAATGTGTCTGATTGTGGAGGTTGAATTCTGCAATCTAGCTATCTACATGATGTGATGGAACGGATTACCAGATTAGGCTAGTACACACATACCGTGAGATTTGCTGTTGATTTAGAGATGTTGCATGGACCAAGCTGCATTATAGAGATAAAACTTCTAGTATAATACATGTATGCACGTCAAGGTATGTAGTATACAAATTAGATGACAGACATCCATGCATTTACCATACCTCAGCTATTTAACCCAAGCCATGCACTGAATTCACTCATCAACCTTGCCTAACTACATGCACATACATACCTTCAGTGGCTCTGCGATCAAAATATGCAGCTGTGATTGCTTCTGAAACACAGGGGCAATCTCCCATGTTGCATAGATATCCGAGCAAGCCAGGTGCCACAAAACAGGGAAGATCTGAAAGAGAGATCGAGGCAAATGAGTAGTCCAGCCTGCAAGCCCAACCACAGTATGAATCCACTGGGCATTACCCCTTGACTACAGCTGTGTGTATATATATACATGTACGTACAATACGCGTGCATGCATTAATTGTACTGATTCAGGTTCTATGCAGGCAGGTGTTGGATGCAAGCTTTGGAGAGAGAATTAATAATCCATTTTATCAACCCATCAGATTCATTTGCATTTAACATTCGATGCCTGTTGCATAATAGGCGACAATGTGTTGGGAGATAATTGTGCCGGAGGCTGTGGTAGTGGACAGTGAGAGTGTCCGCTCAGGCAATGTGTCTGTACAGTCAACCCACCCAGGCCCGCAACCCGTCTGCAGGCCGGCCGCGGGGATCTCCACTTATGGCAGTGAAACAACCGTGAGAGAGAGAAAGACAGCTGGAATCAGCTAAGTCCTCTAGCCTGAATTCAGGTGCTGTTATATGCAGCCTTGCTTCTGCTCCTCTGCCATGGGCCCAGTGGCTTAGCGGTAGGAGCATCTGACTAGTACTCAGAAGGTCTTGGGTTTGAATCCCAGCTGGTCCCAGAAGTTTTTCTGTGGATTATTCTTTCTCTCCAAAGCTTGCATGCATGCATGGTACTGTTCACAATACATTGTGCCTGGACTATATATAGCTGTAACCATATCAATGTAAGGCCATTTAGACAGGATGTCCAAGATACAGCAGGAAGATGTGGCCATGGAAGGGAATGTCGAAGGGCTTAAAGATGCACAGCTGTCATTGGCTCAGATGAAGTATTTGCATAATTATGCATGCACATTATTGGCATGGTAGGGAGCTAGCAGCAAGACTGGGTATGAGGCTATGAGCGTATCATATAGTAAAAGGTGCCTTCCAGGTATAGCCACATTCGAATTCCCAGGCCTTCTCACCCCAGAGTTTGTCGCTTGCAGTACAAATGCGGGGGTACTGCAAGCGACAAACGCTGGTTTGAGAAGGCCCAGGAACTAGGCTACCTTCCAGCAGTGAGGTTGCTATTATCGTATCAATATGACACTTGTTTGTTACCACCCCTTCAATGTAATCATGTTCATGCATGTGTACATGACCGTCACTTACATGGTCAGCAGAGTGTAGAGAAAACATTTTGGAATCCACCTTCATGGTCCGGGGAAGCTTATCACTGCATGGGTGATCATATGCAGCAGCGTTGCAGTAAATCGATCAAATTGACACAATTAACTAGCGTACAATTACTTCCGTTTGGCTATATGGCCACATCTTAGAGGTCCAAGTGCATGCACTGTCCTCATTGAGTGATGCATGTAGTCAGAATACTGGATTTGTTTGATGCATAACCTCGTATACCAAGGCCTCGCCCCACCCGAAAAAAGGCGTGGTGGGACCTGGGTACGAGGCTAAGGTAGAAGGTGTATAATTTTTCTTAGACACGTACAGTACAGGCCTGGGTTTGGTCTCATCTGGAGGCACAAAGTAGCTACGTACAGCACAACAGCTGAGAAAACATAATTATGCATGGAAAATTTGTAGTATCATTTTCGGTCATCAGCAAGGGCTCTCATAGTAACTTCGTATTTTGCACTGCACTGTCACTGCTCATGCACAACAAAACGCTGGCTTAGTTTGATCCCTGCTACCCGTAGTCATGTGATACTGGTGAGTTCATTTTGGAGGTTCAATCGAATCTCCCCCCCCCCCCCCCCCCCCCCCCCCCCCCCCCAGCTACGGGCCTGGAGTGTATCACCGAATACTTCACCAGCTGCATGTGAATGATAACTGAATAACTTTACTAAAAGGGACTTGCCTGTTCTTCAGTGCATCAACAAACCAGTCCACCCGGATCACCTTCTGGGCTATGGTCAGGCTGGAGACACAAACAACAGTACTGAGGCATGTTGAAGAAGTACAAGCAAGGGAATGGCAATCTCTCGTTTGTAGATTTCCTACTCTCATATGCTTAAATGATCACATGCTGTTGTCTGATGTACCCTCAAGTACCTAGTAGACCATTCTCTTCCTGCCAAACTTCCTGTGCAGCGAGAGAATGGTCTAGCTCGGGTAGTATACCAGCAACTTACCCATCCAAACTTTCCAGTCTTTTTGGAGCTGATCCAGCCATATCTGTATGTAAGTAATGTTCACACATGTATTGCTTGCTAGCATCTTGTGTACCAGGGGGTGGTGCAAAGTGAATGTCAGGCACTGGTACAGTTGTAGAAGCTACCAATTGAACATCTAGGAATGGTGAAAAAGTCCTAGACGTTCAGCTACGTACACAAAGGTGTGGATGGGTTGAGTGCACAACTGTGCAATAGGAAGACCACATATACCAGTACCTGAGGTTTACTTTGCACTCGTCACTACTGGCTAGGAGGAGAACCACCATTAAATTCCAGGCCACGTCCACCTTGGTCTCATTCTACTGAGAACCTCAAGGAGAGGGTGACACCCCCATTTGAACTACTCAATGGTACTACATGTACGAAATCGCAACTTTAGCTGTCTGCATCTGGCTACTGAAACAACAGTGATGAAAGAACAGATACAGTGGTGCACTGCTAGATTAAGTGTCTCTAGTGTTCAACTTGGGAACTGTCCTCGGCTCGAATCTCACTAAAGCCCTTGGATTTTCTGTTGAAGGGTGGTTCGCCAATATTTTCAGTGTACAAATACAGCAGTATTATGCATAACTCTGCACACGTGAACTCCATTAGTCCTCGTAGTAATACTGCGCTTGACTGTATGCAAGAGCAAGAGAACAAAACAAACACCCATACCCTGGGGCACCAACCACTGATAATTTCATTGAAACCTTTAACCTTGCAGCAGTATTTTCAGTCTCTCTCCCTCCATCAGCTCCTTCAGTATGTTGTCTACTTCGCAGCCACTGCAGACGAGCCGGATGTTGCTCCAAGCTGTAAAGCCATTGATTGCAGACTTCATGTTAGCAGAGTGCAGTTAGTTCAGAGTTAGTTGACATGGTGATGTTAGTGGTAGTCGCGGAACGGAACCGAATCCCGGAATCAGTCCTAGATTGGCGCGCTCTATTTGGAATCATTTGGCGGGAAAACCCTGCCAGGATTTTGCAGCTGCACCTGGAGCTGTTTGTGCGGACATTTCTCTTTATCCGGCCGGCTGAAGTGTGCTACTCTATCCCTTACGGCCTTAGCTACGAAATGGGGTTTTTGAAGCGTCTTGAACTAGAGAACTTCAAGTCCTACAAAGGGCATCAAGTGATTGGACCCTTCAAGCAGTTTACAGCCATCATTGGGCCCAATGGCGCAGGTTAGAACAAGCAGACTGTATGAAATATATGCTGCATTGGGTGTGGTTTAGTTGGTTGTAAGATTTCTGGACGTAGGGGAGGAGATTTCCAGACAGTAGCCTGAGTAGGGGATTTGCCGACACAACCCTGGCTTTTGGTTCTTTGGCAGCAGTTTTTTTACCTGAGGAAGTAATTGCTATCAGGCTTTCATTTAGAAATTTTCCCAAGAGGGGGCGAAACTAGGCTTCGATGAACTTTGGGGGGGCATAAGTGGCTTGTGTTACTACACTTTAAAGGGGGGGTCTGGAAAATTTAGGAATGTAGATCCTCTGAGATTGATTCTGACACAATTTAGGGTCAAAATTCACAATCAAAACACATGTACACATACAGTATGAAAGTAGCTGCTGTTTAACTGCTAGCTTGGACCTTGCTTATTTATTTTCATAACACTTACAAAAGGGAATGGGGGGAGGGAGGGAGGGAAGGGACAAAGGTGGGATGTGTTACTAAAGGGGGGTGTGGGGGTCCTCCCCCAGAAAAAAAATTGGAATTTAGATCCTCTGAGATTGATTCTGATGCAATTTGAGGGGCATTTAATTACTAACCAAAAACAGACCTACATATACACGTTACAAGAACTGTAATCTGAATGGCTTGTGCCATTGCCTATTTCTTTTCACAGTACTGTATAATAGGGAATGTGAAAATGCCAAGGGGGGGCAAAGAGATTCCAACCCCCCCCCCCCCCCGCCCCCCCCTAAATGAAACCCTGGAGCCTATAAATTACATGAAACCGAGTCCTCATTTGTCATGATCTAGTCCACCTTGCGGTTTGATGACGTAGGAATGGTGCCAGGCCTTCTCCCGCTTTTCCGTTGGGAGGTTGAAAGTCACGTATGTGGTAATGAAAGTGGAGCAGGGGACGGCCTGGGGACGAAGCTGCTGGGTGACAAGCACCGTTTGTATCACAGCCACCCCTCAGCAATTATATATGCTATGAACTGGATATGTGTTTTAGAGTATAGGACCTACCTATTACCTGGAACCGTACCAGAATTTGCGTCTAGAATGCATGACGTCAGCCATAATATAGATCATGTGATAAGATTCGCCATGCTATATATAAGTGGTCATAGACTTGAGGTGTAGAAGGAGTTTTAGGAAGACCACTCCCACTTGTACAGGATGCACGTAGGACTTGTGGCTACACTCCTCCAGGGAAATAGATAATAATTGTTTTCACTGTCTATTGTAGGGAAGTCCAACTTGATGGATGCCATCAGCTTTGTGCTGGGAGAGAAGACACAAAACCTCCGAGTCCGAAACCTGAAGGTTTGTAACTACATTGTGCACGTGTAATCATCCGTGAGATGAAGTAGGTCTAATGGGTGGTCTATTAGTATTGCTAAGCAACCATGCAGTCTGGCCGATTTCAGCTGTCAATAGTACTGTTGCACTGATAGAAAATAATATATTGTAGCGCTAGAACAAGAGGACATAACAATAAGAGTGTGCAACTGCCATATGTGTTCCACTACACCATGCTGTAGGCAATCAGTGTGGTCAACATGTACATGTGATAAGGCTGTGTAAACTCTGTAGTAATCATAATTTCACACATAGGAGCATGCAGCTGCTACATAGCCTCGTCCCCAGGCCTCCGCCCAGATTTTATCTCGCAGCCGTGGAGAACATTTTTGCTCTGGGCGAGGCCGAGGCTAGCTGCTGCTACTGATTAGTGGTGAAGTGGTGGCAGCTGCAAACTCCTGTGTGAAACTATGAATACTACAGTGTTTACACAGCCTTATTGCCTACATCATACTGCAGAGATGGTGTAGTGGAACTCATATGGCAGTTGTACACTCTTATTGTTATGAACTCTTGGCTACCTTGTTTGTGAAGTTAGTGCTTTTGTCTTCCCATTGGTCACCATTGCTCGCTTCGCTCGCTTGTAATGTCACGTACGTACACATGTATGTGTGCTTTAATTGGGGTGAGCTGTAAGCTAGTTTGCCTGCAATAAGTCAAGGAACGAGGCTTAGCTGTAAGTATATATGAGGTGGTGGATGCAAGCAAAGTCTGCTGAAGAATCCATAAGGTGAGGGGAAGATCTGAGGCTTCAAGCGGCCCTACCAATTGAGTGCGGTTGCCACTTCAAGTAAAGGGTTTTAGGCTATCTAGAAATCAGAAGTAAAAGTAATAAAAAACATTTGAAAATGTAACAGGATGTAGGGATACCAGAACGGCAAAAAGTAAGGAAACAAGGTAGGGATGATCGCACAAAACAGTGAAGTATACAACCCCCCTACAGAGATCTCTTTCCATATACATGTATAATGAAAAAAGATATGTAGGGGGATTGTATACTTCACTGTTTTGTGCGATCATCCCTACCTTGTTTCCTTACTTTTTGCCGTTCTGGTATCCCTACATCCTGTTACATTTTCAAATGTTTTTTATTACTTGTTTATGTCATTTTTTTAAGCAGCAGCACATGCAATTTGCCATCACAGAGCAGAAGTCGGTGTCCTCACAAGTAGTAGGAGCCCTTGCTTTGGTATATGGACAATATTGACTCCGGTATTCACACTGCCAGCATTGGCTGAAGAATCAGACCCAAGTCAACCCTTTCTGGATGGATACCAAGGCAGTAATCCCTGTGTCTGAAGACCATAATATTAGCTATGCCAGAAGTAGCAAGATTTATATATTGTTGAGTCTTTAGATAGGCATTCAGCCCTCTCACAGAACACAGTAGGTAGTAACATATACGCACAGAGTTTAGAATTTACCTCGGTTTATGAAGTACGAAATTATGTCCACGCAACACAACGGCGCAAGACACTTCTAATTCAGCGATCTTGAGTAATAATTACGTTCGTTGCTAAGTGATCGCGCATGCGTACAAACGAGAAAATGGCGTGACTAAAGAAGCCATAGTTATTGAGTGGGCAGCTGCAGCCGCCTGGTGAAGACTTGGAGGTTGCGAAAAAGCGATGGCCAGGTGCACTACTCTGTGTGAAATGCTGCTGTTTCGTGCGAAAGCCATCATGAGAGATTGAGTCGACGTTGAGCTAGCCCGTCTGAAAGAAGAAGAAGAAGAAGAAGAAGAAGAAGAAGAAAGAAGAAAGAAAAACAATTTGCCCGTTTTGCGAGTACCTGGTGTGGTACTTTCGCGACGGTTTTTCGCGACGCGAGGAGTCTTGTTGGTCATGAAAACACTTGAAGATGAACGGTATGTGGTTATAAAGGCTTATAAGTGTGCCGTTTCTGAGATTTGGAGAGATTTTTTTGTATTAGCATATATTGCGTGTACGTTGTATCCCTACATACAGAGTCTACCGACTCTGTGATGAAACAAGGATGCAGCTGATGCCCAAGCCAACCATCAGTGTGGGCAAAACCATGGGATAAGTTCACTTGCCTTTCAAATGTTCTGTCATAGCATGGCTTAGTTGTTTTATGAATCCCTCACCCATTAGCTGGCCCCTTTACCCTTTGACGTCTTGCATGTGTCAACTCTGATAGCACCTGTATATATATGCAATTACAGCTTCCGGCTGTTTATCGCCATAGCTATGTGTTGCGGACTTAACATGACAGTCAGGGTTTATGTTTATTTCAGAGAATATCACAAGGGGGGGGGGGGGGGGGGAATGACGGAAAAATAACAGTAATGATTGACTGACTATTCCAGCTAAGGTAGGCTTCCACATGTAAACTATACTGTGCCATTACTGCAGTTAACCTCAGGGGAGAATGTATGGCGTGCATAGTCTAGGCGGGGTTGTTAACCCCATAAATCCGTAACTATATTTGGCAGACACCTGGGCTGGACTGCTCCAGGAGCTAGCATGGACGTAGGCCAGCACCTTTACTGTGTAGCCATTCTATCCCTCCTAGCTTTGGGAGGATTACTGGCAGAGACCCCCATGTATAGCTGGGGGTTGAGTCCAGGCCCAAGGTAAGGGCGACAATGTTTTGGAGCCCTAATCCACCCAAAGCTATAATTATGTAAGTAGAAGTAAGCATTGGGGTACACTGACATGAGAACAACAGAAGAACCGTAAACAAACTGACTCATGCTGAATACAATTATGCCAACAAAAAAAATTAATGATTACAATTAAGTGTGCAGATGAGTGTTACAGAACTGAAGCTATACGGGCAGACAATGGAGCCAGTTGCTCTCGTGGCATCCGAATGTACAGCAGAAAAGCTTCACTGGACCATCGGCCCAAGGCCTGGATTACCGAGTCCTCCAATCCTGCCTGGGCTGCCGCTGTGGCAGCGCCAATACGGAAGCTATGGCCAGCGAATTGATCAGCAGGTAGGCCCAGTTTGGTGAGTGCATTGCGTACCTCCCGAATGAAAACTGGCTTGGTAAGAGGCTTCCCACAGGAATCTCTAAAAAAAAGGACCTGGGACACTTCCTCGTGACACAAGGTAAGCCAGGACAGCAGTACCTGGACATAACGGGGTGCCAGTTTTCCCTACAAACACACCCACACCTGCGCCAAACTGGTCACACTTTGACCTCTTAAGATAGAAGCGAACAGAGGACGGATTGGCTGGATTATCCACAGCCACGTCACCCCATGAGAGGTGAATACTTGAGTCAAAGGCCACCACAGATGGCACCGTGATTTCGCCGGAGCGAAAGAATCCGAAAAAGCAAACGGTGGTGGCTGCCCATAAAGGAGTCGATCATGGTTGATCCCTGCCTCCTCCCACACTTTCTTTATTCCCCCTAGTATAATCGAAAGAGTGATGGGTAGACGGATCTTGGCAGGATTGGCTCGTGTGCGTGATTGAAGGCGTCGTATTCCCATGAGAACAAGCTTCAGGCGTGGTAATGATGATGTGTCCCGTGGATCCGGGAAACCCAATGAAATCTGTAGATTACGAATAGCTGCTAGATATGTTTTAACAGTCTGTGCAGTAAGTCCCTGTTGAGCGAGAAATGCAGCAAACTGGCATAGAACATGTTCATTAACAGGTAGAGGTATAGTTATCCCAAACTTGGCACAAAAATCATGAAAGCGCTTCACACCAGATCTGTACATCTGTTGGGTCGACTCTGCTATGCCCTGTTTACAATAGAAGTAAACAGCTGCGTCCAACTTGGGGAGAGCCACTTGAGCTTGGGATCCAACAGCACGTCGATCAGAGTCTGGGGTACTGCAGTTGGGGCTGGAGATGCATCGGGAACCTTGGAGTAAAATGAAGGAAACCTGTCACGCGAGAGGTCATCAGCCAGGTCATTCAACTTCCCCAGAATATGTACACATGTTAGATTAAAGTGGAAGAAGGCTTCCAAAAAAAAAAAAAGACACCTGAGCAAATGCATCATATGAGCATGTCGAGAATGGATGTCATTGACTACAGCCTGGTTATCGCAATGACATTGGATGTGCTGTCCGGCCCAGCGAGGACCCCAAACTGCGGCCGCAACTATGTAGCAAGAAGTGTACAGACAACTATCAGAGCGGAGTCAGCCTTCTTGCCTTGAAACAATGGTTCCTGTCGACATGTCAGACTGCTTCCAGAACTGTTACATGAACTGTGAATACCACTGTTTGATTATTGTATCATGTATTGTATCATCATGTACCATTGGCGCCCAAGTTCCCCACACTAATTATTACCCAATTATCTGAATTGCTATAAAAGCATTGCCATTATTTCTTACAAATGAGATTCATTCATGCTGCTCAAGTCAATGTTACACTATTATCGGGAGCAACTCCTTTACTGCAATTGGGAGGTGGTCTGAACGAGAGGACCAGCGTAGCTGGAACCAACATGGGTGCCAGTATGCAGCACATCCCCATGACCCAGAGAACAGAAGGCAGGGTCGATACCGTCATTTACGCTAAATCCCTTAAGGGACGACAAATCAGTGATTAGGCGCCATTTGCCAGGAGTGTGACCTTTTGGGATGACACCAAACTTGCTGATATGGACATGCAGAACCTGGCCCTCAGGGAAGGGACCCAAAAACCGCCCTAGTGCTTTCTCTTTCTCAATGTAGTCGGTAATCACCTGGGGGTGAGTATTAGCTGAGGGGCAGTTTTTGGTGGCAGAGCACAGGGGTTGGTCACGGTTAAACCCCACCCGAAATCCATTCTCTATGCCGGAAATGATGTATGAAGTGAATTGACTGTCTGGGTGTCGGGACAGTGCCATTCTCCATGCTTGGAGGTTGAGAGGAGTAGAGATGGCTGATAACGACGGATCTGCATTTGGCTCCGTGTGGCCATGTGGGCGGCAGCTGTCCATGGCAATCAAGTCATGGGTGTAAATGTAGCCTGTGATGACAATGTGATGACAATTAGTGGGGGGGGAAGGAATTTGGGCCGGTGTAACACCCAGAATCATAACCAGAATTCTAGTTGCATGGGTAGACTGCCCTTGTGATCACCCCGGTTTGTGCGGGGGGAGGGACTACCCCTAGTACTTAATTTCTTATTATTGGGGAAGTTGTACTCTTTACCTGCACAAGTTAAATCTACACTATGTATGCTGTTAAATCCATCCTCAAGAGATTTACACTCAATACTCAGCGACTGACTGTCCTCATGCGATGGGGACTCTTGGTATCTCTCGGCCTCGGCGGGGGGATGGGGGACGAGACCGGTCCCGATAGCCCCTCCGGGTTGGGCATGCAGCAGCGGGGTGGGGCAAGGAACAAATGTTACAGAGGTGTTGATATTTGCACCTGCAGCTTCTGCATCGGACCTGATTGAAAAGTTGGCAAAACTCAAGAGATAACCCTGGCTGTGCAGGAGGATTCCGATCGAAGGGTTTATATCCCCTAGAGGAGTCAGCAGGGCAATCCGGGCAATTGCTGATGACATGGTTTTCACTCAGGCAGTGCTGGCACCGTGGGATTACTCTTGCCCTGCCTGTAAATGCCTCATTATAATGGGCAGAATCTGGGACGGACCACGCCAGACTCTTTGTTACGGCCGCCTGGCGGCGGAAACATCTATCGTAAACTACCCAGGAAGATCCTTCAAAATTTCGGTTTGCACGCACTATGGATTTCTGGTAAGCCATGAAATCAGGGACCCACTCGGGGTACTTATATAGGTGCCAGAACTGCCACCAGGGTGCTGAAGCACTCCACCCATACGAGGATGTCAGGGGCTCGGCGTGAAGGGCGACGGGAGCCCTGACAGCACTGCTGAGCAGTCTCGACTCCCCAAGCTTCCGGGAGGAGTTCATTCATTTCAATAAATTCCAGGTCATGTATTCGTTTGACCAATTTTGGTGGGATCGCCACCGTGCGGTGCGGGGTAAGGGATGCAGGGCTGCTTGCCTCCGACGCCCCATGTGGGCTGGCGAGGGGCTGAGTGGCTGCTGCTGCCAGCAAGGCGAGGCCATTCGAGGCCGTGGAGAAAGTGGGTAGCTGAGGCAGGCTACTCACGCTGGGACTCAGTCCCAGTCCCATAGCTACCGAGGTGGTGAGGACCCCTAAGGTGTGCAATGCGGTGGGGGGGGGGGGGGGGGGGGGGGGGGGGGGGGGGGGTGGGTGGAATTAATGCACATTGGTAGCTGTGTATACTTTGGAGGTGCTAATTGACAGGTGCTCCAATACACTTTCAAGCGGGCGTCCAATTACCTGTTACCTATTAAATTTACGGCCGGTAGGCCATCCATTCTCGATCGTATTGCTATATAGCTCTTGAAACAGCAGAGGTCGGAAGGAAGAGGCTGTTGCCGGCAGGTACTGCGCGCGTGGCTGAGCCCCACTGTCAGTCCGCACGAGGACCCGGGTGAAAGGCGGCGGCGGCCACCTGGTCGTTGTGCGCCAGCCTGGCGTAGCAAGCTCGGCGCCCAGCGTACAGGTCAGAGGAGCTGCTAGCTCCGTTAGAAAGCCGACGGCCGGGGAACGGGAGCTGCTAGCTTCGTTGGAAATTCGGGGGAGCTGCTAGCTCCGTTAGAAGGCCGAGGGCCGGGAGCTGCTAGCTCCAGGGGGCGAGAGCTGCTAGCTTCGTTGGAAAGTCGGGGGAGCTGCTAGCTCCGTTGTATATCGAAGGAGCTGCTAACTCCGTTGGTAAGTCGGGGGAGCTGCTAGCCCCACTAGCCGGTCGTACTGCCGTCGCAGCTAGGCTGACCTTGGCTACGTATACGTGCTCACATAAGACACCCTGAGAAAGTGAACTCACCGGAGCCGTGGGTTGAGGTTGGGGACGAGGTCGATGGGGTACCCGCCATTACCGTGTCAGAAGGAGATGGCTGGCTCGTTGGGGGATCCACTCTCAGAGGGTTTCCAAACAAGCGTTGAAGCCAAGCCAACTGCTCCTGGGAGAACGGAGGGGTTTCCGCCGGGGCTTCAACCGAGGGTTCTGATGTGGGGGGATCCATGAAACATCTTGCAAAAACAGCTTGCTAATCCCACACATAGCTAGCTACTCACTATAGGCAAGTATTTACGCGCCCTAGCAGCTGCCACATGTATCTATGCGCATGCGTGCGCATGATGTAAGGGGGTTCCCCTTCTGTTAACTACTGTTAATAACATTAACCTTCATTACATGCAATTATACACATCGATCGCCAAGTAAAGTTCTAACCTGAATCGTGGGGGAAGTCCTTATGGGACACCACTACTTCCGGTGACACATTGTGAGGGAGGCTCTTGCTTGGCCGCAGCCATGATCTACTCCTGGTCCGGCCTTCTTATTGCCACCGCCTTTTAGGTGGGGGGGGGGGGGCATTCGCCCCCCCTTGAATCTTTACTGCCCCCCCTTGAATGATACCCAAGAAGTATTATGTATGCAAAGCTATTCATGCCTCCCCCCCTTACCTCGCCGTGCTACGATTCCGCCCCCCCTCGAACGATTTTCTAAAAGAAACACTGTTATATGATACACTTCCGGAATGAAGCAGGTTTTGTTTTCAAGCGCAATAAGCTAACTATATATGTGGGTGGTTCAAGTAAAAGCGGTACCTTAATTATGTTTTTGAAATCAATTTTTATAGCCTCAGAGACAAAGGAATACAAATGGCTGTCCTCACCTGTGAATGTGCAGCTACATAGTTAACTTGCATATATAATCAGTGCACAAAGACAGAAAGCCACACCCACCTTAATTGACTGGAGAATGAATATCATTAAGGTACAGTTTTTACTTGAACCACCCACATATATTGCCTAAACTTGGCTATAGTTTACAAACAATGAATCGTTACACATTCACAACACAAAATTGCCATTTTGATTAGCTGCTTTTGTGATGACATGAGTGATTTCTGTGCATGTGCACCAGAGGTAAAGAAACCGTAAATGTTCATTGCCATGCTAAATCATGGATGGTTTATATACATGCATTATTACTTCTCTTCGCATACATCTGTTTATAATAGGACCTAATTCACGGTGCTCCCATTGGCAAGCCAGTGGCCTCCCGAGCCAAGGTGACTGCAGTGTATGGGGAGGAGGATGGAACCGAGACCCTCTTCCAGCGAGTGTGAGCCTCTACCTTTGTAGTGTTACTTGCATGCCACTAGTGTGCACAGGGAGAGTTGGCCATCAGTGCATGGTGTTAGCATTGCTGTTGTTTCACATTATGCAGAATTGTCAGCTCTGGAACGGAGTACAGGATCAATGGAAAGGTGCCCCATGCATTCGTATCATATTGTTATTGTGTCTGCTGATGCTCAGGAACGTACTCAGTAACTTCAATTGCGAGTGAAGTGTTGCTGTGAACATGTGTATGCAGTGTTTTTCAAAGTGGGTGAAAGCATAGATAATATAAACCGGAGGTGGATGTGAAACACTTCCGTTTATTCGATTTTGCGTGAAACGCTCATTGTAACGGGTGTAATGGTTAGTTTACGGAAGTTTGCTGCTCCGCTCCTTTCTTTCGTGGGGAAAGGGGCGAGTTACCACTGTAAAACTATTTTCTCGCAGTGCTCCGTGGTTTCTGAAGCTGAGAACGATCGTCAACAACCAGCTACAGTGTACCTTCCTCCGTCGCCGTAATAATCTGACACAAAGGTTTGTGTTAGATAGACGCAGCGGTTGCTTAGTGTACTTGGTCGTAGCTGCTCGTTCATAATCCAGCTACATAGCAGCTACTGCGTAAAAATGTCCAACGAACCTTGACAGTGCTCAAAGGTGCTCCAGTTGGCCAGCGGACTGGCAGTTTTCCGTATAATAGTCCGATATACCCGTTACAATGATAGTTTCGATGAATTTCCGTGTACTCTCCGCGGATGCATACCGTTTCACATCCACCTCCGGTTTATATTATCTATCATGGTGAAAGCGTAGTGTGCCAAATTGTTTTTCAAGGGGGGCAGCATAAGATTCAATGGGGATGAAAGCCTCCCCCCTCCCACCACCACCAGCACTAAATGAAACCCTGATATGTATATATGTAGTGATAATGGAGCCCACATTCTGGTTCTTTCTGGGTGTAGTATGCAGCTGTTATGTCAGGCATGGTTCATACCAGCCATCTGTTAGTTGCCGCCTCCCACTTTCAATCCCTCAGGTTGTCCCTCAGGCACAGTACCAAGCCCACCTGGAGTCCCTGGGCATCCTCATCAAGGCCAAGAACTTCCTTGTGTTCCAGGTGAGGTACCATGCATGCACAGACACACAGCGACACTAGCCTCGTTCCCAGACCTCATCCGAAAATCGGAAAGGGGCCTGGTAGCGCTTCCATATAATTTCTGTCGACTATGCCTCACAAATTCAAGAGGAGCCAATCAGATTTCAGAATGAAACCACACGCAAACGTGATCCCTTCACGTGAGACAAAGTGTTGACTAGTATAATTGTACAGCACAAAACGGACCATGCAGATCGTTATAGAGCTTACTTTGCCACTCCAGACTGTGGCGTCCTCGTCTCTTTCCTTCGTGAAGAAGTGCTGTCGTGTTTGCGGGAGATGGCTGGACGATCGAAATCGGAGAGGGCTGTGTACTCTTGTGGGTCATCGCAACAAACGTCCCGACCATCTATCAGCACTAGCTGGAGTCCCGATCAACCGATATACTGTGAAACAACGCTCTCTCGGGCTCCACGTTGCCTTTGTGACGGTGATTGTCAGCTGATCTGATGTTAGAAATGAGGCGTGTCCTATCGGAGCACGCGTTTGATGACATGTACATCAGCGACAGATTTAACACGGAAGTGCTACCAGGATTTTTCGTATGGGGCCTGGGAATGAGGCTACCGCGACACCAGTTCATACTCACATAAACATGCACACACTCAGTGACACATTCACTCGCACAAACACACACATGACACATTCACACTCGCATATATACATGTATACATACACACACACACACACACACAGTGATGCACTCACACATACACGCATGCACTCACATCTGTGACACTCACACACACACACACTGTATTGTTGTCCAGGGCGCTGTGGAGTCCATTGCCATGAAAACGCCCAAGGAGAGGACACATCTATTTGAAGAGATCAGCAGGTATCCCTCCCTACCTCATCTCTCCCTCTCTCCTTCCCTCCCTCCCTCCCTCCCTCCCTCCCTCCCTCCCTCCCTCCCTCCCTCCCTCCCTCCCTCCCTCCCTCCCTCCCTCCCTCCCTCCCTCCCTCCCTCCCTCCTCCCTCCGTCCCTCCTTCATCCCTCTGTCCTTCCCCCCTCCCTCCCTCCCTCCCTCCCTCCCTCCCTCCCTCCCTCCCTCCCTCCCTCCCTCCCTCCCTCCCTCCCTCCCTCCCTCCCTCCCTCCCTCCCTCCCTCCTCCCTCCGTCCCTCCTTCATCCCTCTGTCCTTCCCCCCTCTCTCTCCTATCCCTTTGCCTCTATCCCATGCACCCACCTCTCGTCCTTGTTATTAAGGTTACGATGTACAATTTTTTTGCTGGTAACTTTGCTGCTTTATATCTCAGGAATTATAACAGATATTAATCTGAAACACAACACCAAATGAAAAAAATATATGAACTCCTGGAACAGGAAAGCAAAATGCCCCAGGGTATTTTAGACTCACTCTTCAAGCACTTTTGCGTCAAAATACTGAGAGACAGACGGGAGCTCCACCTTCTCTGGCACTACTACACAGTATTTGCTAGGTCGTGATGAAGAGACGTTCGGTGATCTGTGTATATTTTTAGACAAAACTTACCGGATCATCCAAGAAGAAGATGCTCTAGGCATGCATAATCTTCGTTTTGTGCCCAAATTTTGTGATTTCTTTTCATGCCGCCCTGCAAAATACACCAGGCTACCTGTGCAACAAGTCAAAACATGTGAGAAACAATTTCCCTTCGTAAAATTTGACGCAAAGCATGAGGCCTCATTAGTCTGTGGTTAATTGAGTTTGTAACACGTTTATATGTACCACTTCTACATGTAGTTCTGCTATGAATAAAACAACTTGGCAGCTGTCTCCAACTTGTACTTCGTAACCTTAAATCGCCTCAATTTGGACAACCTATTTCATCGCACTGTTGTTCATTGTAGACCGTCTGCAGGGGTTAAAGAATAAGGGGCAAGGTAGTGAGGAAGATCACCTTCCTCCCCCTTCTCGCCCAGGTCTGGTGAACTAGGTGCAGACTATGAGAGGAAGAAGGCAACCATGTTGCAAGCACAGGAGGAAACAGCCTTCAGCTTCCAGAAAAGGAAAGTGAGTGATACATGTGCCATTCTGTGACACTCTTGTATGCAAATATTATATACCGTAGTGTCCCGTTAATACGCCCCCTTATTTTGTACAATACATCCTGCCCAAAGAGGGGAGGGGGCGTATTTTCGAGTACGCAATTAGTCTCGATTATACGCCCCCCCCAAAAGTTTTGCTACGTTTATGACACGCACTGATGTTCACAGTTACAAAAGTACAAACGATCGCCAGTACTGTTCGTGGTCATCATGCGTGGTCTCCCTACATCGGCGAGAAGAGCTGCCACTTCAACTCAAGGGCCATATAAACATTCACGACGACTTCGTTGTAGCCATCCTCAAGAACAGCAATACTGTCGGTCATGAACCACGGAACATTTCTTGGTATTTCCTGCCGAAGAGTGGCAGCGAGATGACTGGTACCGTCGGCGTCAACGGTGACTACTATACACTCGATCTGAGAGCCAGAGACGATCTGCGAAGTGGCACACGTGTAGGTTAGGTATTCCAGAAGACGCTCACCAGGGGGGCATTATAACGAGTCAAACTACCCTGTGCAGGAACTTCAGCGAAAAAGAGGGGAGGGCGTACTTTCGAAGGGGGCGTATTAGCGGGACACTACGGTACTTATTACTTTTCTTGTCTGTACTTTATGCGTGTTGCTTCGTAGGGGATCTCTCTTGAGAAGAAGGAAGCTCGGGCCGAAAAGGATGAAGCAGATCGCTACCAGAAACTACAACAGGAGCTAGTAAGCATTGGGGGGGGGGGGACCAAACTGCAAAGTTCCTATGATCTTCCTAATAACTTTCCCCAAAGGTATGGTATAGACTGAGATTAAATTCATTTTTGCCAACTACCCCGTTAGGGCAAAGCTAGCTCTGTTCTCGCAATGTATGTCTACATGTACGGTGTGGGTTTCCGTCCAGCCACGAGGACAGTTCAACCAGCTGGAGAATAGGGATGAGCGTGCAAGGGCTTGCAAAATGGCACATTCTAAATAGAGCCCACCAGATGATTTCTGAGGGGGTTGGCAATCTGACGTTTTGGGCACATGTACGCCTTAGGGTTGTTAGTAAAGTCTCCAAGTTTGAAGCCTAAAACATGGCAGTTAGAGGGCGGTAAAACCTAGCCCCTTAGCCATATGCAATTTTTGTTGCCCTCTAATTGCCACACTCACTGGCCATGAACAAGCTTTAGGCTTCAAACTTGGAGGCTTTACTAACTACCCTAAGGCCTACATACGCCCCAAAAATCAGATTGTAAACCCCCTCAGAAATTTTTGGGTGGGCTCTATTTAGACTTATGTAAATGTGCCATTAAAGCAGCTAAGTGTGGAGTTGAATAGTGAGCGTAGTCGACATCTTTATATGTCGGCTCAGGAACCGAAAGCTGGGCGGGGCCTGGGAACGAGGCTAGGGTACAAGGGGGCGTGCAGAGCTAGATGTAGATGTGGAACCAAGCAGTGAGTGTACTTGACATCACTCCCACACTGAAACTCAAAAAATGTGTATGTATAGTCTGGCCGTGTACCGAATACTGGGAATGATCATGAGTCTATTGCCGTATTGCATGAGTGCTGCAGGCATGAGTGCAATACGGCAATAGACGAGTGATGCTTCCCAGTACGTGGTAAATAATGTATATATTTATCCTACAGCTATTATAGTTGCTAGGAACTCCTTTGACAACGAACGTCAATTTCTCTGAGTCCAGTACCAGTACCTGGTTCCGTACTGGCAGTTTTTCAGCGCTAATATACACCGTACCGCGTGACTTGCACATGTAGCGCTACTACGTATGTCTCCATATTGTGTACATGAAACACAACCCGTGTAAACTTCATACCCTCAGGAAGAGTGGAATACGGGCAGTTGAGTACGCCCTTGGTACGGCCCCATATTCCACAGTAGCTCTCCATACATTATCAATGGAACAAGTCTACAGCTGTGGGATAAAAGTGTGTATTTCCAGTTTGAGGCTGGCATTGTGCACTACATGGATGTTCTTCTCGTGTACACAACTGTAACTGGCAGAATATCCATTTGGCTGTGATAGCTACTGCATAAGGGAGATTATACATACAGAGTTCAAGGTTCAAAGGGTGTATTTAGTAAAGTTCAAAGGTCACATGCACATCATACCACAATGAAGAACACATTGATAACCTCCTGCGTGTTCAATGTGTTATTTTCTGTGTAGGCGGACAGCAAGCTTCAGGAGCAGCTGTTCAAGCTGTACCACAGTGAGGAACACATTGATGGCCTCGTGGAGGAGGTGAAGGGGAAGCAGAAGGAGCTGGACCGACTGGTGAGTGAACTTGATAAACATTTCCATACCCTTGAAAGTTCATTTTGTCTGAACTCCATTCTTTTTATTATCCAAACACTCTGATTGTCCGAATGTTATGATTATTCGAACTGTCAGGAATGCATAGGAACCAAGGAGCCCTCAACTTAGCATCGCATATAGCATGGAACGGTAATGGACAAATGGACAAACTGCTGTTGCCAATTAAAATACGTTAACTGCCTATTCACTATATGACATCTTTGAGTGCAAACGGCGTATTTATATATATGCCTGCAGCTGACAAGACTACTGCTTGCTGTGACGTATATTTTACGCCACAGCAATTTTGCAAACTAATTGAAGGGGGGTAGACTCTGCAAATAATATGGCAATCACACCAATGAAGAGGCGGACCCTACGGATATCTGCAGTTATAAGCTCCTCCTACCGATCAAGGGTAATGTATATAAGCACTTACTGTTTTGTTGCCGTTTTGTATACTGGCAGCATAGGGAACCTTTTCGTGCACGGAACACCATTGATAGCGCTCAAAGTGCCTTCATTTCCCATCATAACTACTGGAGACTGGTCAGCTAAGGTTTCCAATAGTACACTATATGTATTCTGTACTTTCAGATGAGCCGTCGTCAGAAGATTGAGAACCAGCTGAAGTTGAAGAAGCAGGAGCAGGCCAAGTTGTCCCGAGAGATGGCGGTGATTGAGAAGAAGATGAGGGAGAGGGACGTGGAGATGAACAAGAAGAAGCCGCTGTACATCAAAGCCAAGGAGAAGACCTCCCACGTCATCAAGAGACTGGAGGCAACCAAGTGAGGAGTTTGGTTAAGGCTTCCCTGTATTGGGGCACTCAGTGAGTGAGTCATTGGGGGTGGGGGCCACCTACATGTAGGGAGTCATTGGTTTTAGGAGGCACCCAGTTACTCACTTGGGGTGGGGGACACCCAGTTAGTGGCTGGCACAGTGAGTAGCTGTAGTGGGGAGATATATACCCAGTAGTGCTGTGATATTGGTCCTGTGGAATCAACACTGATTATTGGGGGTTGAATAATTGCCGATTATTGTGGGTTGAATAATTGCCGATTATCCGATTATTGGGTGGAGAAATATGTTGTATGTACTGTTACTTGTTATAATATATGGTTTGCTACAAGTTTGAAGTGCTAAACTGTTGCATATGACCATTTTATGTTCGCTTTATTGTGCTCACTAAACAGATTTCAATAATTGATAACCTGATTTTACCTCCAATATATTGGTTAAGATCTCTACATCGATCAATTATTCAATATATTGGTTATTGGGCACAGCTCTAATACCCAGTGAGTCTTTTGGGTGGGGGCTACCCAGTAAGTGGCTTGGGGTGGGTGAGTCATTAGGTTGGGGCCACCTAGCCTCGGTCCCAGGCTCTCTCCTCTAAAAACGGGGAGGGGGGGGGGGGGGGGGGGGAGGAGAGAGCCTGGTAACATTCGCGTGTAAAGCTGTCGACTTCCGGCGCCTGGATCTGGCGGAACCAATCAGATCGCAGAACAATACGACGCGTGAACACGTGAATATTTTGTAGGCGTTTACCTTCACTGCCGTGCTAATGCACGAATTGTAGACTCAGAACTGAACGCTCCAGGACAAAGTACCTCTCAGTGGTTGGTAAAAGGCAGTTGACAGGGTGTGCAAGAGGGCCACTGGTCTGATCTCGCTGTTCACTGCGGTTTGTTTGCCGGACCAGCTAGTTCGTCGTTTGTCGCCGCTTACAGGATCGACGGTTCACAAGGTGAGCTCTCCAGGTTAGCAGTAGAAGTGTCTCGGACTTCTGTGAAACTGGGGGTGCCTTGAAAACGAAGAGCAATATTTTCAATAGCGCGTGACTGATTTGTAACTCACGCGACATTTACCACAAAAGTAGGAGTGTCCTTTGTTTATCACATGATGACGCGCCAGAAGTTGACAGCTTTTCTCGCGAATGTTACCAGGCTCTCTCCTCCCCGTTTTTAGAGGAGAGAGCCTGGGACCGAGGCTAGGGGCCACCAGGCTTAGAGGGTTGGGGGCGGGACACCCATTGATTGGCTGTGGTGGGTAGATATCCATTAAGTCATTGTGGGTGGTCTACCTATTGAGCAGGAGCACATGAGCCGCCAAAGGCGGCAAAGGAGCATCATGGCGGAAATAGTATCACCTCACATGTCCGGCAAGAGGCCATTACGTAAAAGTGTGAAAGACAAATTGGCATTTGTGCGGACATGCAAAGGTCTTCCATATAAAGTATGACAGTAAGGCGTGAGGGATCACAACATGTCTATACTAGTTCGATGCTCCTTCGCTGCCTTCGGCGGCTCATGTGCTCCTGTATTGAATCATTGTAGGAAGCCACCCAATATGTGGCTTGGGGGCATGGCACCCAGTGAGTGGCTTGGGGGCATGGCACCCAGTGAGTGGCTTGGGGGCGGGGCACCAGTGGTGGGGGGCTACCCAGCGGGTGGCATCCTTAGCATGGTGCTAAAGATGGATTCCTGGGTACTGACTAGTTTCCTGTGGATGTGCATCCTATCCATAGGCTAGTTGTACGCTCCCTACATGAGCCTTAAAATCATCTGTACAGTTTTGTGAGAGTTACTTTGTATGGTACGTACATATACGACCTTCAACACTGTAGCACTTAATTGTGTACCTTACTGCAGGAAAACTCACAAGAAGGCTTTGGAGATCAATGACAAGCATCAAGAAGAGGTATGTAGTACGTAGATATCTGGAAAATTGTTAAACGGGGGGACGGAAACGTAGTGTGGCAAATTCGCTACCAGATAAGAGCCATGAAATGTATATGAAAATCCACAGGTTTACCCTATGCTTTCCATTGGTAGTTTCAAATTTCATGACCTATGAATTCCAGAAACCTATGAATTTTTAACGTCCCCCAGGGATTTCATACGTAGGCACGGGGCCACAGTTACCAAATTGCCAGACGCAATGCCACTTTGGTTGGCTGTTTCTCCCCTCAGGCAAAAAAGTATTCGGAGTGGCAATTTGGTACTTGCAGGGATTCTAGCCTTTTATGCCGTCAAAACCGCCTCCCTATCCCCCCCTAGGCCCTCTCGCTACCTCAATTTCAGCTCTGCGCACCGGCGCTGCACCACAGGCGTCCTCTTGGTGGACGTGGGCGCCCGCACCCCACTCACTGCCTGTACCTTCAAGTGATTCGACCCAGCCAAGTGTTTTCTGACGTGATATACGCTCAGTGATGAGAGATCTGCCCCACAACTGCAGAGCTTCTTGGTAGGAGGACGCGCTTCTTCCATGGCCTCGAATTGTCAACGCGCTCGTCAACCTTCATTGCACATGTCTACTCGTGCACCTCCGTATATCTTATTTCTTGGACCGTATACCTCCGTATACTACGTACACGTCATTATGACGTCATGGTTGGTTGTTGGTTCACAGGTCAAGGCAAAAAGGGGGATTGCGTCGGCAAAAAGGTGAACCATGGCCCCGTGTACGTAGGTACAGTTTGTTTGAAAATACCATGAAATTTGTGTGAAAACAGTGTGAATTAGTATGTGGAATTTCAATGAATTGGATTTTCCATGAATTGGATTTTCCATGGAATACCCATGAATTTTCTTGGAACTCATATCATGGTATTTCATAGCATTTTCATGCCAGAATTTCCTAGCAATTTCATGTGATTTTCATTATCATCCCCCCAAAATTAATGGGAATGAAAATGCTATGAAATTGCTTTCATGCTGTTTTCATGCATACATGAATGGAGTGATCAGACGTATATGAATAATCGGTAGGACTTGGCATCAATCAAGGCACACATAATCCTGCACTTTCAAACTTGCTCTATTGAAAATCCATCAACCCAGCCAGTTACCATCGGTGGTACCCTTCTGTAGAGTAATCCAGTCAACTACTGCATTTTGAGTCACAAGGCCTAAGTACCAGGGCAGTTAGAAATATAGGTAGGGGGTTGGTCTTCGATGCATGCAGCTACAGAGCAGTCAGTTCAGATGAAAAATGTTTCATTTTCCAAACTAGCTATTATAGCTGCTTTACCTAACAACCTACTGGGACCTTCATCCTGTTACTAAAGATCTTGAGTGGCCTAGGGCCTCACCTGCACTTCTCAGTTCCTTGATTATGAGCCTGAACTATTTTGCAAGTAGAACTTGTACCACTTATCCAACCAATTTAGAAGCTACTACATCCAGAGGCTACCGTTACAGCCGGGATCACAATTGGGAGTGAAATCTAGTGATTACTGTGCCAAATTACATGACTGGCTCTCAGGGGTAATTACAGTATTCTTGCCTACCGTTCAGCAGCAGACTCTCCTTGATAGTCCCAGAACTTCAACAGCAATAGTAGTTCCAACTAACTGACCAGCAAACCCAAGAAAAGTCTGAAAATACAATGCAGCTACCTGGCCTTATGTTATCAATCTCCAACAGCTGCTTACTTCAGATACTTATGCGCCTGTTCATTTCCATGGCGTGTTCATGGAAAGCAAGCTCAGGCATCAAGACTTTCATACGATTTCCATGTTACTGATTTTCACTGCATTTTCACTGCATTTTCATACACTGGAATTCACGTGGCTTTCATGGGATTTTAAGAGCCGGCACACTCATGTGTTTTTCGTAGCTCTGAAGTCATACCATTTTCATAGGTTGTGAGAATCGAGATCATTTTCCATGGAAAATCCTATGACGCGATTTCATGTTTTTTTCAAGGGGGGGGGGGGGGGGGGGGGTAGCAAAGATTCAAGGGGGCGTGAATGCCCCCCCCACCCCCATCGCAAAATCATACATGTAGGTGTTAATATGTGGGTCAGAAGCTTGAGACCTCTTTACAACGATTAATAGGTAGTGTACATAGGCTTCAAATCTGAGCAGTATGCAGTATGATCATGATACACGTGTGCCCAGATTGATGCACTAGAGGTGGAGCTGGAGGAGGTGCGTCACCGAGCAGCACAGTTTGAGGAGGAGGCAACGGAGGAGAGCCAAGGGGTGGACCTCCAGCTGATGGATTCTCAGGTAGGAGGGACTGTGGTGCAGTGTGTGTTAGCACTGCATTGAGCTTGTATCAACAATTTGAGGACCTACGGGATACCGTAATCTCCCTCATTCTTAGCTGTACGTCCCTGCAAATCGTTTAATGCAAGGACACATGAATATTCACTACAACTTTGCTGAAGCTATCTGGAAGAACAATGTACGTCGACTAGTTACTCCGAATCTTTAGCAAAAATTTGTGGGTTTTAGCGATAGACAAGCTTTTAGCTTGGTGAACAAAATTATCAGCCTGCCAAGAGCTTATGCTTCTGTCTGAAGACGTCAATACACAGGACCACCCAGTCCCTTCAGATCAGATCATCTCCTCTCACCACTGACAATACAAGTGACTATTCTACAAGGTGTTCACCACAGGACGTTGTAACAAGTGCTCTTACCTATGTAAGAATTTTGGGGGCCGAGGAGAGGGACCCGGAGGGTGTTCACTTGAAGCGAGCGTATTAGTGAGACTCTACAGCACATGCAGCTGGAATGTGATTCTGTATGTTGATGCTTGCAGATGGTGGAGTACAACAGGCTGAAGGCCAAAGCTGGGAAGAAGTCGGCTGCCCTGACCCAACAGCTGGAGAGGGTGAGTTAAGCATGGTAGTCGTAGTATGATCGATGCATACCTGATGCTAAGCATGGTATAATTATAGTAGCACAGGACAATTGATGTGCACCTGATTTTCATAGAACTCCCATTACTGCAAACCAATCGTACTGCGCTGTACGTAAGTTTGTGTTGTCTTTTTTTTCAACAGCACTGCATGGTCCTAATTATGTATTCAGTCCTAGTACATGTAAGTATAATCACTTTCACTGTGTTCCTCGGAATTTCCATTCAATCATCCAATTTTGCCCCACAACAAGATCGATGGGATAGCAAACTGTGGCCCCTTCCTGCCCTTCGTTGAAATGCTTTGAAATCCTATGTTACCTGAGTGTGAGATGCTTGGGCAGCATAGTCTGGGCTTAAAGTGTGTTTGCGATTGCAATTGTGATTATTGCATACGTAACTAGTCACACATGGACTTGCACGTACATATAGTAGCTGGGTGCATGCACAGTTATGATGAGTTGGGGGGGGGGGGGGGGGGGGGGGGTGTAACAAGCTCATGAATAATTAATACTAGTGGAATGCAGGACATTGGAGGACGAGCCTGAGCGAAGTGCATGCGCGTGCAGGACATGCATGGAGCAGTTGCATTCACATGATTGTCATCAGAATGTGACCGGGCAATGAGCGTAGTAGGCCACAGACTCTTGAAACATACACCACATCACCGCAACTGTGAGTCAGGTTAGCGTTTATAGCTAGCTGAAGCAGTCTAGCAGCAACGTCACCGGCCATGGCGGTATATGTAGGTCCACGAGCTGTCTCCGTCTTTGTCAGTGTCAGTCTTCCAGTTTATTGCAGCGGGCAAGAATGTTCTTGGTGCTCTAGCCAATGTCCATGAGTGGTCTCCGTCTTTGTTGTCGCCATCGTTCGTCGAACAGGTAGCTAGATGGTTCACTATTCCTTGCATCGAGGAAGTGCGTCGAGTTCATTGAACTTGAATAATAATTATTGTGCACTTGCAAGTGAAATCCGCTGATTTAAAATTTGCGGTAAGTGCAAGACCCAACCAACCAACCAAACAAACATACACGCGCACTGCGCAATGAAGTCACGCTAGTATGGGGCTCGCTCAGGCTCGCCCCAATAATATTGTACTCTTTGCCCAATAATTTCTAGTGAAATCATTGAATAGTATGGATCTGATGCTGGAGAGTGCATGCTGTATTGTTTATTGCACAATCAAATGTGAAGTGGTATTGCCAGATGAAAGTTACATGTCACTCGATCTGTGGTTCTGAATCGAGAATTTAAAAGGCAATGCAAACTAACAGCCCGTTTACACTACAGACCAAGAAGGGCGGATTCGCTCCGGTTCGACGCAGATCGATCTGGGAGGTGCGTTTACACTACGCCGCCCGAGCGCTCCATGTCGGGGTCGAAGTTCATGATTAGTCACATGCCCAGACCGCATTCTCACGAGACTAGTCATGTTCAATATACAACACCATGACAAACCCCTCGTCTCGAAACCGGACCCTTCGTGATCCGGTTCGGATACTATTGGCAACCGTCACGCCCCCCCCCCCCCCCCCCCCCGTCCACGCCCTACCAACGGGTTCGATTCCGTTTACACTTGGGGCGGGAGCGCTCCGGGTCGAACCAGTTCGATGGAGTTTGGTGGTCCAGTACGGAGCGGTTCAGTGCGGTTCGGTTCGTGTTTACATTACGAGATAATTCGAACCAGTTCGAGCTGGATCGATCCAGAGCGCTAGTGTAAACGGGCTGTATGTCAGTATAATAAGGCTAGTACCGATACTGATCGTTGATTGGCATTGGTACTGATATTAGCATTATCGATATCGGATTGATTGGTTGATCATGAGGCAACCGATAATCATATGACACAGCACTTGTGTGTGTGTGTCATTCGTGTGAATGATATTGATATTCTGGTGAGCGGAGTCCGGGTGTAGGGGGTTACTACAGATACTGGGTCCTGCAAATTCTAGTGTTGCTTCCATTTCTTGACCACTCTTGTAAATGCTTTTGCTGTGCTGACGTCGTTTGGCATGCAACTTGACGGACAAAGGTGTTTGCTCCAATTGGTACACACAAGACTATAATGTGCATGTATGAGCTATCGACAGCTGCGATTGTACATGTAAGTTACGTATTTAAGCACTAACGTATACATGCCAATCTAGACAACTGCTCATTACTTAGTGCACACGGCACACGTCAGTTCCTTCTGGGGATCATAAGGGGGACACGGCATGCCGTTGCAGTTGGCCTCAACATGCATGAATTGGGCTCCATCTGTGTTTGTTGCAGAGCCTGGTATTGAGTCGGGATCCTTGTCCACACACTCGAACATGGTGCGATACTGAACATTGCCAGATGCACCACGATAGGCAGACATGAGGTAGCCTGCGTACTCCAGAGTCCAGGAGGAAGGACAGTGAGGTTTTGCTGGAATCATGAGGACAGTTTCTCTTGTTGTAGCATAACACACAGCACAAGGGACGTTGTGGTCAAGTTTTGCTGAAAGAGGACTATTTAGAGTGTAGAATTCTGTCCCATACATATAGCTCCAGCCTTGAACTCCGGGTGTGTACCTGAGATAGGACGGATCTCCAGGCATGCAAACATAGTTGGCTCCACCTCCACTGTCAGTGTGCCAGCTTCCACCGACCCTCCCTGCATACACCAGCTCAGTTCCTGTGACACTGGGGCAGGTCCTCTTCCCCCACCTTGTGTAGACCACCCCACTACTGCTTGTAGCAGCTGTTCCAGGCTGTCCAGGAGGGCCTCTCACCCCAGGATCTCCTTTCTGTCCGTCCCTTCCTGGGAGTCCTGGTGAACCTGGCAGCCCATCACGACCGTCTCGACCTCGCAGCAGTTCATACTGGGGGCAGGAACCTTCACCAGTAATACTGTGATTGTTGGTTCTCCCAGAATCAGCATTCCTCTGGACCCTGGGGACAATCCCTACAAGTATTGGAATGGTAGTCACGTACTGTATAAGATGTAACGTGATACACAGCCTTTAGGTGAGGACACTTTTTGAACAGTTCTATGCAGGTGGTCAGGATCATGTGAAACCTGCTGATGGAAGTTTTCCCATGAAAACGGTAGTTTGCTGTGAGTCAGAGTCTAAGAGTAACTCATTGCCCACTGCAATAAACTGGAAGACTGAATACATCGTGGTCACGGTGGTAACACCCATTGCTGGCCAATGTTCACAGGTTTGTCTCTTCTCCATTTACACATTAAATTTTACCTGGCTGCAGGTAACCATTAGCTAGCTAACCTTCACTTCATGTTCTACGCAACTAACAAAGTTGGCTCTATGCACAAGCAGAAATGCCCTGTTTTTCAGTTTGCCTTTGGTATCATGCCTTTTCCAAATATGACATAACTATTGAAGTTAACAGAATACTGGTGCCGATAAATATCAGTTTCCTGCAGAGCATTCACTCAGCTTTTGACACCAACACAGATACAGTAATGCTCACGTACCTGCAGTACCACCAAGGTGCAGAGCAATCCCAAGTAGAAGCAGCTGAATTTTGAAGCTCATCTTTGATACCCTCTGTTGTACGTAGGTGTAGTGTTAGATTCAAGCTGTATGTTGCTATCCTTTTTATAGGCTGGCTGGAAGGAAACTCTGTAGCATTTCCTTCTGACCTTCACTGCTGGGTCATTGTCATCAACTAGTCATTAGCAAGTCACTTTCAGCTGCAGAAAAGATTCACTACTGCTGTAAGTCATGAAGGTGATTATCCTGTTTTCCTTCATGCGTCACTGAATTGAATTGTAAGTGTACTTTCAGAAGCCCAAAATACATTCGCTGTTTACATACAGCTTACATGTTGTCCATCACAAGTGAATTTTTTCCCTTCCTGTTTTTGGGGTATGGCCCATCACCTACAGCTAACATTCATAAATATGACCAGCTGTCTAGGTACATGATGTACCATATTTCCACGAATAGACGCCACCCTCTAATAGGCACCGGCCTCAAATAAATGCCACACGATCAGAAGTGCTGAGCAAAATGAACGCCACCCTCCAATAAATGATACGGCCTCTATGGTATGTTATTGAGTCAATTTGAAATACACAGGATGGTTCTATGAGTCATCCAAGACAGTTTCAGTCTCCAACTACATCAACTGCCTTGACTGACTTATACTACCCAAAGTAACAAATGCCACCTTTGAATAGTTGCCACACCAAGATGAACTAAACTCGAGATGATTACTGTGTGTCATTCCACACTTCCTAGGGTGTTTGGGGTTGGGGTAAGGATGACTCAACAGCCTCCTGGGGCTGGATTTCAGGAAAAAAGTGGATGGAGAACAAGCACATACGTAAGAGAAAGCAGGACACAATCAGTGCAAGAAACTATGTGGAAGAAAAAGGGAGAGCTGAGCTTATTTTTTATAGAATGACTTCGGCTTTGACCCAAGAATTTTCTTTGTTGGGATGATGGTAGCCATGGCAGCTTTTCACATGACATCACTCAATCAGGCTCAACCCAGGATGATTAGGTTTGCTGTCAGTGATTGTTATGCTATTCTCTGGTTGTTTAACACCATATCCTTCTATCAATGACTGTTAAGCTACTATCGAGTTGAGCTACTATCAGTCAATGACCGTTAAGCTACTATCAATCAATGACCGTTGAGCTACTATCAGTCAATCACCATTGAACTACTATAATGACGGTTGAGCTAGCTAGCAAACAAGAATTCACAGCAGAGTCGTAGAACAAGAGTTATCCCTGCTGACAGTGATTTCTCAGTGTTACATTCTGGAGAGCAAGAGCAGTGTGTGTGACAGGCTACAAGCCGGTTAGTTCCAGCAGCTTGTTTTCTCCATTGTGGAGTTTGATACTGGCATACGAACAAGAAAAGATTGATATAGTGGTGTTCATCTCTGAAACCCCGTGATATGGCCTTGTTCCCAAGCCCTTGCTCAAGACAAGGCTATCTGATATAGCTATGTATAGTGTACAGCTACATGTATGAGAGAGTTGTATACATATGACTCAAGTGCTATGGTATACAAGATACTAGTACAAGTTCTAGATAATACAGCATGCTAGTCTAGACAGGTGACTTAACACTGTTCACCATCACTTAGTGCACACGGCACACGTCAGTTCCTTCTGGGGATCATAAGGGGGGCACGGCATGCCATTGCAGCTGGCCTCAACATGCATGAATTGGGCTGCATGTCTGTCTGCTGCAGAGCCTGGTACTGAGTCTGGATCCTTGTCCACACATTCGAACATGGTGCGATACTGAACACTGCTAGATCTACCACGATAGGCAGACATGAGGTACCCTGCGTACTCCAGAGTCCAGGAGGAAGGACAGTGTGGTTTTGCTGGAATCATGAGGACAGTTTCCCTTGTTGCAGCATAACACACAGCACAAGGGACATTGTGGTTGAGTTTTGCTGAAAGTGGTTGATTTGGAGTGTAGAATTCTGTCCCATACATGAAGCTGAAACCTTGAACTCCAGGTGTGTACCTGAGATAGGACGGATCTCCAGGCATGCAAACATAGTTGGCTCCACCTCCACTGTCAATGTACCCACTTCCACCGACCCTCCCTGCATACACCAGCTCAGTTCCTGTGACGCTGGGGCAGGTCCTCTTCCCCCACCTTGTGTAGACCACCCCACTACTGCTTGTGGCTGGTGTTCCAGGCTGTCCAGGAGATCCAAGAGGGCCTCTCATCCCGAGATCTCCTTTCTGTCCGTCCCTTCCTGGGAGTCCTGGGGAACCTGGCAGCCCATCACGACCGTCTCGACCTCGCAGCAGTTCGTACTGGGGGCAGGAGCCTTCACCGGTAATACTGTGGTTGTTAGAATCAGCGTTCCTCTGGACCCTTGGGACAATCCCTGCAAATATCGGAATGGGTAGATATATGCACAGTATAACAGTATTGCTTATAAGTGTTTTATTTTGAGGGGGGGGTCTGGTCTGTAGCTGCTGAAACTTCTGGTACGATATTACCAAACAAAATAGCTGCTGAGTTAGTTGTCTGTGTAAGAAACTCTGATGATTGATTACTGTCACAGTGCGACAACAACCCACTTGTGGCTAGTCTTATTCTCCTGGAGATATCACTTCTCGGTACGCGGTGCAAGCAACATGCAGCTAACCTTCATTTGATGTTCTGCACAACTAACAATGGACCAGTTTGGAATTGTGCCCTTTACATATGTAACGCTGGTGCTGGTGAATATTTCATGCAGAACATTGGTCAATAATCGACCCTGGTAGCAATGGCGATTACAGAGCAAGGAACAGTTAAAATGTGAAGCTCAAGTTTATTTTATGGATGTACTGCTAGTAGCTAGTAGCTATATCATTGGTTGGCTTTCACTGTCACTGCTCTTGCCTGCCCATTTAGCTATTCATTGTACCGCCATGTAATGGGCATGGAATGAGAACTTCATTGTGGTTGCACAATTAAGCAGTTGTGTGATCATAGCTGTTTCGTTTTGACAAGCTACGTATAACTCTAGAGCCACACAAGAGAGCAAAACCGCTTCTCTGCTCGCCTCCAAATGGGATCAGCCCCACAGCACTACTCTATGCTGGCTGCACTTTCTCCTCCTCCTCATTCTCCTTCTCCTCTTCCTTCTCCTCCTCTTCCTCCTCCCCCACCTCCTCCTCCTATTCTGCTGTTGCATAAAATCTTGAATATCAAAAATATGCTGTGATACCTGTGCCACACAGTTTGTAGAGCCTCATGCCTACTTCACAGATGTACACCTTCTGAGATAGTGCGTTCGAATACACAGGGTAATTGATAACTCTCTCTACATAGTACATACCCTCTGTCAGTCCTGCACACTGAATGAGGAGAACTGCCACGCACACCAATCCAATTTTCAATGACTGCATTCCCTCTTGCACAACTGGGAAGGCCAGCTGAACAGGTGATCTATGTAGCTATGAAATGAACTGCTTTGATGTAGCTGGACCTGACAGCCACTTTTATACTCACTTGGTAGACTGTGAATACACTGAGAACAGGCGCAATTGCATACGTGCAGAAAGTGTAATTCTCCAGCCTTTTTCACATTCATGACATCATTGTATTCCATGTGGCGTTTGTGCGGTACTGCATCCTCCGCTGTGTATCTCGTCTTTCGGTAGCTATGTAAACGTGTGATTAAGTTATATTAAATTTGCTTGCAACAAGGCATGAATGTACTCCACCTCATAGCAGAGTGCAATGGTTCAATTAATAACGTACCAGTATGTAATTCTATCAGGCGTTCAAATTGAACACATTAACAGTTAGCTCTGTACAATAATTATGTACGTTCAGTATAGCCTCGTTCCCAGTCCCACACCCAGCTTTCCGTCGCTGCTTAGTACTAAGCAGCGACGGAAAGCTGGGCGTGGGACTGGGAACGAAGCTACGTTCAGTAGGATCATCCACTTGTTCATGCACATGGCAATAAAGTCTTTGTGAGAACCATGGAAGTGGCCCACCTATATATACCTCTTACATTGAACAGATACCATTTCCCTCTGTGGTATCAAGTCCTTCAGAATCTATTACCACTTCATACTAGCATCCTATTTACCTTGTAATGATGTATCCAGTTCTGAGGTATTGGCAGAGAAGTGGGGTGATTTTTCACCTTCATGACATCATGTTTCCTCTCCTAACCTGTTGTCTTGTATTGCTCTATGTACTAGTTATTGCATGAGTGCAAGGGCTATACGTCGAATATTGGCATCGAGCCCGAGGGCCGCAGGCCCGAGGGTGAGTGCCAATATTATGACGTATAGCCCGCGCACTCATGCAATAACTAGTTTGTTGCATGATGAGGTGCCAATATAATTATCATACTGGCATTGTGGTCAGTGCCATATATCATATATTGGCATAGCAGTACCTTTGAACTTGTAGGGTATCGAAGTCACTATAACCCCACTAACCTTTGTACCCTGTAACTCCTTCATGATTATAACTGTGTTTCCTCCCCCTAACCTTTGTACCCTGTTTGCTTCTACTTCATGACATCATTAACTGGATCATTCATAATGCATGCTGCCAACTACCATGCATATACGTACTTCACTGGAGGGTGAGTCAGGTCCATAAAGTCGGGCGGTAGCAGCTTTCCCAATCACGTGACTCACCTGCTAGTAATCACGTGACAGCTCCACCCCCAACGCTAGCTTCGCAGACGCACATCTGCACCCCAAACCTTGTCCTTGGGTGATTTGGAGGAAGGAGGCCCTTCCACCATCGTCCGCACGATAAAAACACAAGACAACTTCTGACTCGGTCTCACGGAGCGAAAACTCCGTGGACAATAATATTCTAATGAAGCCGCGAAGGGACGGGAGGGAGGGTGAACAACCTGCACTTTACCACCGCAAATAAAGACGCTTGCCACTGTTGCCAACGAACAATCATCTACGCATCGTTGCTAACGCCTTATACCTGCGCATGCGTAATCAGCTCCACCCTGAATCTGGTCCCATACCCATTCTGCATCCCTGTCCCATACGCGCTCGGCCTGCCATTCCCAGTTAACTCGGTTTAACGGTGTTAAACCCCATTTGTTTCCTCCTCCTAACCTTTGTACCCTGTTTGCTTCTACTTCATGACATCATTGTTTCCTCCTAACCTTTGTACCCTGTTTGCCTCTACTTCATGACATCATTGTTCCTCCTCCTAACCTTTGTACCCTGTTTGCCTCTACTTCATGACATCATTGTTTCCTCCCCCTAACCTTTGTACCCTGTTTGCCTCTACTTCATGACATCATTGTTTCCTCCCCCTAACCTTTGTACCCTGTTTGCCTCTACTTCATGACATCATTGTTTCCTCCCACTAACCTTTGTACCCTGTTTGCCTCTACTTCATGACATCATTGTTTCCTCCCCGTAACCTTTGTACCTCAAGACATCACTTTTTCCTCCCATAAACTTTGTACCCTTGCTGTTTGTGTTGTAGAGCTCCTAAACCTAGGCAGTCCTTGGTTCAGCTCTGACCTAGTCTGTGGGCATTGTTTCCCAAGGAAAGGGGTTGAAAATAGTACAAAATGGACCAGATCAGAGAACTTAATGCATTCTAATGACCACATCAAAGGACAATAGGCCAGGAAAGGGGGAAGGAGCACCCCTCTACCCCTATTTGGGGGAAACACTGCTATGTGTAGTTAATATAACCTTTGTAAATACAAGTTTTCCTGATGTCAATGCAATCCCAGGCTCCCTCTCTTGCCTCCTCTTGATGAGTGATGTCACCACTCTGACATCATTGGTTGCTGCACACTGCACAAAGCTTTTGTTGACCGACTGTCCGACTGTACTCGTGTGTGCTGTTATGTTGAATTTGTCCGCTGTGAAAGCATTGGATCAGCTCTTAGGGTCACAGTAGTACAGTGCCTGGGACCTATCAAGAGCGCATAAGTAGTCCGTGGGGGCACGGTCTACTTATGCGCTCTTGAACCTTACATATAGTCTGTGCTTATATATCATCACAACTCAATGTTACTGTGTTGACATAAGACATACCCTCCTTCCCTCCACTCTCCCCTCTCTCCCTCTCCCTCCCACTCTCCCTCCCTCCTTAACTCTCCCTCTCTCCCTCTCCCCTCCCTCCTCCCCTCCCTTCTTCCCTCCCTCATCATGCCCCAGGTGAAGCATGAGCAGCGCACAGATGAGGAATCTCTGGAGCAGTCGAGGATGAAGAAACAAGAGTTCATCAACAGACAGCAACAGCTTGAGGAACAGAGGTATATATGTACGTAGACCAAGGCCCTGTTTATTCATACTTCCACTCTCAGCCAGAGTATATATATAGGACCTTGAGAGTCATGGTAATAAGACCTTGGTATTTACATGTGTAGCATGTCTCGTAGTACATACTGCTAGTTACCCCCGTCTTGTTGAGTTTCCCAATCCCTTCCCTCCTCCCCCTTCCTCTCTGCTAGGTCTCAGCATGAGCAGCGCATCGAGAAGCTGGAGAGTTATATCGCCACTAACACACAGACTGTGAACAAGTTACGCCGAGAGCATGAGAAACTCTCAGAGGAAATCAGGTGAGGGAGATGGTAGTGTATATGTGTGTGTGTGTGCACTAGTGGGCATGTACATGTATCCCATGTATCGAGTATACAACCTCAGTGTTGTGTGGTCTAGTACATACGTATGTGTCTTCATCTTACCTGTTCAGCATAAGGGTTGCTCCATGCACCATGCAGATTGCGGCATAGGTTATAATAATATTATGGTGCATGTATTTGATATTTGTTCCTCTTTGTAGTCAAGCCACCCTCCGCTATCGTGAACTAAATGATGCTCTGGAGACTGTCCAGGAAAAGCTGAGGGATGCCAGGGTAAGGTGCCATCTGCATCTATTTTTTGTTCATATGTAGTGGATCCTCCTTTCCCCCTTCCCTTCCTCCCCTCCTTCTCTCCTTCCCTCCCTCCCTGTCCACCTCTCCCCCTCCTTCTCTCCTCCCCTCTCCTTCTCTCCTCCCCTCTCCTTCTCTGCTCCCCTCTCCTTCTCTCCTCCCCTCTCCTTCTCCCCCCTCCTTCTCTTCTCCCCTTCCTCCCTCCCCCTCCTCTCCTCCCCTTCCCTCCCTCCTCCAGGTGGACACGCAAGAGAGCTCTCGTGAACAGAAGAAGGCTGAGATGCTGGAGAACCTAAAAAGGCTCTACCCTGGAGTTGTAAGTTCACTTTAAATTTGTCAGCACATGGAGCTGTGAAATACTGCTACCATCAGTGCAAGGAAGGCATGCAGTTTCTTCATTGCCCCCTGGCTAGTGTCTGTGCTTTTGTGGTGTCATTGTATTACCAGTTGACCAAGGTGCTCGTGGACGTCATTCTATTAAAGCGTGGATCATTTTCATATTACATGTATAGAGACTTGTTTGTTTTCTTTGCTACTTCTCTGCTTATCATTTTGGTTTTCTACTTATTTACCAGTATGGCCGTCTGATTGACCTTTGTGAACCTGTCCACCGACGGTAGGTGATCGGATATTTGGTATTGCATGCACAAACATGTCACTGTCAAAAATTTTAAAATGTGTGTGCCCTCCCTCCCTCCCTCCCTCCCTCCTCCTTCCCCCTCCTCCGTTCCCTCCCTCCCTCCCTCCCTCCCTCCCTCCCTCCCTCCCTCCCTCCCTCCCTCCCTCCCTCCCTCCCTCCCTCCCTCCCTCCCTCCCTCCCTCCCATCCTCCCTCCCTCCCTCCCTCCCTCCCTCCCTCCCTCCCTCCCTCCCTCCCTCCCTCCCATCCTCCCTCCCTCCCTCCCATCCTCCCTCCCTCCCTCCCTCCCTCCTCCCTCCCTCCCTCCCTCCCTCCCTCCCTCCCTCCCTCCCTCCCTGCCTCCCTCCCTCCCTCCCTCTCTCCCTCCCATCCTCCCTCCCTCCCTCCCTCCCTCCCTCCCTCCCTCCCTCCCTCCCTCCCTCCCTCCCTCCCTCCCTCCCTCCCTCCCTCCCTCCCTCCCATCCTCCCTCCCTCCCATCCTCCCTCCCTCCCTCCCTCCCTCCCTCCCTCCCTCCCTCCCTCCCTCCCTCCCTCCCTCCCTCCCTCCCTCCTCCCTCCCTCCCTCCCTCCCTCCCTCCCTCCCTCCCTCCCTCCCTCCCTCCCTCCCTCCCTCCCTCCCTCCCTCCCTCCCTCCTCCCTCCCTCCCTCCCATCCTCCCTCCCTCCCTCCCTCCCTCCCTCCCTCCCTCCCTCCCTCCCCCCCTCCCTCCCTCCCCCCTCCCTCCCTCCCTCCCTCCCTCCCTCCCTCCCTCCCTCCCTCCCTCCCTCCCTCCCTCCCTCCCTCCCTCCCTCCCTCCCTCCCTCCCTCTCTCCCTCAGGTTCTCTGTGGCAATCACTAAGGTACTGGGTCGCAACATGGATGCCATTGTGGTGGACCAGGAGAAAACTGGCAAGGACTGCATCCAGTACATCAAGGAACAAGTGAGTGAGTGAGTGTGTATATATTTGTGTGAGAGAGAGAAAGAGAGAGAGAGAGATGTGTTTGAAAAGATTTAAAGAGTGAAACACGTCATCTGAATGTATATATGTGCCTCAGCAATTTTTGTTGATCTCTAACTGCTAAACTAAACAAGCTTCACACTTGGAAGCTCTACTGACTACCCTAAGGCCTACGTACGTGTATGATGTAACCAGATTGCCAACCCCCCCCAGAGATTTTGGGTGAGCTCTATTTAGACTTATGCAAATATGCCATACATAATATCTGCTGTGCTTACATGCCAATGAACATTTGTAGTTAACTGTGTGGAAGTGTCATTGGCTGTTGCGGTTATTCGTGGTCCTCATGCCATGATTCAGAACACTATTCTGATATGTGCTTGCGGCGCAGCTTCACCACAAACCGGAATGAAGGGGGGTTCTTCCGAGAATTTTCTTCCGAAGAGTGTTGGCTTTGTATGTACTGTAAGTACCTAAAAGTGGTGCAGTGAGCGTTGATTGTGAATCTTCTAGAGCTTCATTTAGGCCTTCCGTAGCTGCGTTTAGGCCTTCTGGAGATGTGTTTATAACAGAAACCTGGACCAGCAACAGAAAGGTTTCCAAATCTCGGCATCAATTTTAAGAGCGTGTACCGTACCATACCTGTTGTCACTACAGTAC
>OZ007508.1:11961966-12044366 GCA_963931865.1 Axinella damicornis
GGTGGTGTGAAAATGACATAGTTGGGTTGCACTATGGGAGAAGTAACATGTATGGGCATTATTAAAGTGTGATGCATAACTATGGTTGCATCCTTAATTAGTCAACGGCAGCTGTCGTGTATGCTTACATTGTCATTACAGGACTAGAATATAATGCACAGTGTGTACATGTGGTACACATGTACATGCAGGTGTACTAATTGTACATGTGGTATACAAAACATGCAGGTGTACTAATGCCATACACAGTATCAAGTGTTAAGTGATTTTGGTGGACTTCACAACAGCAGTGGAAGATTTCTTGCAACATGTACACTTTCATACCCTATCCGTCTTCCTATTTTCATAACTGTCTATCTGAAGTTGCCAAAGTACATACAGAGATACATGTATTACCACCAAGGATAATTTGCAAGCTATAGTGACTGACTGCCCATAGCACCATGGTTCATCATTTCTTACCTTCCGTGCCTCCCTGGCATTGCTGAGTTAGTACCACAGCTGTCAAGGTGCTCAGTGTAGCAAACACTGCAAGTACAGGTAATTTGCACTCTACAATCATCATCCTGCTAGCTGTGAACTATTACAAGTAACTAATGAATGCTGACCGGATGTGGTAGATGAAACAATATTATACTGTTGGTTGTAGTGAGTTCATGTCTCAAAGTAACCATTGCAAAACCCAAAATTGATTGTTATTTTAGATGCTGTATCCATTGTCATGTTTTTTCTCCCTTGATCATTATGGGGTCACTATATAGAATCAAGGGCGCATCGAGCCGCCGAACGCGGTGAGAGAGCATGCAACGTTCATAGACGGCAAAATGCTGAGTGTTACTAAATATAGAAGTCAAATTTTGACTGTATAAGCACGTGAACCGTAGACGCGCACCCCTTATGCGGTCACTTTTGTACTTACCATGTAGTTCACTCTCATGATTATCATATCACATGCTCTTTTTCCTTTGCAGTGCGAATACAGCTGAATGTTAGTGGACCTTAATTGCATGTCACAAATCCATACATATACATGCACATATACACCACACACGCCATACACACATACAATCACATAAATATGCACACTGCATATTTCTTTGAGATGATGACATCAATCACCATCACTGGTCGAGATGGCTGGCATTCCTTCCGTCTGTAGTGTTCGTCTTTGACGAGGACGTAGCTACCTAGTGTGAGCTCCTTTCGATGCTATCATTCCCTCCCTCCAACTTACGCAACAGCAAATGTTGACCTGCTGTGCTGTTGTCGAGAGCGGCTAATGTTGGCTTGCATCCGACGATACTTTCTCCGAATCTGGACCTGCTACACTGGTAGGAGAGCTACCCGGACTAGAAGAAGTACTTGGCCTAGAGATCGCTTGGATGGCGTTTCTGTACCGACATCGGTAGCACTCATCTTCCTTGCCCAGGAATAAGTTCCGTCGAACATCCGTTATGGCCCGTAACCATACTGTGCACGCAATTTCACGTGCTTAACCGGAAATGTTATTTTTAGTAACACTCAGCACTATGCCGTCTATACGTGCGCTATAGGAAGTTGCGTGCCCTCTCTCCGCCTTCGGTGGCTCGATGCGCCCTTGATAGAATTCAATAACAGTTGTCAGTAGGAACAGAACATACCACTTCACTAGCCATACTGTATCATGGAAACCATACAGATCAAAGGTACCACATGTAATGTATACCATGCAAGTGTCTGGGTGACTGTGAAGCCTCTTGTTTTGTAGTACTGAAGTTAGTCCAATGAGCAGTGGAAAACAACACCAACAGCTAAACAGTTGTTCACCTGAATCATGGAAACAAACAGCTTCTTGAAACTGCCTGTCACATCATTATCTGGTTCTTGGCTAAACTCTGATGGGGAGAGGATAAAGGGGAGAAGAGGGAGGGAGGGTAGGGGAGAGGAGGGAGAGAGAGGGGGGGTGGGAGGGAGAGGGGGAGGGAGAGGGGGGAGGGAGGGTAGGGGAGAGGAGGGAGGGGAGGGGAGGGGCCGGGCAGGGGGCCGGGCAGGGGGGGGGGGGGGGGGGGGGATAACCGGTAACAATATTGTTTCACTATGCGCTACACTTAATCCCGTTACAACTTGCTGCAGATACACTGACAATAGTACAATTTTGTCTCCACCCACCACTCTTGTAGGCCTCCTTGATCTCAGCAATCTCCTTGTTGGTACGGGTACACAGGATTTCAATGATGCACTGCTCACCAGTTCCTGCAGCACCGATTGCATTCTGCAGGCTTTGGTATCGTAGTGCCTTGTATGGTAAAGAGGAAAGGAGAGTTAGGAGGTAAAGGAGAGGGGGAGGGGGGAGGACGAGAGGAGCTTAAGTGGTGGTGGTGGTGGTGGTGGTGGTGGTGGTGGTGGTGGAGGAGGAGGAGGAGGAGGAGGGGGAGGGGGATGAGGAGGGGGAGGGGAAGGAGGGGGAGGGGAAGGAGGGGGAGGGGAAGGAGGGGGAGGGGAAGGAGGGGGAGGGGAAGGAAGGGGAGGAGGAGGGAGGGAGGGGAGGAGGAGGAAGGGAAAGGGGGAGGGAGGAGGATGAGGAGGAGGAGGAGAGGGGAGAGGGATCTGGAGGGGGAAGGAGGAGGAGGAAGAGGAGGGAGGAAAAGGAGGAGATGGAGGGGAGGATGGAGGAGAAGGCGGAGGAAGAAGTGGAGGAAGCGTAAAGAGTGGAGGAAGAGGAAGTAGGAGGACAAGAAGGAGGAGGCTGAGGAAGAGGAGAAATTGTGTTACTACTCATAGAGTAAGTACGTTGGGCCCCATCAAGGCAACAATGCACTCTCGGAAGTTGCCAGATGCTTCTGATCTGAGTTGTATCTCAGACCCTTAGTGAGGCAGAGGGAGAGGAAGAGGAAGAGGAGAGGGAGGAGAGGGAGCGGGAGAGGGAAGAGAGGGAGAGGGAGGAGTAGGGGGGGGGGGGGGGGGGGGGGGGGGAGAGAGAGAGGAATAGGAGGAGGGGGAACAAACAGATCAAATGTTAATCTTGTGTCCAACAAGTAACAGCACATGAACAGTGCACAGCACTTTATTATTGCTACCTGTTGTTTTCTGCTCAAGCCAATGAAGCAGGTCCTTAAAGCAGGCCTGTAAGACAGCACCTCGGAGTTACATTATCCTGAAGCCTGGTTCCTCAGAAGGTCTGACATATTATGTTTGACGCTACAGTTTCAACCACAAACTACTGCCATGCTGGTCGATCAAAGAAGCTAGAGCTGGACAACAAGTGAGTCATATGTACGTACTGCTGCCCTCCCACTCGTGCAATGTAATTATACTCAAGGTTGGTATTGCGATCACTCACAATCGTAGTCTGACTCCTGAGGGTGACTATGGTGGTCTCGTGCGTGTGGATGATGGCGTCCTTGCCGGCAAATTCCCTTCGAACCTTGGCAAGTTCTTGCTCCTTGGCATCCAATTCCCTGGCATTGGTGGATTTTGCTTCCTTCTGGGCAGCAAGTTCACCTTCTGTTGTAGTGAGCTGCTGCTGTAGTAAGCTGCTGCTCTGCAGCAGATGTTCGTATAGGTCTGTGGTAAGAGCTTGATCCTTGGACACATGTCAAGCTCTCCCTCCCTCACAGTGAGGGTCATGACAGTGGTTGCAAGCTCAGTAATCTTTGTAGTAAGGGCTTGATCCATAGCAGCCTCACCCTCTTTTTCTTAGTGTATGGCTGGCTACAAGTTCTTGCAGCAAGTGTTTTCTGACAGCTGCTGTTATTTTACTGCGAGTTGCACTTGCAAGTAGGCAAGTTTGTGACTGGGCTTTTGATCCTTGGATCTAAACCACTTTGAGGACAAAGCTTGCTCTGTTCGTCTGCTGCTTGACTGCCTGCTGGGGTGGGTTCATCCCCAATAACTGCGAGGAGTACTTTGCAGTACTCTCCTGAGGTGTCTCCGTGGATCACTGCATTGAGCTGTTTTTGATGGGTGATCAGAAACTGTTGTTTGATCTCTTGTGTATGTGTGTGTGTGTGTGTGTGTGTGTGTGTGTGTGTGTGTGTGTGTGTGTGTGTATGTGTGTGTGTGTGTGTATGTGTGTGTGTGGGGGGGGGGGTATTACATAGTTAACTAAATATCCTCTAATACCTTGTTTACACGACACAAAAATAACCGATCCGTGCCATAGATAACCGAACCATACCACGCTCAAAACTGTGTCTGCGTGCGTTTACATGACATCAGAAATAATTGTGCTAAACAAGCAATTATTGAGGGCGTGATTGAACACGTGTGCACCAGTATAAGTGCTTCTCTCGAGGTCTATGGCTACCTCGCGTTTGCGGAAACTTTCTCGACCTGCTGTTACGATATCACCGGCTGTCGGAGTAGAAGGCCCACCAGGCTGGGTACGACGTTGTTCAATCAACGCAGAGCAAGACAACATGCTGTACTTGTGATACTTCTTTCCCAGCTAGTATTTCTGGCTACTCTGAAAGTACCAAGGAGAGAGTGGGTTCATCCCAGGTACGTTGCACACTCAGTAAGTGCTCACTGCAGTCATACTGTCTTCGTTAAGTTCTGGTACTGGGTTGAGACTGCAATCGCAACCGTTCTAACCGTGCTGGCACAGCAAGGTTAGGTGGTCCAAGAATGGTTATTCTAGCACGTCATGCAAACGGGGTATTAGTACGGTGTTTAAAACTGGATACAATCTATTGTCAGTCAATTAACAATAACTACAACCCTCAACTAATTACATGTAACTCTATGTGTAAACTGAAATGCTGGTCAGTCATTCACTACTGTAGTGGCATGAGTTCCATGTACATAACACCAAAATACAGAGGAGGTTGCTGAAGATCACGTGAGCTACATCATACATGCTCAAAGTACCAGTACTGCAACTTGCAGCGAGCATGAGCTCCATGCGTATTACTCTAGCCTACCCTGTCAGTATATACACGACACATACAATGTATCGATGTCATGACTAAAGTTTTGACAATAAAATTTCAAAGTTGAGATGATTATGAGAATTTCTCGTGAGCCTAAAGCCAGTAGCCTACGTGATTAAATCCAAAACATTCAAAGCATTGCAAACAAATGCCTGAATGGGAACAGATTGGGAGTGTACTGACCTCGGATCGTGAGACCACAATCCGAATGAGGGTAGAGTCATCTGTGCCAAGCCCCTTCGTACTCTTCGACAGCCTCTCGGAAATAAGAAGCTAGGATGACCATGAGCACACATCACTGGGGAGGGGAGGAGGAGATGGGAAGGGAAGTGTAGGGGGGAGATTAGGGAGAGGAAGGTGAGGGGGAGGTTGGGAAGTGAAAGGGAAAGGGGGAGGTGGGGGAGAAGAAGGTAGGGGAGCGGACAGGGAGGCAGACGGAATATATTGAGGGAGAAGATAAAACTGCAAGCTTTGCAGCTCAACACCATGGCAACAGCTCAATATGGTACACATTTAAATCCAACAGTGCAGATTTGTGCAATCTGGAGATTGTGTTGCACAGTAAATCTAGAGATTGCATAAGACACTCTAGATAGCAAAAGTTCGATCTCAAGCACTGGCGCCTATGTGCCGGGATGAAGCTGTGAGTGCTGTAATAACTTTCCAGGCCGCTATTGCTCCCTTCAACTTGAGAATGGGCAGGGGATAAACGGAAGAGACCCCACAGAATGCCATCCAACTGTTTTCTAGTTCTTCTACGCAATCTCGAGATTGTTTTTGCGAGATTACGTTTGCGCAACCTCGAGATTGGCATGCAATTTCCGCAATCTCAAGATTGCGCAAATTCTTAGATTGTGCGGAACATATACAGGTACACGTACACATACAAGTACGAGAAGAATCACTAACCGAAAGCTCTCCTTCAGATCTCCGGACATCTCATGATCACTAGAGTTCAGGATGTCATGATTAGCAATCTGAGATGGAGGAAGGAGGTGAAGGAGAGGAATTGGACTTTGCATGTACTGGCACTTGCAGGGGGACCTAGCAGTGGTAGGGTGGCCCGATACGGCAGGGGGTATGGTGCTGGCAAGGGGTTTGGCACTGGCTGGGGGGAAGGCCAGTACCAGCAGGAGGGCCTGGCACATGCATTCACATACACATTAGCCCTCAGCTGTGGGAAACTCCTCAAACAGTTCTAAAGAGCTCCTTGCAAACTAACAGTGACCTTACGTACCTAAATAGCATACTCATCAAAGGTAGTGTCGATGGCCCACTGCTTCTCCCCAGCATCATACAGCCTCACGGCGAGCCATGTCCGTGCCCACTGGACCCTTCTCACGACCACCCTGTCATGTTAAGCATACATGTGTACCATAAGCACTGCTCTTCATTAGGCACACCTTGTTACTATACTGTAATTCATTGCCAGCACTAAGCACATGCAGTGAACTTTGAACACAGTGTATTCATGGATTAGCCTCGTTCCCAGTCCCACGCCCAGCTTTTCGTCGCTACTTACCGTACTAAGTAGCAACGAAAAGCTGGGCGTGGGACTGGGAACGAGGCTATTCATGGATCACATACCCTGCATGCCTATCTCATATCTAAGATCTATACTGACATGGATGTTCTTTGGTTTAGACACGTGCCAGAGTCTGCGTAAGTCCGTATTGTCAGTTGCTGACTGTGCATGGTGGACTGTACTGACGTTTAGCAAGACAGGGCTGGGCATGCATAGAAGAGAAGCACACTGGTTGCTATCAGGTACACAGATGCTTGGATTCCAATGTTATTTTCACTGGAAATACAGACAACAGACAGACAAAACCGACTGCATAAACCTGCTTTGCATATACATGCGTAGGGTAAATATCCGGAGTTAATACAACGGAAAGGTGCACACATTACATGATTGTAGACCACTTATAGGCAGCCACTGGAGGAGTTTCGTGGGACCTGAAGTAGCTTCAGCAAAAGGTACTGTCTGCATCCGATTCGCTACTGGGGGCAAGTCTCACGGACACTAGAATACCTAGCACTCAATGCTCTTTACTCACAATCATTGGCTCAGCTCTCTGACCTCCCTAGCACCCTGCGAAATGCCAACAACTGCCTGCTTACCTTCAAGTCAAGTGGGGTCACTGCTGTCGGCAGACTGGGAACCATGCGTCTACCTCACTAACGTTTCGTGGCTCCAAATTACTGTGCAACTCTGCCAATGTGTGAGACTAAAGTGTTCTCTGACTTCATTGCATGTGGCAGTGGCTACTTCACGATCAACTGCGCTTAATTTTCTCAATCTACACGCGGAAACACTAATTACTAACACTACTACTGGTCCAGTCTGGTCCGGGTTTTCCAGTAGAGTAGGGGGTTTCCCAATACATGCACAAGAGGGGCGCCAGGGATTCACATGCACAATGGTGATGACTACATAACTTCTCAGTTGTTGCACTGTATCTTTATGAAGCTACTTCGTGTGAGACCAAACCCCCTTCTGTACCAGGCTGGCTACAGACCTCAAGACAACCAGCCATGGACAACTGAAGAGACAGGGTCCTTGGTGGTTTGACTGTCCATGGACAGCGAATTAGAGATGTTGCAGCTAGTAGCTAAAGTACATACCACCCTCTAGCACTTTAAATTCCCAACCAGCACAAATTATCTAACACCGAGAATAAAACACTTTGAACAACCAATTCATGGGTTGCCCATGACCGGGCTTCAGCAGACTGGGCGCTCTAACAGCTGAATCGCTAGAACGTCTGAGGTTGGTTCCTTTGTACTACGCCGCTTTTACAAAGGGTTTCATTTACAAGTTCTACTGAATCAACAGCACCCCTGCCTATACCTGAAGATGCTCTCTGTCCCTTTCCTCTTCGTCAACACCCCGGCTCCAACCAAGTCATAGTTCGCCATTCATGGCGGCCATCATGGAAACGACAGAGACGCAAACACGCTGATCGCTGGCATCAGTCCGCGCGTGCACAGTTTCCTGGCACGCGTTTCCAGCCAAATTTTGATTTACCGGGGATTCCAACCAATCAAATTCGCGCGCGCGTTGCCCCCGGAATAGCGTGCACGCGCTTGCTGAATAATTTATTATTAAAACGTTTCCGGTTTGGTAGGTATATAAAGAGAGTTAAGTAACGTCTTAGTCACTCAGGTTAGGATTAGCTAGGGTTATGTTAGAGTTAGGGAGCCTTCACCCTAACATAACCTTAGCTGGCCTTAACTGCTTGGTGGGCGGGGGGGAGCATGGGCGGGGGGGGGAGCATGGGCGGGGGGGAGCATGGGCGGGGGGGAGCATGGGCGGGGGGGAGCATGGGCGGGGGGGAGCATGGGTGGGGGGGAGCATGGGCGGGGGGGGAGCATGGGCGGGGGGGAGCATGGGCGGGGGGGAGCATGGGCGGGGGGGAGCATGGGCGGGGGGGAGCATGGGCGGGGGGGGAGCATGGGTGGGGGGGAGCATGGGCGGGGGGGAGCATGGGCGGGGGGGAGCATGGGCGGGGGGGGGGGGGGAGCATGGGCGGGAGGGGGGGGGGAGCATGGGTGGGGGAGTCTGGGCGGGGGGAGCATGGGGGGGGGGGGGGGGGGGGGCATGGGCGGGGGGAGAGTGGGTGTGGGCGGGGAGTGTGGGTGAGGGTAGTGGGGGGGGGGGGGGGGGGGGGGGGGGGGGGTTGGGAGGGATGGTATACATGTGGCCAGGTGTATTTTGTGCAATTCAATGTTTTAAAATGACAATGAGTGAGAAGTCGTATTCTTGATATTCTGTATCCAGGCAGCCTGAAGATTAACAAAATCCCTTGTGATTGCCATCATGCATCCTTCAGTTTCCCGAAAGCTATTCTCTCTCACCATCTTTACTTAATTCCTTGGCACTGACACAGATGCCAAAGTGGCAAGTATATACTCACAATGTCCACTCATACAAGCTATGAACTCTATCTATTATGTTGTTGTTGGTAAACAATGTTATTTTGGGTCTGGGTGAGACAAAGGTAAGCAATATTACGTGAAAAGAGGAACCCATAAGTTTTAATAGTTAAAGCAATGTTCTCTTTGACCAGTATAATATTAGGCCTTTGGTTTCAAGTTAGGATCACATGAAGCGGTAGGTGTAGCAAATAATTATGACAGTCAATATGAGTACACATCTTACTAGTAACTCTTCCTGCTCTTGCACTGGTAAATTAAACACAGACTGCAAGGTGTATCACTACTGAGCCACACACTACCAATGCAGCAGTAAAGATGGATGCCAGTATAGTGGTAGTAGAGCAGGAACACATTATTTGCTCCCAATTGTCTGTGTGTGAAGATAAAAATATGAACATCATTAATAATTATTATCACAATAGCTTGTTCCCAGATTTTGCCTTTGTAGCTAGTTAGTTATGGTACATGGTTCACTCAGCAGCTATTATAAGAACAACAAGTAGCTGAGCTCGCTTCGCTCGCTCAGCTACTTCCCCCTTGTTCGCCTACCGTGCGTAATCCGGCGCCGGACAGCTCTCTGAAGAGCTGCTTCTCCCCGATTGCGTCCGCTTCAGCTGCTGCTCGCCGCTTGCATCCGCTTCAGCTGCTGCTCCCCGATTGCGCCTGCTTCAGCTGCTGCTCGCCTCCCGATCGCGTCCGCTTCGACTGCTGCTCCCCGATTGTGTCCGCTTGAACTGCTGCTCGCCCGATTGCGTCCGCTTCGACTGCTGCTCCCCGATTGCGTCCGCTTGAACTGCTGCACGCCCGATTGCGTCCGCTTCGATACTGCTGCTCCCCGATTGTGTCAGCCTGAACTGCTGCTCGCCCGATTGCGTCCGCTTCGACTGCTGCTCCCCGATTGCGTCCGCTTGAACTGCTGCACGCCCGATTGCGTCCGCTTCGACTGCTGCTCCCCGATTGCATACCCGGGCGCCGGGCCCAATGTTCTCGAACATTCTTCGGGGAGTTCGAGGTTCAGTAAATAAATTAAAGTACGAAGGTCGCGCGTCACTATAGTCTAGTCCCGCCCCACGAACATCCCACTTCCGTCAAGCACAGACAGACACACACACACACACACGTTAAAATCTTAATGTATTGATGTAGCTACCTAGAAAGTGCCTGCAACAATCATGTCAACAACAGGTCTGCAAGCCATGGCAATCACTGTAACTAGACTGACCAATGGATCTTCTTGGCACTGTAGTGGGAACTTCAGTCCCTTCTTGGCACTGTAGTGGGAACTTCAGTCCCTCCAGCCATAGTTGTTCCTCCGGTAGGCCTACTGCCAGGCGTTACCGTCACTTCTGTTGTGGTATTACTATACCTGTTTCATAGACGAAATACAGACATTGATATCATGCACATAATTAAGTGCCAATCTTGCTTGTATGCCTGAAGCGAAGTGTTGCGAAAAGCCTCTACTTCTTGTAGCTATAAGATGACAAAACATGTCACATTAATTGCTTTGTTGCAGAAATGGTATGAAATATTAAGATAAGATATTATTATGTATAATGATATACATCAAAACGTCAACATAGCATAATACATGCACACATCTAGCTACCATTGATGCCGACAGTACAGTGAATTCTGGATATTTCGGCATGCTGATGCTCTCCCACTCCATTCTCCTACTGCCAACGTAGTATACCGCACTATACATAGCGTTGACACTTTCACCAGTGAGAATTGTAGAACTTGTCTACTGTCGTTGTCGCCTTGCTATTATTCATAGTATGGTCTCAAGATTTACATTAGCTTGTATTTGCTATTTTCTTGTTGACCTATTGAAATTTGTTTCAAATAGAAAAAAAACCAAAAAAAAACAACATGTTTTGACTACTCTCTGGTAATCTTCACCGGGCAATATACACACAACAAAAGTCAACGCCATTTGATGAACACAAAACCATAGCATTCTCTAACTATAGCTACACATAGGATGGATATTAAATCTAGTAGCTAGCTCTTTTTACATGATTTCGTCAATAGTGTCAGTATCAACCCTGGTAGTACAAAGTAGCGGGCACATACCAACATAATCATTCATTGCTTGAAATACAATAATGTATGGGTAACGATTGTCATGAGACATTTCTAGACAAAGAGACATTGGCCTGGTCCTGTGTACAGTGTTTAAGATAAAGACCGTAGCAAATGCCGATGACAGCGATGCCTACATAAACTCCAGCAACTATGACAGTAGCAAGAGCCATTGTAACGGCAAAGATCACGATGAGGGGACTGCAGGAGTCTCTGTCCTCCAGCCAATCAACAAACTTCCCAGGCAAGTAGTAAAAGGTGTAGCCCAGCCATCCAAGAATTTCAGTGAGTGCCAGCACAAACAATGCTGTCCCACAAGCTCCCTTGCAGGTACAACACTTTGTGCAGCACCATATCAGACCCACGATGAAGGCAAGGATCAGCAGCATGGCTCCATTCACCAGCAGAAACAGACTCACAGAGAGGCCTCCTGTTGTGCTCAAATCCAGCATGCAGCTCAGCAGTGGTGGTGGGCTACCAATGAAAGCACTACTCGCTCCTGGGTATCGGGGAAAGAGCAAAGTGCATTATTATAACAATACTAGCTAGCTACATACAGTATCCCACCACCATGCACCACTTGCTTGTGATTTCTGGCTATGTGGTCATTAATTTCTTTTGCACACTGCAGCTGGGTGCAAGGATACAATGAACAGCATCTCTGCCAATGTGCATGTACCCCCGAGAGACAGGTACTAGTAGCTATTGTAGTATTGACTGATAATAATATGTGTATGCATAGTCACTATTGTATTATTGTATCACGTCATCAGGTATGCATGCATGACGTCACGTTGAGATCCATGTGATTTGCTGTGCTTGTGTGTAACCGTTCTCTGTGGATAAATCCGTTTGCATCCACTGGCCCGAGTGCTCTGAACCCTAACTCTACAACTATGATGACAACTACACTGACCACAACAACTGCTATAGGTCTTGAGATTCAAGACAGTATATTGAACCCTTGAAGGAAAACAGGGAGGCATGCATGTACAGAGGGTGGTAAAGCATTCCAAACAGCAACAGAATGTGAGTGCATTAGTGTGGGCCACCTTGTTTTGTATCACAATATACCACGTCAATGTGTGTGAATTTTGCCATTGGGTTGTGTCATGTGATTTAAAATGAAATGCACATGCACGAGCTAAACAGCAGCAGGTGCACAATGCACATTCAGTCAGTCAGTTGTGTGTGCAGACATTTCACACTTACCAACACCCACTGCTGCTGCTCCAGTGACAAGGACAACTAAGTGCAGTGCTGCGGCACTCCATCTGAACACTGCATATATAACAAGATACATGACGGTGCACGCTCAACCTGGCCTGTACATACTAAGTTATAATAGGAAGGGGCTTAAGTGTGTGCACTGTGCACAGAATCTACGGATGCCAAATGTAGCTACGGGATCATGCAGACTGAAGACACAGTCAGCTTATTGATCAGTGTATGTCACAAACATCACTGCATCCAATTCACTTGTTAATCTTATGCCATCATACTGATTCTATTATGCTAAATAATTCCAGAATGATGTACTGTAATATTATACCTGCATGTGCACTCAAACAGACAGTCAGGTTATAGAATATACCCACACGGTATACCTGTTGAGTTGATAATGCGTTTGATGCCTTGTGTGAACGTCTTCTGACCCTGCTCTGCCATCCTGTCAGCAATTGCACCTGCAGTCAGTGCAGTGTTATCTTTCGCAAATCCCTAGCAACTCCCATAACTTCATTTCTTCTTTCAGCCTGTGTGTCCATTGTTATAAGTAGCAACAACAGCTAGGTAAGACTGCCTACAAGTAGTGGTAAGATGTTAGGAACTACAGTCTTTCCTGTAATGAGCTATAGCTATGGAACATGCATGTAATATAGGGTGTATACGAACCTAGAAACCATATGACTTGTATAGACTACAGACTGTACCTGTTAAGACAAAGCATGAAATTTCTGTGTATGTTGATATGAACACTTGTACTGGTGTAGGTCGAATGTGCCATTAGTTATGACTGTCTTCAACAGCTATATATAGTGTTCTTCATGTCAGATATGTAATGGATCGGTGGTATTATAGACTATAATACATACGTAGGTGTGTTGGAATGTGTACACAAAATCAATTTATTCACTCTACAAACAAAGTCAACAAAAGATCAGTGATAAGGGGACGTGGGAGCTGGGTAGCCTGGAAGTTTGGAATGTGTTCAAAGGAGTGCCTCGAGTCTAAAATGTAGCTCAAAGTAGCCATGCGTTTAAATGAGTTCCATGTTGCAGTACTGAACCCTTGAAGACTTTTCGTAATTCTTGTGAACCTTTCCCAAAACCAATACTGACAAGAAAATCTTTCGGAGCGGGTTCACTCGCTTGTCCCATGAAGGTAGGGAACAGGGAAGTGGTGCCGTCAGTGTTGATATGGCCTTTGAGACACAAGACGGAGTATACGGTATAGCAGTGGCCGTTTAGCTCTTCCACTGGCTGAGAGCTAAGTGTCTGCACGCTGCTCTCAGAGTTCAGGAGTTTCATTGTGTCATAGAGGTAGATAGAACCCTCGTATGTCCCGATAACAAGCTTGGTGGGAGACAGTGTGAAGGAGGCAACTGTGCAAAAAGAATAATCATAGCTACCTTATATCAACATGCTGGCTAGACACACTACTGATCAAATCTATGTATCATAGTGCATGCAAGCAACTCTTTAATTAAGGACGAAGGTTTGAAAAAACTGCAACCTGATTTGTTTGTCAAAATGGCTGATTTTTGGGATCGGTGTAAGACAAACTCTCTTATCTCCTGTATGGTATGAAATTTCTGGACCCCCATCGAGTTTAGTTACTACTCAGACTATAGGGCTTGCTGTAACAACAATATAAACCCTAGAACTGCTCCGACTTTTACAATATTTGCGATGGCGTGTTGCCGTTCAACGGCGGGGGCAGATGTGGGCATGGCTATACGGCGGGGGCAGATGTGGGCATGGCTATACATGACATCATAAACAGTCACGACTAAATGATACTACATAAGTGTCCTTGGAGTATGAGGCTCATCTAACATGATACGTATATATCACCTCAACGTTTCGTACAGTAGTCATGCCTGAATGCACCTGAGTCCCTGGGGCTGCATGGACTAAGGCTATGGTACACACAAACAGAACTTACTTGAGTGGTGGCACTGCACAGTCTTCTCAATCTTTTTGGATGCCATGTCCACAAATGCAATCACTGTAGTGTTTTGCTTGTGGAGGAGAGCCACCATCATAGTTTCACAGAGTCCAGTTCCTTTCTTCATCTGCTGCACTACCATCTCCTCATCGTAACCTGCAGGATTGCCAACAGGAACTCTTGCACTTTGTCGGTGTTGTGCAACCACATCGTCAGTCCACGTCAGGTTATCCCTCTTTGGTAGAGACCACACTTCAATCCTGCCTCCCTCACTACCACACCAAACGTCCAGAGTGCTGCTACACTCGGATGAAACACACTCAAGTGCATACAGGTGAAGTCCATTACTAATGGAAGTACAGAAATCTCTGCTCTGACAAAATAGGCTATTGCGTATCCCCTGGGTGCAGTTCTTGATGTGTACCCTTCCAGAGCCGAATCCAATGAGCAAAAGCTTCCCTTCTATATCATAATGAAGCCCGACAATCTCTTCATGCTTACAGCCTCCTGAGCAGAGAGAAGCAGGGTCTGAAATTGATCTGGTACCTGTTGAGTCAAACAGAATCAGTAAGCCATCTGTGCATCCCACAAGGACATCCTTGTCGACTGTCATGTGGAGGGCAGACACATGGCTGTTCTTGAGCTCTCCGAGGGTCTACACAACCATAAGAGGAGAGAAGGATAAATAATGTACAACTGGATCATGCAGTACCTGAATACATGGACATACATAGCCTCGTTCCCAGGCCCACATGCCGCTTTCGGTTGCACGAAAGAATGTGGAGGGCCTGGTATGTTTCCTCACGTGCGTGACGTCAAGGGTAGAAAGGCGGTAGAAAGGACTTAATTGAACGTGGGTGAACTGTAGCCTCGTACCCAGGCTCATTTCCTCTTACCGCGCGCAGGAGGAAAGAGCCTGGTAACATTGGAGGGTTCAAACCGTTGACTTCCAGTGCCTGAATTCCATCAGCTCCAATCAGATTGCAGAACGAAAACACGTGCACATGTGACTATTTTGTAGGCGTGTTTTAACTGTTTACCTTCGCTGCCGTACTAACGCACGAATCGTAGACTCAGAAATGAGTGTCAAGGACAAAGTACCCCTTCAAAGGTCGGTAAAAGGCAGATGACAGGTGTGCGAGAGGGCCACTGGTCTGAGCTCGCTGTTCACTGCGGTTTGTTTGCGGACCAGCTCGCTCATCGTCTGTCACAGCTTACGGGATCGACGATTCACAAGGTAAGTTGTCCGCTTTGCTTTTAAGAAGTGTCTCGTATCTCTGTGAAGCCGGGGAAGCCTTGAGTAATAGTTCGAATAGCGTGTGACTGATTTGTAACTCACGCAACATTTACCACAAAAGTAAGAGTGTCCTTCGCTTATCACGTGAATGATGACATGCCGGAAGTAAACGGCTCAACCCCACCAATGTTACCAGGCTCTTTCCTCCGCGCGAGAAAGAGCCTGGGTACGAGGCAGAACAGCAAGAAGAGCAAAGGTACGAGGTAACTTACCACACGTATTTTGCTAGCGGGGGGGGGGGGGGGGGGGGGGGGCGACTGTTTTACACATCAAGTGTTGAACGTGTAGTTGGTTGAACAATACGCAAAAGTTTGCTTTTTCGTTCTGAAAATTTTGGCCATTTGTTGATTACGTAATGTTCATGTGAGGAAACATACCAGGCTCTCCCCGCTTTCCGTACTGCAAGCGACGAAAAGCTGGGCGGAGCCTGGGAACGAGGCTAGGACATACACACATGACAGTTGATGTTTACATGGTATGCTGTTGGTTCAATATTTTATCGCATGGTGCCATAGGTGCTGTTATTTCGATTCTTGCTACATTCTCAGCCCTCAAATACCAATTATATGCTGCCATAGCTTACGTACACTCATCTGCAGCTCTGTTCTGGCATCAGGATACTGGTAGTCGACAACAGCAACTGTGGTGGTGCTCCCATCAGGAGAAGACAGGGCAGCACAGATGGAAAACGAATCGTGGGTAGCAATAGCGTGGGAGGCTGAGACACGATTGCTCTGATGGAGGACAAACGTATCCATCAGTAGCTTTCGAGGAACACATTCAACAACCTCAGAGTCAGCTCGGACAGACATGCCAGTGAGGATTTGCAGGGCTCTGTTCAGATCCTCTGCAGAGGGGCGTTTGAAGTGCTTGTGCCGCCAGCACTCCTCCAGGAATTGGAAGAGCAGTAGTGGGTAGCTAGTATCCTGTGATGGAACATGTGAGAAATGATGTCACTGTGACAAGTAGTTGTAACAGAAAGGTAACTGGGGCTGAACCTACTAGGCAGTAATGAGGTGGTACATGTACATGTACATTAAAAGGCTTCTAACGAGATTTGTGGGACTAGTGTGAATTCCTCAGTGTGTTTAGACTTAGACATGCAGCCAAGTTTCTTCATGTTATGTAAATCCTCACTGTATATACTATAAGCGAACTGCAGGTATGTAAATCCTCACGGTACGTATATAATCGTCACTACACACAGTTGGTCGCATTATCATATGTACCCCGCTGCTGGCTTCTACTGCTATGATGGGGGCTACTCAGACAATGGGAACAGTAACTTGCTCTCCTTAAGGCTGCAGGAGCACAGCAGGGACTCGGGGATTACCTTCCTATAGAACTGGGGCCTTTTCCCGTTCTGCAACATGTTCTTGTACTCAATCTCGCTGATTTCATAGGGAGGCAGGCCCCGAAGGGTCATCAGCTCATAGAGACAGCTGCCAAGAGCAAAGATGTCAACCTACAAGGTAGCAACAAGTCAGTGTGTCAAATTACAAACCATATATGGAGCAAAATTGCTGCACAAAGACACATGCATTACTACATACGTATGTACATGTACATACGCCTGGATAAGTGATCACTTGCAAGACAGCTTTGTTCTAGAGAACAGGCCGAGTGCAGTGGGTGCATGAGCACATGATCTGACAAGGTCTTTCAGTTAATCAGTAGTGGTCAAGATGTATGAGGTCTAAAAAAAAAATATTCGTCCTCATTTATCAGAGTATTAAGTGCATGGTTCCTAGCTCTTCAAATTTAGAGAAGGCATGCTATAACAAAATCGTACCCCTTTTTACTAGTTTGCAATTGGTCTACTAACTAGACGATTTTGATGAGCGCAATGAGGTATGTACATCTGTTGGTTGGAGGAACTGCGGAAATTCCTCTGTCTCTGGCAGCTTCTGAAGATGTCTTTCACAGGATTACCAATCTCTTCAAAAGAATACAACATGTATGTAGAGACTAATATTTGGGATTCCCCTTGCTGAACTAAAGGCGGTTGTGTTTCTTCATTAAAGCGAACCGAAATTTGTAAGTATGGGGCACATCACATACATGTACCTTTTCAGTCAAACTTGCAAGAGTGTCAGAAGTGATACACTCTGGAACAAACTGCCTGATTCCAGTATTGTCCTTGGCTCTGTAGCCAGCAGGGTTGGCGCAAATGCCCATATCTGTCAGCTTCAGAAGCACACCACTGTTTTGCTCTGACGGGAAGCACAATGTGCAGGTCTGTGCATCCTCCCCCTTTCCATCATAGCAGGCATGGTCCAGTTCGGGGAATCGGAAGACTAGGACGTTGCTGAGCTTGAGGTCACGGTGAACAATGCCCACGTTCTCGTGCAAGTAGATGAGTGCATTCGTGACCTTTGGGAGGAATGAGCGAATGTGCATGCATAACAACATGCACATGTATAATCAATGCAGCTACGTACGTAAGAGTAGGCGATATCCATTAAAGATGCGAGAATGTACACAGCAGTGACAGCACAATAATTCGGCCAAAAAGACCAACCACATTCATTTTATGCACCACAATCCTTAGCTTGTGCCATATAAGGCCAGCTATCATCACGATAGTCATTGTGACATCATGCATATACCAAGGGTCTAGCCATACCTGCAGGAGCACCAGGAAGGTGGATGTTGTACAGATTTTAGCACTTTTCTCCACATGGTTCTGGCGGACGTGCTCCAAAGTCTTCTGGGGGGCCCACTCCAGGACAAAGCAGTGCGGGTTGGTGAAGACACCAATGAAACGAACTATGTGTGGGTGGTGCAGTGAGCTCAGCTTATTCAATTCGTATCGCATATCGCTGTAGTTTTTGGTGAGCTCTGTGGAACTGTCACAGGATGTGTCATCATAACGGTCGAAGATCTTCACAGCTACCTCTGTTTCGCCTCTGTCAGCCTGTAGGAGGCCATGAGAGATAATAAGATGTATGGTTATCAGTACATTAAGATTTTAAGTGTGTGTGTGTGTGTCAACTAAACCGGATGCAATCAGCCAGGAAACGCACCAATGAGTTGCAAGTGTTCAGTAAACCTTGCATATTGTTTGGCACAGGAGTACACGGGACAATTCCAAATGCATGTTGGCCGGATCCCTTCACAAGTCTCCCCAGGTAGTCTTCATGGTTAAAGTGATGTTGACTACAGCTAGTGCTAGAGCCTACAAGATTGAGTGATTTTAATGATACCATCATTACCTCATGGAAAAACCTCTTGACTACCACGCCAAAGGACCCTGCGGCATCTGGCTCCTCATTCCTGTCAATGGGAGCACTGAGGTGCCTTTTGTCCAGCCTCACATCTGCAAGGTCAGCGAACACCTGGGGAGGTGAGAATGAGTATTCTAAACAAGGTAGCACAGAATTAAAGTGGGATTATAATCACATAACATCAATACTAGGAGAATGCATGACATTGTGGGGTGAGCGTGAGCGAGTGAGGCGACAGAAATCATACATGACAATCCGAGGCATGTACACTTGTGCCAACATGCATGCTGCACCATGGATAATAGAGCACAGAACTGGATTTTGCATTTCCAATCCAGTTCCCCGTGATCCATGGCTGCACAAATTTGCTTGTCACGTGTGAATTCGCTGTTTCCCGGACTGCCTGACAGTGCCCGTGGCCTTGTTGAGACGGACTGTTCCTAGGTCGCGTCCCAGTCACGCCTGAGGTAGACTATAGTTTGTGTCTTAGTCAGACAGTCTCCGGCTCCAAGTCGAGTCGCTGTGGCCTTGTTGAGGTAGACTGTTCATAGTACGTGTCTTAGTCACTACAGTCTCCAGCTCCAAGTCGCTGTGGCCTTGTTGAGGTAGACTGTTCATAGTACATGTACGTGTCTTAGTCAGCCTCCGGCTCCAAGTCGCTGTGGCCTTGTTGAGGTAGACTGTTCATAGTTCGTGTCTCAGTCAGACAAGTCTCCGCAATGCTCGTTTGTGGTTTGAATTAACGCATGACGCAAGAACACGCAAAATACGGGCAGGAAGTGATTTACGGCACGACGTACGATAGATATAAAACAAAAACAGAGACAACCGTCCATGCACGGAGGTCAGGGATGTGAAAGATGGTTGTACATGGGGACTTGGGAAGGTTAGAGAATGCTCTGTACCTCAAACTGGACCTTATAAGGAGGCCTAAACAAGGGGAATCTATGCACAACTCACAACACATTAGCCTGCATGTTAGTGCTTATTTAGAGACGAAATTCTGTCTGACTGGTGAAGCCAGGTGGGAAAAATGGAGTGCAGCGCCCAGCCAGTAAAGGTTCAGCTCTTACAATGCCACTAGACTAAGCATTCCTGAGAGTACTCTATAGGAGTGCCCACTGTGCCCACTCACAATTTCCTGGTACCTGAACTGAAAGCTCTCAGGCCTGAACCTGACGAGGGTACACCCATTCCACTGGTTGGGACAAACACATTTACCTTGTTAGGGAAGACAATACATCAAACTAGTGCAACCAGAGGTAAAATGCATTCCAACCAGCAAAGGTTCAGCCAATTTATACTTACACAACTGAATCATAACTGACCAAAACAAACCACATCAGCAGAGAGGTGGTACCAGCATGGTTTACACATGTACATAGTTTGGTATGGTTTCAGCACAGTTCACTCAAGTAGGCACAATTTCTTAGGGCCCACATTTTTGGAAGGTCATTTTCAGTCTCTAGAACCCTTATCATTCTGTTCCCTCACACTGCTGGGCTTGAAACTGCTTTTTCCACTGGTAATTTCGGCAGATAGTGACTCTAACCATACCTACCAATTAATGACCAGGAAATGCCAACTGGCCATAGCTGAAAAATGGGCCATGAATGGTGGAAATGGAGGCCCTACAAGACAAGACAGCTTGTTTCTAAGTCCATTTATGCTAAAGACAACAGATATGGCACTCCCAGTGCCAACCAAGGCCTTCCTACAGCCAAGCCTAGACATGGCCATACTGTTTGCAAAGCTGCACTCAACCACCTCCCCTTGTCCCACCCTTTCTGCTCACGCATAACCCAAGTCCAAGGGCATAGCTGGATAGAATTTGTATAGCCGGATAGCAAAGGTGCACCCACCCACCTCCCCTTGCCTTTCCTGCTCATGCAGAACCTGTGACTTGTTCGAGCAACACGTGGCACTTTGTATGATGACCACAAAGTGTACTTTAAATTGTAACTGTGAACATGAACCTTGGCAGTGTCATAATAGTTTGTGTAATGTGTATGTAGCAAAACTTTGTGAGGGGGCGTATAGTTGAGACTTATTGCATATCGAAATTACGCTCCCTCCACACTTTGGACTGGATGTAGTATACAAAATGGGGGGGGGGGGGGGGGGGGCATATCAACGGGAGACTACGGTAAATCACGGGCCATGAATGCTGGAAATTGAGACTCTACAAGACAAGATATGCATGGTTTGTTTCTACGTAAGTCAATTGATGCCAAAAACGACAGAAATGCCCCTCCCAGTACCCAGCCAAGGATATTTCAAGTTGCAGATATAGGTGAGTACGTATACAGTTTAGTGTAGATATTATAAGCGACCTGCAGTGCCAAGTACAGTATAGTAAGTGCAATAATAGCAACGTGGCAGTCTCGGGTGAAGTTGAGGAACTTCCTACTGCAATTTCTTAGAGTCAATTGTCCTTAGCTATATTCACACAACACCGCACAAATCCACACACACACACACACACACACACACACATACATACGTACACACACACACACACACAGTCACATGATCGTTTTCACTACATAGCACAACGCCAAAACATCTATGGATTCGCTCATAAGCTCATGGGCTGAAGTATGCACTGGGTTTAGCATGCATGTACACATACATCACACCTACCAGATCTGGCACAAGGTACTGTGACTCGAGTTTGCCATGTACGGGACAGTCGATGTAGTCCGAGATGAATGTCTGCTTGATGCAGTCGTCGACGGTAAAGACATAAACAGAATCCTGCTGATCGATAGTCGGTGTTAGGATTCCATTTTCCAGAGGCCTCTGTTGCACTTCAGTGCTATCCTCCATTGCTGGTGGAGTTTCGTCTCCGCGAAGTGCCATCAGTGCCGGGTCGATTGACATCAGGGGTACATCCAGCGTGTCCTCCAGACTGTCCATCAATGTTTCATGGTCTGTATGGCGGTTGTCAGTATCGCCATAACACAGCGGACAGGGTACCACGTGCAGCAGGTCATTCACTGCATAGATACCAGCATTAGCCAAGTGTTCACAGTGGTTCTTCAGCACCTCGTCGATCATCTCAAGAGCCTTGGTGAGAATCTTGGCACTCGAAGGATTGGAATTTTGAGAATGGGTGTCCACCTCTTGCTGGGTGATGATGTACACTTCCGGTACCACAACTTCGATCACCTCGGTGAAGTGGCTTGGCACAAACTGCCAGCCCGCATTTCCTTTGAAATGGAAGTACCTCAGCTTATCTTGCGTGTCTGAGAGCACCACTCGCTCCTGTGGGTCTTCAAACTCGTGGCTGCGAAGGCCGTTCACTCGAAGAAGCAGTTCATCCTCAAGTATGAGCATGATTCCCGTCTTACAGTATTGCCACTCCAGTGTGAGGTTACCAATCATGCAGAGAAGACGGTACGCTGATCCCTGTTGGAGAGAAAAGTTACCCGGCGTGGAGCCAAGCACAATTTTCTGAAAATCATTCTTCTGTATGAAGAGTGCGATCAGCTTGCTCCAGAATCCGGACGCAATTGGGGGGAGGAGAAGCAAGCGACGATACAGAAGACCTGTCGTTCGTACTTGCATTGCATCACCGTTGGACTTTTTGTTGAGGACAAAGGGCATGATGGAGGGGAAGCTAGTGAGGTCGTCTCTGCAGGATGGCGGTGGATGAGAGAAGGGGAAAACCCCCTGCTGTTTATCCAGGGGTAAGGGATCTGGATTGATCGCAGAGGGAACAAGACAGAGCTCGTGGTTGATTTGGTGAATGACGTGATACTCGTGCAGGAAGGTTCTGATGAGCTTGCTGGTCTTTGAGTGGTATCCTCTGCTCTGAAACTCCTGGTCCATCTTCTTGCAGCTGAGCAGGCCACAATTTGGATCTGCATTTGAGAACAAAGATCGCAGTCTGTCATACATACTAATTACAATTACATATTGCTACAGTTCATACGATATACACCATTGACCATTACCACTGGGGCTCAAGACTATTGTACCACCTTTCTAGCCATAATTGCCGAGTGTAGCGAGCGACAGCATCTAGTCTTGACAACAGCAGTAAGATACTGAGATATGTAGCGTTTGTATGTGTGAATATAATATTATATATACAGTATGCATCTTCCATCACATTTTATAAAGGAATGGAAAGTTAGTATCACATCCACGTATTGTAGTGCATCAGCTCGCAAGATGGCTGCTGTGTACTGCAATCACAATGATGGCGGCTCACACGGTGGAAACAAAGGGACTTGTTATTGCATTGAACTTCATCCCGGGCCTGGGCTTGATCGGTGACAGCATCGTAAGTACACCATGCACCTTGACAATCGGAGATGCACACATCATCGAACACAAGTCTGCTTCTTTGAGATGCCTCACTCTTTCCTTTTCGACAAAATTTCACACCTCTTCCATGCGCAGATAAGCTGCGCTAAATGTACGTGTGCATTCTGACAGGCTTCCGAGTGAACTTAGACCTAGTCATAACCATAAGAGATGGTAGCAGCTTTGGATTTACCTATGCATACTGTATAACACAGTTAAACGCATGGACTAGGGCCAGTTGAGACGGCACACAACTACATTTGTTAGTCCGAAACAAATTACAGTGACCCCACATGTGGATTCTACACATAATGTTAGTCCCAAATGAATTACAGTGACCCCATATGTGGATTCTACACATAATGTTAGTCCGAAACGAATCATGGTGACCCCACATGTGGATTCTACACATAATGCCTTTCATCTCATGGGAAGAAACCAGTTCCCCTGAATTTCCTGCGGGATGATGTACAGTCTGTTGAATCCTACACCTACCACACAGATAGAGGACTTGCAATATCCTGCACTGCATGCACCTTCAGCACTGAGTGAGTCCATGACAATCATAAACTACTCCTCTGTCCTGGAAATGCCATCACAGGCTATCCTAGAGTCATACGTACGTACGTATCTGAGATGTGCATTTCATACTTGGAATTCAACTAATGTCACATGATGGTGACGGTGTGAGTGACATGGTGCACGGTCCTCTGATTACATCACTACGTTGTGTAACAGCTTTAACGTACCTCGGCCAATACTTCGTGTGACAAGCTTGCTGACATTTTCCGGTGAGATGACGAGGGCACAGAGGTCAAACCAGTGCTGAGGGTCTATGATGTAGTAGTCAGTGAGGGCCGGTATCTTGAAGTGGAGCACTACACCAGCTACAGGGAGGGAAGTCTACTGAGTTATACTGGAAGATTACAGACTTACAGTACTGTGGAAGAATACAGAGAGTTATTCTAGAAGAATACACAGGAAGCGTACAGAGTTATTGGTCACAAAAATCAGGTGGAAGAAACTCTCATAAGGCAACCTGCTCAGTAACCGCTATAACATATTACTCTCCAAAGATTTCACAACTGCTATCATGGTCGAGCGGCTACCGCACTCCTGGTAGCCGGTTGCAACCCAGGTTGCGACTCGCCGTAGCACAAGCTAAGTATCGCAGTTAGTTCCAATTTAACGCACATGCCACGTGGCAACCCTAGCTGCTCAGTCGATCACTAGCAATGGAGGCCAAAGGGAAGACAAGAAAGTAATACAGCACTCATAACTTTGCCAGCACGGTGAGTTTCGGCATGTTAGGACGACAGCAATCACGGCTATGTGGTCAGAAAGATTGTGGGGCCTTCATAAGACTGTACTGGCAACCAACGTCGAGCAATGGCAGTTGACGGCACGACAAAAGCGCTTGTGTCTCCACCACCAAGGTGAGTTTCATCACAATTATTATATGATTGTGTCACTGCATGATGGCGATCACGGCGGTGTAGTCAGAATCTTTGTAAGCCATTCCGAAGTACCGTATAGCGCCAAATTTTCGAGGGACAAAATTTTCGCGGATTGGCCTTTTACAAAATTTCGCGGAAATAATTTTCGCGCGCAATAGAAATGCAGGCCGACGTACGTGCACACTCGCACTCGTACTCGTACAATCGATCGTTCGTTGTAAGTTGTTGTGACACGGAAACACTCGATCTTACCACTGCCACAGCGAAGGGATCCTTGCGCGTCCCAGGCTCTCTCGTACAAGGCAACTGTTCACCGATACGCATCCTGGTCCCAGCTGTCTTGGTACTAGTACACGTGTTACCCACGAACCGTCGATCATCGCCACGCCTCTCTCATGCTCACTCAGCTCAATGCTGAACGTTTCGGTTGCCACAGTTAGTTCTCAGATCAACACGGACACGTCGTTCATGTGCCAAAGAAGATATCAAGTGTGTGCTCCATGTTTGATTGGCGGTACAATTCACTGTCGAGAGATAGCCTCTGGGCGCTACTATACTAGTACTACGTGAAAAAATTTCGCGAGCTTAATTTTCGCGGTCCGAGACCAATCCGCGAAAACCGCGAAAATTATGCACCTCAAAAATTTGGCGCTATACGGTAGTCAAACTTATATACGCGGCACAATTTATCCCCTACCAGGAGTGTAACAAGTTGTGTTAGGGCAGAGCCTGCATCCTTGGTAGCCTCGTTCCCAGGCTCCTCCCCAGCTTTTTGTCACAGCCTGGGAACGAGGCTACAGCCTTGGCTTGTTGAGCTATACAACTCACTGGAGGAATGCAGGAAGTCCACAGCACTCTCGGTTTCCTCTGCTCCAGGGATGATGTCACCCACTTCACGGCTGCAGGGGCACAAGAATGGAGCAGCCATTAAGTGGCAATTGTCACAGCAGCAGAACTGCCCTGGAAACAACTTGTCATGTAGGCTTAACGTAATGTACGGCTGTGGACTCACAGAGTCACAGAGTCACAGACTTATGGAGGAAAGAATGCTTCGACATGGCACGTGCAACTGCTGGCAAACTAGCTAGCCATGCTGGCATGCGTATGGTTTGTGTAAGAGCTAGGCAAGCCTAGTAGGAGGCGTTGAAGCCCTGACGAAGAGCAGTTGCCGTCAGTGCTGTGAGTAAGGATGGGTGATATATCCAATATTAAGAGCCCACGATAGTCACATATCATAGCATCCATATACATCCATATACCCACGCGCCCATATGTTGCCGTACGTACCCACACATGCAGCACACATGGGCAAGCACGCACACATGTTCATACACACGCACACACACACACACACACACATGCACACACCAGAATTGCTCCTTGTGCAATGCAGGGCCCCCCCTTTTGATTCTGGCCTGTTCAGCCAGCACCTCAATGCGCCTCCCGAGGTTGGCATAGCTCTTGGGGATCTGCTCCTGAAGAATCTTGATCTTCAGAGAGGAAGGGATCCTGCCACTGAAGTCTGTGAACGTATAACAGACAGAATGTTCACGTATGTGCAATATGCAAACCAACACTCAGCTGGTTTGTCTAAAAGATCATTATTACGTATTATATTCGTATTGTATTCTGAACAATAGCGGCGGGCTCTAGTATGCCTATTGCGGCCCTTTTGCTGTACTGCACGTATTCCTTTGTCAGTTGAATAATAGTTGAGTTGCTCTCAGAGAACACTACATGGTGGCAGCAGTGAGCAGTCTAGCTAGCAGTTCGTGAACTAGCCAAAATGGAACAGTTTCGTCTGCAACCCCCAGAGCCTTTGACCCCTGATGACTGGCGTTGGTGGAAATGGCGGTTCGAACAGTGTCTGGCGAAGCAGTGCTCTCTTCCACACGCGTCACCGCCGAAGAACGGAAAGAGTTCGACGCAGTGATCGACAAGTTCGATGCCTTTTTCAAGGTTCGCAAGAATGTTATCTTTGAATGAGCTAGGTTCAATCGGAGGAACCAGCTGCAAGGGGAATCGGCAGAGCAGTACACTGTGCAACTTTACGAGCTCGCTGAGAACTGCGAATACGGGGATTTGAAGGACGAGATGATACGAGATCGACTCATGGTTGGGATCGAGACGGACAGCTATCGCAACATCTAGTCTGCAGCTAGATGCTGACCTCACGCTTGACAAAGCTAAGAAGATGATCCATCAACGGGAGGCGGTTCAGGAACAGTAACAAGTCCTGAAAGGATCCGGAGTGAGAGAACCCAGCAACCTCGAAGCGCTGCACTCACATCCAGGACGCCAAGCCAGAAAACAGCATGGTGGTCAAAGCGGCAGCCAGCGCAGGGGAGGCAGGTCAAGACAGAAACCCAGCTCTGACCACGGTGCCTATAAACCATGTACCCGCTGTGGGAGAGGGCAACACCCTGGAGAGAAGTGCCCAGCCAAGGACGCCACATGCCACCGTTGCCAGCGTAAGGGCCACTATGCACGGTGCTCTGTGCCGCTCAAAGGTAGTGTCAGCAACCTCTGGAGAAAACGGCATTGACACTGCATTCCTGGATACAGTTGAGTCCAGCAGTGAGACTGCGTGGTTTGCCAAGGTCCAACTATGTGATCAAGAGACACTTTTCAAGTTGGATACCGGTGCTGAAGTGCAGCCATATCACAACAGGCTTATCAGCAACTGGGAAAACTGGGAAAACTACAGCTACTACCATCTGATAAGGCTCTGTATGTAAACAGCCAATTGCAGGTGTTGGGACAGGTGATCTCACCCAAGAGTGCATAAGTAGATTGCCCTGAGACCTATTTATGCGACCTATTTATGCGACCTATTTATGTGCTCTTGATATGGTTTAAACCCTTTTAGACCAAGTTAACAGCAAGGGACTGCCCCGTTGGCTCGGGCGCATGGCCGCACGCGCAGTGCACGCACCGCTATTGTTGGGCGCATGGTCGCTTGCGCAGTACGCGCGGCGCTATTGTTCTTGAGACAACATGTTCGGCCACATGTTCTGACCTCTGGTGACTGTTGAACATCTTGGACGTCTGTCGCTATCTTTTTTTTTCCTTTTCTTCCGCTGTGTTCTGCTGGTTCACAGCGTGATCAGTGAGGGCCGTCTGGAGGTGCATGCCACCTCCAGCACTCCTCCCCCTTGACCTGACCTTTTCAGGAGAGGGAAGGGGGGAGTGAGGTTTATGCCCTCACTTCCGCCAACTAACACTGGGTGTGTCCCGGTGGCCACATTTCCATGGAGGGGTGTTTCTGGTCCTGGCAGTCACGGTAAGCTGTTAATCTCACATACAAGAGCAAGTCTGCTGTGCAGCAAGTGTTTGTGGTGACTGGGCTGAAAACGAACCTTCTTGGTCTGCCAGCCATCCATCACTGCCCTGAACATTGCTGCCAGGGTTGATATCAACCACCAGCACACCGACTGACATACGGGAGAGATTTCCTCAAGTTCAGTGGGCTAGGCAACCTCAGGGAGCCATACGATATCAAACTCAAGCCGGATGGCAAGCCATACACTCTCTTCACACCTCGACACGTACCACTGCCACTGCGCACCAAAGTCAGTGAGGAACTTGCAAGAATGGAGGTGATGGGAGTTGTCTCAAAGGTGGATGAGCCTACTCCGTGGTGTGCGGGAATGGTAGAGGTTCCCAAGAAATCAGGCGCCATTCGCATATGTGTGGACCTGAAACCCCTCAATGAAAGTGTCCAGAGATAGGTACACCCCCTTCCCAAGGTCGATGAGACACTTGCACAGCTAGCGGGAGCCAAGATCGATCTGCACGAATTCCACTCTCATCAACCAAGTGACCCAAGAACTTCAGTTTGGTCTTGCCGAACTCGCACTTCTCTGGATTGAGTGTGGCCCACGCAGACTTGATTCGCTTGAGTACAGCTGTGAGTTGCTCGTCATGTTCGGCCTGACCTTTTCCAAAGACCAGCACGTCATCCATCTGGCAGACGACCCCATCTAGGCCGGAGGATTGTGCTCATTCTCTTTTGCACTGCTGAGGTAGCTTATTAAAGCATTACCGTCCAGACGGTGCAGAAGCTGTTGAAAAGCTCTGATGACCAATACTTGTCTCTGCTGTCCCATCGTGCAACTCCTCTCCCATGGTGCAACATCTCACCTGCTGAGCTTTCGATGGGGAGAGAGATCTGGTCAAATCTACCCCAGGTGAAGGAGAAACTCACTCCACAATGGCCTTACCTGGAGAAATTCCGATCGTGCAACCGAGAGTTTAAGCGGAAGCAGAAGTCCAACTATGATCAACGCCAACGTAAATATTTCCGGAAACGGGGGGTGTACGAATAAATATAGAGGAATCGTACAAAGTGTAGAAGGCCGACGAGACGCCTGGACCTCCACAAGCTGTCGAAGCGAGCAAAGGGAATGCCGAATGGAAGACAAAAAAATTATTACAGCGCTCACAGTTTCGCCACAAGGGTAAGTGCCAGTACAGGACGGCGATCACAACAGTGCGGTCAGAATCTTCATGGCCCGAGAAGTACACCTGGACAACGTAAATGGCTGTACCCCCTATTGATTCGTAGACCCCCCATTTCTGAGAAAAAAAACGGTAATTTACGTACTGTAATCAATTCGTACACGGGAAAATGAAATTATTGTTCTAATATTCGTACAGCGGGTCGCTCATGGGTGACGGTGGAGCCATCGGAGGTGAAGGGCCCTTGCGTTTCTCGAAGAAAGACAGCAGTACGAATTATTAGAAATTATACGTTAAGCAATTCGGTTCAATATCTCAGCTGATTTGCAACATCTATTCAGTGGACTGGACTCGGGAATGGACTGTTGGACTGGACTCACATAAAGTTGCGCACTCGTCGTTTCTGAAATCCAGAACACAGGGAATTACGGAACGGCACAGGAAATATACACCTTCCACCATAGATAATAGCCTACCGAGTACACGAAGTTTAGCAACACAGCTGTCACTGTGTAGAAAGCCTGCCATGGTCCTACCATAGCCCAAGTAATTAACTTCGTTTCAGTACGAATTCATAGATGGTCAGATGACAACTTCGAGGAACACACGGCGGTAATTGCTAGCGTACAATCAGCTTCTTGAACTATTTCCATGCTGCTGCCAAGGGCACTTCCGTTCCTGCTTTCCCACCTGCACTGCTACCTTCGATGATTCGTGTCCCCAGACCAAATATCCCATCTCAGTCTGTGAACGAGCCAATTCAGTACAGGTCTAGTCGTTGCCTGCACTCTGGCAGGAAGGGCTGCTGGAACTGCGCTTAGTCCTGATATCGAGTCATGGTCGGCTGCCCCAAATTCAATTCATGTGATGGTAAGCATTTTAGTAGTGTTTCACGTTTCAAAATGATGAGCGCAGCTTTCCGTGAGTCCAGTCAACCGAACAGAGACGGCCTCTGTGGATGTGCTAAGCTTTCATGGCAACTTCACTGCTCTCTATCTTTTTGAACACTGTACATGTGCATAGCTAAATAATTGGGGCAAGCCTGAGCGAGCACGACACTAGCATGCATTCATTGCGCAAATGCGTGAATATATTGGCTAGAGCGATAAGTAAACCATGAACATTCTGCCTCCTCGGTGGTGACAACAAAGATGGAGACCTCTCGTGGACCTACTGCCGTGGGTGGCGTACCTGCTAGACTGCTTCAGCTAACCTGACTCACAGTTGCTGTGAGTGTATTTTTAGTGTCATCATTTCCGTGGCATACTATGCTCACAATGCTCAGTCACATTCTGATGACAGTCATGCGCATGCATGCAACTGCTCCATGTCCTGCACGTGCATGCTTTCACTCAGGCTCACTCCCCAATGTCCTGTATTCTGCTAGTTATTGACCTTAATGGTCTATGGGGGGGGGGGGGGGGGGGGGGGGGGGGGGGGGGGGGCTACAGCTAGCTCCCTCCGTATCTGCCCTTGATCCTACACACCAGCCAAGAGATACACTAATCCATGCTACAACACACACACACACACACACACACACACACATTAGAGGATTCATGGAACTAGAAATTTCAGCACTTCCACTCCAATCTAGCAGCCACCACAGATGGACAATGAGGATAGAATAACTTGTGGGACCACGACTAGCTGTTTCACACCTGAGACTGTTTCAGCTAACCAGATCACATTGCATTTACCTCTGGGGGCATCCATATCCATGGCAACATCATAGAGCAAGTCGTTCAGGGCTTCCACGTGGATGGGCTTGCCCTTCGGAGGACACCCGACAAAGTGCACGTCCTTGATGCGTGGGTAGGCCTTGCTGTGGTGCCTGCCGATGCGGTACTTCTCCAGCTTGTCGCGCCAGATCTTACACTTGTTGTCCCTCTGCACCCGGGGAATCTCATCCAGGTGGGTGCCCACCACCACAACCGTGGACCGTGGTGCCTTCGCCTGGAGGTGAAATGTACACAGTTGAGGTTAAAAATCACTATAGTCAAGGGCATGCAGTATTATTGTGTGTTTAAAGGAGCAATACATTACAGATGCAGTAGGTGTGTCTGCACAAGCAATAGCAAACAACTAGTGCTGCCACGATAATATACATTAGAAAGCTTGACATGTCAAGATATAAATGGCACAATATTGAATCAGCTGATTGTTATATACAAGGATACAGCCTTGTAACAATACAGCTTGTTAATGCACAGAGGGCTTCCCATATACAGTGGTATATAGTTATTGTAAGTTTGACAGATGAGACTATACTTCAAACGTTTGGGCTTTCCCAGGGCAAGAACAGGAAGTTGTCAGAATGCCATGACCCAGGTGTGACCATGACCAAAGTCGATTTTCCTCAGGAAAATAAAATACAGGTACACCAGAATAGGGTATCATTCCCTGCCGGCTACTACTGGTATGGAAACAAGCGAAAGGGACCTGCCGACCACCGAAGTGGGTAGACACATTACCACTGCAGAAAGTAATCAGTCTGATATGAACCTGAAGGCCAAGATTGTCCCGTTGAGAATTCAGAATCCGATGAGCAGCCCGATGAGCCAGAAGCCGAACCTCACCAGACATCTCCAACGAGGAGCAAGTCCAAGAATGGGGGCCACCAGATCATCAAGTCCCGGAAAGGGCAAACTACCACAATTTGAGGAAGATGGTGACACCTCCCGCCTGCTACATGTAGAGCTTGGGGCAAGCTCTCTCGAGGGGGGGAGTGATGTCAATTGTAATTAGTTGACCTTTGTATTATTCCTGTTATGTAATGTGGAAATGACTGTGTGTAGTCGCGCGCCTATTGTTCCTTTTTTGTTATGTGGTAGTGCTCTATATTGACTATTAGTACTGTCGTAATTATATTCATGTTTGTACAATTTCCTGTTTCCTCCAGTTGTAATTATTAAGTCGGTCAGTATCACTATTCTATGAAAGTCATTTGTCAATAATCAAGGTGTGCTTGGGGTTACCACATTATATAAACGGACACACATTGTTGTACATGGATTGATGTTCATGCAGCTTTGCCTTGAGTTGATAAAGTTTTGGAAAGTACAAGTCTGACGTGAGCGAGCGCTTTACAGCAGGCAGAGCAGCCGCAGCTGCTCCTCAGAGTCCATGTCCAGTGTGGCTGCCCGCCGACGCCACAGACGCCATAGTTCATCCTCTTCCTCACTTGCCTCATCCTCATCCCATAGGACCAGGACATCCTCCAGTGCCAGCATCGAGTCCCATCGGTACCAACGTCGCAGTCGAGACCGCTACCAAGGCCGCCATCATGGCCATTGTCACCATAATCACCGCCACTACCACGGCAACATACCCCATTGGTCAGAGGAGGCAGGAGTAAGCTGCGTTCCACCTCTACCGCGACGATGGCAGCGGAGAATCCACAGGGGTGAGTATGTTAATTTTGATCGCTTGCTCCCTCCAGGCAATTCACCCCCATTTACAGCAGCAAGGCAACAAAGGCAAAGGCATAGGCACCGGACCTGTGAGAGACTACGGAACCTGGCTCCAAGCTTGGAACTGATACCTCTGCATACGTGTTGCGTATGACCCCACAATGGCAATGGAGCTGGTCTAGTACAAGACACTGGTTTGCATGCTGTTCACACACTACACACCTCTGGCATGTGTCAAATACGACCGCCATTTTCGACAGCCGCTGACCAGGACACATCCATCCGGTGGGATTGTCTCAAGGAGGATATATTTGTGTGGGCACTCACACGCCCATCCCACACGCACCCTGCAAAGTCAGGACTGACCACTCTTTGCGCGAGCTTGTTCATCATTCTGACAAATCCTGGGTTTCCAGGCTGCTAAAAGGTATGCAATTTGGGGTACACCTGGGTTACACTGGGCCCCACTGCCCCCTCTCCACTCGGAATTACACTGGGCCCCACTGCCCCCTCTCCACTCGAAATCTCCCCTCTGCCTTCCAGCACCCAGAGGCAGTCCACCAGGAGCTGCGCAAGGAGTGTTCCAAAGGACGCATCCTTGGACCATGCCCGGAACCACCTGTTCCAAACCTCCACTGCTCGGGCCTTGGTGCTGTGCCCAAGAAGGATGGGAGGTAGCGCATGAGCCTTCACCTGTCAGTCCCAGTGGGCAGCAGTATAAATGACTTCATAGACAAAGAGGAGTTTTCTCTGCACTACACCTCAGCTCCTCCGGGAACTGGGTGTTGGTGCACTAGACTCAAATCGGCCTTTCGGATATGGTCCCAGACAACTGGGAGCCCTTGGGTATGCACGGGAGGAATCAATACTATGTGGATACCTGTTTGCCGCTTGGGCTGCGGTCAGCCCCATTTCTCTGAGGTGGCCTCGGCCATCGAGTGGATCCTCAAGGAAAACTACGACCTCACCCACCTCATCTATTATCTGGACGATTATTTTCTAGCAGGACTGCCCTCGTCATCCCGCTGCGGGAACTACTGCACAGGTTCCTCAAGGTTGCCGCGCGCCTGGGAGCCATGGTAGCAATGGAGAAGGTTGACGGACCCACCACCTTACTCCACTTCCTGGGGCTTTAGTTGGGCTCTGTTCACCAGGAGATCCGCCTTCTCCCAAGCAAGCTCCAGGAGCTACTGACCGAGCTCCAGCAGTTGGACCACAAGAAGAAAGCGACCAAATGCCAGCTTCTGTCCCTCATCGGCAAGCTAGCCTTTGCAGCCAGGGCAGTGCCGGCAGGTCGGTTGTTCATTTGCCGCCTCATCTGTCTCGGCACAACCGTCACTCATGTTCACCACCGGATTCGCCTAAACACTGAAGCCAGGGCCGACATCCGGTGGTGGCTGACCATTTTACCATCATGGAATGGCACTGCAAAATTCATTGACCCAGATCTAACCAACGCCTCCCTAGTCAGGGTTTTTTCCCTTGGGAAGTCAGCGGGCCCCTGGGTTACCAAATTTGCACCATTGAGGGCCCCCAGTGGCAGTTGTGTACCTACCATGCTGCTGATTCCCCCACATCAGTGGTCTCCGCTTGCTTATTGTTTTGGGGGTTCCACCTTCGGCGGTGCCCTACGGGCTGTCCTCCTAGGCCAATCCTCCGGCACAAGCAAGCAGGGGGCGCAGTTGCCAGGACTCTCTGGGTGTCGACCTGGTGGCCCCCTTGAAAGTCCAAATGATTAAATGTTTTGAAGTATCAGACCTGTCAAGCTTCCAATAACTATGGGAAGCCATTAAAGCCTATTTAGGTAGGTAAATAGTGAGCGATAAGTAGAAAATGTGGAGAAGTGGGTGGGAGTTTTTCAGTTGCTTGTCGCAGTCTGGTCGCAGATCGAACAAAGGCTATATTGTGGAGCATGCTCTGCGCCGCATGCGCACTTGTGACAGGAAGCGCTGCGCTAAGCGCCGTGCCGCTTTTGTGAGACTGGGAAGCTATGGTCCGGCTTCCACATTAACCTCACTCTGATTGTACATGCATTCACAGGCGCCAGGGCGGTGCACTACGGGCTGTCCTCCTAGGCCAATCCTCCAGCACAAGCAAGCTGGGGGCGCAGTTGCCAGGACTCCCTGGGTGTTGACCTGGTGGCCGCCCCCTTGAAAGCCCAAATGATTAAAAGTTTGAAGTAGTCTATCTCATCAGACCTACAATAACTATGGGAAGCCTTCAGTACATTAACAAGCTGTATTGTTACAAGGAAGGTGGCATACCACAATCTGGTAACATGGCAACACTACACTTTGTGGTCTTATACTACAGCCGGGAGGGAACCTATAGCCACATTCCCAGGTTGCGTGTCTCTGCCTGGGAATGAGGCTGGTACCTATTATACAAAGTCATCACACACACAGACATCTGGAGTAGATAGGCAAGGTCACATGACAAGACAACAAAGCACCTGCAGGTTTTGCAGCCAAATGCTGATACTCTCAATGCCGTCATCCCCATCAAGCACATTCCACACCAGCACAAAGAGGGCCCGGTTGGTGAGGAAACACTGGTGCGTCAGATAGTACTCTTCCTGCAAAATATACCCCACCGGATTAGCAGCAGTTCACATGTACGTACACAGAATATACCCCACCGGATTATCAGCAGTTCACATGTACACATAATATACCCCACCGGATTAGCAGAAATTCACATGTACACAGAATATACCCCACCGGATTAGCAGCAGTTCACATGTACACAGAATATACCCCACCGGATTATCAGCAGTTCACATGTACGTACACAGAATATACCTCACTGGATGAGCAGCAGTTCACATGTACACAGAATATACTTCACTGGATGAGCAGCAGTTCACATGTACACAGAATATACCTCACCGGATTAGCAGTTCACAAGCACATAGAACGTACGTATCAGACTGATACTTTGATAACCGATATTGCAAAGCATAATATTTTATCTGCCATATACGTACTGATAGCAAATCTGATATACATACAACTTTGGGAGCAATTTCAAACTTCCATGTTCTTCTGACCAACAATTGCTGAATCGGCAATTAACAATTGCTGAATTGGCAATTAACAATTGCTGTACATGTACTGATCCGATTATCGGTGCATCACTAACAAGCACTACTTACCTAATGGCACACAGCACAAACTAAAGCACCCGGCACTGTACTGGCTAGCTTTGTCAGATCCAAGGTCACGGACTTGATTATCAGTTAGACATTCATAAGGTCTCTCCCACCACCATACCTGTCCAGCAAAGTCCCACGTGTAGAAAGTGATTTTGAGAGCATTCCTCGGTGCACCATGCCTCTTTGAGCACACCCATTTCTCACACTCGATGCCAACTGTTGATGCCTTCTCTGTTGAAGAAAAGAAGCAGGGGGTGGGGTGTGTAGGTGCGGGTGGGGTGTGTAGGTATATAGGGTGGGGGGAAGGGATATGATCAACATTTAGAAAACACACACACTCACATACATATAGCCTCGTTCCCAGGCCGTCTGCCACTTCGAGTTGCATACGTGACCTTTGAACCCCCGTCAGATAAATATAAGTGGCAGAAGGCCTGGTACCATTCCTACGTCATTTACAAGCAAGGTGGACACGGTTGTGAAGCAACTCGACTACACGTATGCTCTTCCAGTTTATATTGCTACCACGAAGACAGCAACTTGATGCCAACTCAGCGCTAATGGGAATACAGCATGCACTAACGTTTGACTACTCAGGTGTACCAAGTGCTTGCTGTAGAGAGCTATTGTAGTTACCTAGGCTACTACAACCGTACAAGGAGATCCATACCTGACGCCTCCAGTGGTCCACCACGGTAGCGTAAAAGCCTCGCTAGGAAACCTGCTGTTAGCCTTGAACTTCTGGCACATTGCCATTTTACATGAAACCGTGTCCACATACGTCATAACCGTGTCCACTTTGCTTGTAAATGACGTACGTAGGAGTGGTACCAGGCCTTCTATCAGCTTATCTGACAAGGGTTCAAAGGTCACATATGCGACTAAAAACGAAGTGGCAGAGGCCTGGGAACGAGGCTAACATACACACACATTCTCACACACACACACACACACACACACACACACACACACACACACACACACACACACACACACACACACACACACACACACACACACACACACACTCATACACAAACACCAACACACATAATTCTTCCGAGATGCATTGAGACAGAGACAATGGTTCCAATAGCATTAATTTTGCATCCAGTTTTTATAACTTGAAATGTGTGCAAATGAAGGGCTTTGTGTGTGTGTGTGTGGGGGGGGGGGGGGGGGGGGGGGGCATGTGACTGTGTACACGAACCAAGGCCTTTCAATAGTCAAGGCTCTCAACTAGTGAAGAGGAGTGGAGCCCCTACAAGGTGAGAGGGGCGTTATAGAAGCCCCTTGGTGCAAAAAGAAAGGATATGGCCCCCCAGTGTCAACCAAGGTCTTCCTACAGCCAAGCACAACAACTGCCACGTGTTGTCACCCTGTCCCACCCTTTCGGCTCACTTTGCGAGCATGTAAGCAGAAGGGTTAATATCTGCATGCATGGTGGAGCTCACATGCAACACTGCTGTATATGAGCAACACTGTTGTATCTGGAGGTGGGATCACTTGGGAATGAGGCTACAACGAACCTTCTTGAGTAAGTTTGAGAGATTCGTTTCCTTCTAGGACCCTCTTGACCCTTTGGTCGAAGCTGCTTTCAGCTCGTCTCCCCCGCAGTGACGTCAGTAGCGTGGTCTTGCCCTTGTGGAAGTGGCCAATGAAGAACAGCCGCATGGAGGTGTTCTGGCTAGCTCTGCAGGAGAGTGGGAAGGAGAAACAATCACTTTATGTGCTAGTTCAGAGGGATTTGTCTTGACGTGGCCACAGTTTGGAACCATAATTAATACCCAGACGTCTTCCCCACTAACTATTTTTATCTTCTTTCGGAGGGCATTTGGCAACTGAGGGGTCGTCTTATGCATGTGGAATTTGTAAAACAGCACTATCTTTAGATGGCAATATGATTATTACAACATCATGGCAGTGCTTATCTAGCTTTGCTTTGCCTACAAATTGTTTTAAGGGGAGAAATCAGTTGATCAGCAGCCTGGGCCCACAGCTGTTCCTGTCATGTGATCAACCAACCAACCATCCCTGGATCAATAGAATTTCAGCTTACTCTGTTTCGAGGGCCCTCAGATAGTAGAGCACGTCCGCTGTGCTGGTGTTAATACGTTTCAACTCGTGGATAATTGGATCGCCAATTCCATCAAACTTAAAGGTGAAGAGGCCAGAGAGGTGATAGAGGTTGAGGGGAAGTCGCCGAATATTTGGGTTGTCTTCAATTTGTAATTCACAGAGTTTCTCTAACTTGTGAATACTCTCAGGGACTCTAGTGAGGCAGTTGTTAGTCAGTCGAAGACCTTGAAGGCGAGGAAACAGCATTTCAGACTTGAAGGTTATGTCCTCGAAGCGTACCGACTGATTGCTGACTTCCAAATCGGTCTCAGTGAGCTCAATCTGCAGGTCTTTGAGGTAGTTGCCAGAGAGGTAAAGGAATTTGAGGTTGGTCATCTTGTAGTGGTTGAAGTGGAGCACTGGAAAGAGGTGTTCACCAGGTGTGACTGGACACAATGGAACTCGGGGAGGTGGAGGGACGGCTGAATACCTCTCGCAATGCTGTTGTTCATGGCGTCCAGGGTCTGGAACAAAGCGGGGTAGTCAGACGTGTACCCGAGGTCCGTGATTCTATTCCGTGCCACTTTTAGTGTGTCCAAGAGGGGAGCAAGGCACGGCAATCCCCTCGGGATTTCGGTCAGCTGGTTGCCATTCAGGTACAGCGTCTTCAGGCAAAAGCCACTGTGGGTCTTGTGTAGTTCTTCGGAGGATTGCGCCTCAAAGTTCACATACGCCTGCCTTGTACTTGGGAGCACAACAGTATCCTCGAGGTGCAAGGACGGGGAGGTTGCGAAGAAGGCAGAGAGACGAACAGTGCCTTGCCTTGGGACAGTAGCTGGACAAGGTAGGGAAGCGATGAGGTTGTCATCAAGGTCAAGATGCTGCAGTGCAGGCGCGGTCCACATGTCCTTGGATACCTCTTGAATTTTGTTTCCCGCAGCAAGGAGCCTGTTGAGATGCGGCAGGTTGAACAGATCCACATGGAGCGCTGTGAAGAGATTTTGTGAGATGTTTAGCACTTGCAACGTCGGGCAGTTCCAATTTAACATACGCCGATCTCCTGTACTGTCATTGGAGGGAAGCGAATCAAGATTGTTTTCTCTAACGTCAAGCGACTTCAGGTTTTCATGAAAGAGCACAATTGGGAGCCGTCTGAGAGCGACACCAGCAAGTGTAATGTTTGTGATGTGAATACCGACAACACGCGGGAGAGCAGTGAAGAAAGGATACTGTCATTTCCATTCCCTTCAAAATACTTGGAGCAGGCAAATGAGAGAATGCTCTCCCTCCTTTTCCCTGTATTCCCAAACTCGTATTCATAGACACGCGTCAGGATGTCTTGTGGGGAACAAGTCGATCCCCTCGGCATGGGCTCCAAGACGAGTCGGATCAGCTCGTAGTCCCCCTTACGGATGCCGTCCATCAGGAGGGGATGGTTGTAGTTTCTGAGGACCAATTGTGGGGAGGTGAGGATGAGTTTGGGAGAGGTCAGGTCCATGATCCTGCGCTGGTGGCAGAACCTCAGGATCTTGTAGTGTTTGCGAAAGTAGGCCCTGCAAACGGGAATGAACAGTATGACGTCATGTGGTAGCAAGTCATGTGTTCATAGTTACTGATACTATCACTGTGTTACTAGAGGCAAAAAATTTTCTCCGAAAGATTAAAATGATTTAGGGATGGTCTGTCACATTCGGAATTATTCCACCCCTCGAAAAAGCTAAGAAACAAGGAGAAATGCCTTTAACCAGGCTCAGTCCCATCCCATTTTAAAATGTAGAATTTAGGGAGGGGATGGGACTGAGCCTGGTTAAAGGCATTTCTCCTTGTTTCTTAGCTTTTTCGAGGGGTGGAATAATTCCGAATGTGACAGACCATCCCTAAATCATTTTTAATCTTTCGGAGAAAATTTTTTGCCTCTAGTTTGTGTACTTTTTCGAGCGCATGAAATGCGTAACTTCTTAGTCATGGTACGTGCAACGTCACACCACCGTAAGGGTACGGGGTACTGGATGTATGCCCTGATGTCAGATATTAATGTGTTGTTACTTAATTGCCACGTTAGCCTCATTCCTAGGCCCGAGACTACAAGGCGATCACCACATCAACAAAGCTGAGATGGTCTCTCTTGATGGACGTGGACCTTCTGCTGGGCACTGAGCAGGCTTTAATGCTTCATTTAGTTCCCATTAATAATTAAATTTTGATGTTGTTGTGTTGTGATCAATATTTATTGTTGCCTTTGGGGATGAGGGGGTGGGGCATTCACCCTTCATCAGATCAGAGAGCTCGATGGCAGCCATGTAGGTCATGTACTTGCAATGGCTCCAAGTAATCCAAAGCTCTAGCCTCACAGTTCTGCACTGTAGTTACGTCATGAAAAGAAAGCCACGCCTCCATGGTGGCATAGTCACAATACATCTTGACAAGAGCAGGTTGGTAGAAATTCCTCGTAGCTGTAGGAGCCACCAGATGACGGATTCACAGGGATTCTGTTAGTATACCAAATGCAGCCATCACAAGCAAGAGAACACAAAAATTATGTGCTTGCTTTTGGATTGCGCATGCGCAATTGGCGAACGCGTGACCTCATTGCCTCAAAATGGCGTCGTGCTAGAATTTCATAGGATTGTAGCTAGCTAAAGCTGCTGGTCTTGCCAGTTTGCAGATAAAAGTGGTCATGGCGAGTACTACGGCGATAGCGGTGTTGACCTGTGCGTAAATTAGCTCAACAAGTGGTTTAGTTGGTAACCTATCCTTGGGCAAAGTTTTGTATGAGAAAGAAAGAAGAAGAAGAAAGAAGATGACGAAATCGGAGTTTTCTCCGCGACTTGTTCATCGACTCCCGCGTGCTCTAAGGTACGTTTGTGAGTGTTTTTGTGAACTGCTAGGCAATAACATTCTGTCTGCATGCTTGGTTTGGGGATTTGTAGCTTCTTTGGCCGTTATCCTGCTGGTGCATCAGTATGGTAAAATCGAAATTTCCATGGCCATTCCTAAATAGAGAACGCTACCGCGTTCTCTGATACAAGAGGTTGCTAAAATAACAGAGTGCACTTCAGAAGCGACTAGTCCCTCTGGCTGGACTCCATGTGCATGGCAAAGCCTGTGACTGGCCAGGCCGAAAGGGGCATCACATGTAGTGTATACCCAGCACTCTCTGCGCATGGGACAACTCTGGCATAATGACTAGGGGAATGCGTTGATTTTTGTGGGGCGAGCGGGAGTGAGTGCGTGTGCATGCAGAATGTTGAGCATTTGCATGCACACGACTGTCATCAGAACTTTTGAGTGTGAATAGCACAACCTCAGGCCACACAATACTATCGTTACAGGTCTTCTCGTTTACGGCTGATGCCACATCTGGGCATGACTGGTCACAGTGATTGTTACCGATTGCAGACCTGTAAATGCCTTAGCTAACTTGCATGAAGCTATTTTTTGCCGACCGAGACACACACACAGAGACAAAAAGGCATTGCTTATCGCCTGCAGTGGATGCGAGCGTGAGGTAGTTGCACTCACTGTTCGACCCCACATCTAGCTCTGCAAGCCCTGAAGGCCCCGCTCGCCTGTACCCTAGCCTCTGGCTGTGCGACACTATTGTGAAGTTGCGGTGTTGACTGTAATCTCTGTTTGACAACATGTGTAGCTGCTCCAGCTCCTGGAGGCACCGAGCTTGTCCACTAATCTGAGGTCTCACACCATTGAGCCTTCGCTGCATATACAACTCAGTTGGCAGGTAGGAACCACCCAAAGCATTATCAACATTCCTTAGCGTGACAGTTCGTGTGTACATACGCTGCACAGAGCCCAGTGGTATTGAAGTGGTTGAGGTAGTGTGCACTGGGGTAGAGCCCAGTGATATTGAAGTGGTTAGGCAACATTCCGCATTGCAGGACTGCACAGGTGGGTTGGTGTCAGGGGTGCTGTCCATCGCATTAGAACACAAACTGTGTATGTGGAGAAAAATGTGAATGTTGTAGCCTGAGTAAGACTTGTGCAGTAAATGCAAGCAAACGACATTACATCTCCATACATTAAATAATATACTTAAACCTACAACGATAGCATGGTTAGTAGTGTGTTTGGGATTAACAGCACAGGCTCGGCTTTGCCTCATGAAATGTTTGGTGATGCAAACCATCTTGTTACCAGTACAAATTACTCACAGACAGGTCCTGGCTTGTACTGAAGCTTATCTGCTTGTCCATGCGCGAGCGACAGAAGCATTGAGCAGGTCTACACTAGTGACACGCATGGCCTTTGTGCTTTGTACTGTGTGAAGTACAGAGGATTTGACTAGTGAGGCTCGTGACCTTCACACTTACGAACGCATTGACAAGACGTCTGGGCCTAGGGCTTGGCAGAGATGCTGTATTACTCCAGGCCATTTGCGTTTCAGAGTAAGGCGCTACGTCAGACATTAAGAGGGGAGGTGAGGCCTCTGAGCACATCTATGTCTGAAGAGAGAAGCTTCATGGGCCGCATTGCACTAACACAGACAGTTGAGGTTCATCCAGATCCCTGTACAGAGACCCGCCCAGTGCCAGACTGCTCACGTAAGCAAATGAGGGAGCAGAGCTGAAGCAAGCGGAGCTGACTACACAGAATGCATCCATTAGCCTGCAACGATTGTGATTCTTCTGAGGTGTAAAGGGATTAAAGAAGCTAGAGGATTGATTAATAGCGCTTTAATAATCTGAACTATCAGCAACTGCTGCAAGTGGCAACAGTACTAGTGCTCAGCAGAGCATGTACCCCGTGCACGTGCGCTACCTTGACTGGATACAGGTAGGCCTACCGCCAATTATTCAATACAGTGTGCATGAGATAGCTAGCCCTACCGGCTTTGAAGACAGCGATGTCAGCATGCAGAATGAGATACCATAAGAAATGTTAGAAACAGGGTGTTCAAACACAACTTTCACACAACTTTTCTCAGTCTCTCGAGTGGATCTCTGGTTTGTGAGTTATGTAGACGCTATTATTTTCAGAATTTTCTGACACTTCTGTCCTGAACTAAGCATTCAAAAAGGTCCTCACTGGTCAAAGCGCAATTTTTGGGGTCCTCAAACAGACAGACAGGACACAAACCGTTTACTTAACCCCTGCTGGGTGTATGTGCGCAGGGTAAAAACCAAGGCAAAGAGAAGTCCACTCTAGTACCCAGTCCAGAGGTAACATGAAGTCCCCCAGTAGGTGGTGCACACATCATGTAGTGATAAGTTAATCTGATAAATGAGTGATTAGAGGCCACTCCTAGTCCTTGAGAACCAGCTTTCAGATGCAAACATTTCCTCCTCAAAAAGGCAATGCAAACTTTTCCACCACAAAAGGGGACTTTCTCTATAATAATTATGCTGAATAAATTATAAATTATTCAGCAGATAATACCTGATTACTTGAACAAATTTCTGCGTGCTCCAGAAGTGGATAAGTAATATATATACCAGTGTGCAGTGCATTACGGTTTTAATGCATGAGGGCAATCTAGTTAACGGTCCGAGGGTGAGATAATGCACGACCCGAAGGCGAGTGCATTATCCGCCTGAGGCCCGAGTGCACTAAAGCACTGCAAACTGGTATATAAACTCTTAGTGCAACTCACTGACCCGAAACAGCCGTTGATCTTTGAAAAGTGTGCATTATCCAGATAAATTGTGCAATAAGCAATGCTCCGTCATGTGATCGATTCTGAGGTGTCTGATTCGTTGAGGGTCACGTGAGTAGCACTAAGGTCCACTTCAAGTTGTGGTTATCTAGTAGATATCTTGGCTGGCTTTGATAGCCGTAGATATCTCGGCAGCTACTTATAGACCACAGCACAATCAACACGTGGCAGGCTAAAGTATTCCGGGACTGGAAGTATAGCCATCTCTATCTGCATGCCTGTCCCTTTTCTGACTCGCACTTTCACTGATCCAAGTGACCAGGCAGCAGCCTGGCACATACCCTCAAACTTCATGTCCGAGAAGCCTGGAATTAGGTTTATCACAACTCAAGTGAATGCCAATTAGCACGGGGCCACAGTTACCAAATCGCAATGCCACTTTAGTTGGTTGGTTGTTTCTCCCCTCAGGCAAAAAGTACTCAGAGTGGCAATTTGGTACTTGCAGGGATTCTAGCCTTTTATGCCGTCAAAACCGCCTCCCTATCCCCCCCTAGGCCCTCTTGCTACCTCAATTTCAGCTCTGCACACGGGCTCTGCACCACAGGCGTCCTCTTGGTGGACGTGGGCACCCGCAGCCCACTCACCGCCTATACCTTCAAGTGATTCGACCCAGCCAAGGGTTGATATATGCTCAGTGATGAGAGATCTGCCCCACAACTGCAGAGCTTCTTGGTAGGAGGACACGCTTCTTTCATGGCCTCGGATCGTCAACGCGCTCATCAACCTTCATTGCACGAGTCCATTACTCGTGCACCTCCTTATTTCTTGGACCGTATACCTCCGTATACTACGCATACGTCATTATGACGTCATGGTTGGTTGTTGGTTCACAGGTCAAGGCAAAGAGTAGGTATATACTGTTTGTTTTCACCTTAAGGCTCATGTATCACATTAGCATTACTGCTACTCATGTTGCCTTGTGTTTATAACACGAATTTCATAGAAAAAAAAAAAAAGAGGGGGATTGCGTCCGGCAATTTGGTAACTGTGGCCCCGTGTCAATTATGGCAGTACAGACCAAATAAACTGTAGATAGTCGCTTGCCAGGACTGTAGATATGCTACATACGGTTTGCTGCTTGGAGTACTAGCCATGGCCAGCATCCAGTGCAGCACAGCTTTTCAGGGACAGCATCATAATCACTAAGTCTTGTATGCGGGTCAAAGTCTCCCAGGGAGAGCAGCTATTGCTGATGGCAATTTCCTGCTTGTCAACAATCAATCACCAAAACTCAATTAATTTTAACAAGAGACAGGCTCACGGACATAAAGATTACATAAAGATCGCCACTCTTCGGGAATGTCCGCAGGGATCAGTTTTCGAATCTAGTTAGCGACAGCAGTAACTGCATAGCATCCCGCACACAGTGGCAGTTCATCTGGCTAGCTTAGTACAACCATAATTATGCCACAAGGAATGTCGAAATCGTCTATTACATGTAAAACAATCATACATTATGGTGACACTGAAAGAACCTCTATGTCCACGTACCACTGCCTGCCATTTGCATTCTCCAAGTTTTCTCCGTGATGGTCGACCGGTCAACGGTTATTAACGATGACTGTTTTCGCAACGAGGCCTAATCGAGTATTTAAAATCTTGTTCCCAGACTCCATTCCATCCGATTTCCAGTTAGCGTGGGGTCTGGGTACCAGACCAAGTGCAGGAGCACTGTACCGGATAGTATATCTAGACTGGATCAAGGCAACCAACTCCTCGAAGATGGGCTGTCATGAAACAAAGAGTGGAGAAACATCACTGGAGACCTGCAACCATGCAGTTTCTGGAGAGTTATACACACAAGGCTTGCTCACAGACCAACGCTACTGATTGGTATGGTCTTCCAGTGACGACATCAATGAGTCCTTGGACAATTGGCAGACTAAATAATCATGAGGATTGTGTTCCCAAGGAGGTAGCTACTGCCTAACCAGAGAAAGGTAGCTACACCTTGGATGTGATGTCAATAAACTTGTTCAATGAGTAAAACATTTAGGCGTGCAAGGGAAGCTGGAACCTCTTTATTTGAGCAGTATAAGAACGAAAGGCACAAAGTTGTACAGGAATAACATGGAGCTAAACTTCAGCCCACAATTCTGGAAGACTATGAAGTTAATGAACAACACTAATACAACTATCCCTGTCTTTGAGGGGTTGCAGCAACTACATAGCTGATGGGGCATTTCCTGTTCCAATTAAATAATTTATATAACTATCTATCTATCTGACTATAACAACAACGATAGAGTCAACTGTGAAGTCACCAGTGACATTTTATGTGTTCGGAGGAGGTGGTTCAACCTGCTATGTATCCACTGCACTGCTAGCAACAACACAAGATTGGTTCACTCATCTGAAAGCAGGTAGAGATGTTGGTTCAGTCTTCTTTGACCTGCAAATGGCTTTCAACTGTAGAGTGCTTGTGAGTAAGCTCCAACAGGTAACTCTGAGCCCATAATTTTGTCCTAAGATGAGCTAGTGATTGGAGGGGAGTACATTGATGATGTAAGACTCTCTCTTGGAAGGAACATTTACACAGATGAAATGTTGCTTTGTAGAAGAAATGACACTGCAGAGAACACTATACTGCAAAGAGATATAGATACCGCTAACAGTTGGATCAACTTAAGTGCAAGTACAGGTTTATTTCCCGCAAAAGACAATGTGACCCTCACTTTGCTCGTTCCTTTTGCACACAGTGTGAGTTTCTATATATTTTGTGTCAAGCTCCCCGAATATGGAATGAACTACCATCTGAGATTGTAACATCTTCCTTCATCATGTACCACATTAATTATCTTTCCCCTCACTATGTACTTGTTCACGTACGTACTATCTCCATTGTAGGGTGTATGCTTTGTATTAGCTCACCAGCTATTCATGCATCCTTGTACTATGAACATAAAATCTTATAGATAAAAATGTCAATACCCAATGCCGGAGCTCCTCCATGGTGATGTGAGGCGTGAAAGAGTTCAATGCTTATCTTGGCATCCTGCTCACTGATGATCTGAATTGGTCGCATCACATTGAGACTACAAATGATTAAGTAATAAGTAGCTACACAAACTGCTGGGACTACTGTAATGCCGATTCTATGGGTATGCAGATAATTCAGCACTCCAACAAGTGTACTCAACTATTGTTGGTCAGAACCCACCTAGAGAATGGATGCCATGAATGGTATACCCCCCTTCTAAAAGAAGGACAAACAACCCTTCAAAAGTTTGGTCTAAGAATTTATTGTGGCAAGCAATGGGACTTAGAATTGCACATAGCCTTTCCCCCGACTGGTTTTGTACCCCATCCATGTAGTCATCATACATTCGCCCAACGTTTTGCACATACCACTTGGATTCTGTCTTCCTTTGTCCCTAGCTAACTGGCACTCAATACCTAGTTACAATTGCACTTACAGTTTAGAGCACAAGTCGTCTAGTTTAATAATATAAACTTCATGACTAGCTACTCACAGAGAGACAGACCAGAATTCACCTTGAAAGTGTTCCCCCTCTTCTATGTATAATGACTCACTTGTAGAAATCCAGGGGCATGCAGGGTTACTTGCTAAGCTGCTGAGAGAATACATGAAACACCAGGAAACTGTGCATGCCCTTCCAAGCTTGCTATATAAGCTTTGGAATTGGAAGGGCCTTCACTGCCCTTCCCCTTGCTTTACTTGTATAATATTATGTGTTTTTCTTTACAGCGTCTACACAGCTAGCTATAGCCATGCTGTGACCAAGTGCTGGGCTAAGTGGGGTGGCACCCACTGTCTCACCCAAGTCTATAACGGCATCCATGGATTAGAGATCGGGAAGAACCGCCATGCCTCAAGACCACCGAGCATGGCAACGACGGGCCCAGCACTGTGGCCAATACTGAGGCCTGGAGTAAATGGTTTAGCAGTTACTGCTTTCATTTCAGCCTCAACGAAAAGACTCTCCGCTTGCAAATACAACCTTCCGTACAAGGCACTTCTGCTACCATAGCAGGACCACTGATAGGAAGCTTGAACATGTAACAGACATTGCAATGCTAACCATAGAAAAGGCTGGAACAGAGGCTAGAAGAGTACTGGCGACAGAAGGCATAAACAACTGGTCAATCTGAACCTGAGGAGCTTTTGTAATATCATGAAGAGATTGAAAAATTGAAAGTAAAGTAAATGTTGATGAGTTGGAGGAAGATCACTTGGATCTAAAGTCCAAGTTTGCTGAAACCCTATGAAATTGTCTCCTTTGAAGGAGGTGTGTAAGTTTGTTGATGACATGGCATCAAGGCTTGCTAGTATCATGAGGTCTACTCAGTGGCTGATCCAGGATTCGTATAAGGGGAGTGACTACTATAGGTTAGTTATCATTCACTAGTACTACCTCTTTATAATTGGTAGAAAATGTAATTATGTTTTACACTGTCAGTATAATCCCAGGCTGCTTATTGCTGTTGCACGGTATAAACTAAGCTATCTATACATGACAAGAGTGCAAACTACAACTTCCTTTCCCCTGCTTCAACTGCTGGAACAAATTGAGTCATCACAGTAGCTACAGATTGATGAGCAGCAGCTCAGTGGCATAGCTAATTATTTCAGTCTATGAAAAGGCACCTAAACTTGCACTGAATATGTGCAGGACACATGCAGGACTGCCTGATTTCTCGAATCTCGGTACCAGACTTATTCTTTGAACGTTGCTATTCAATTATGTGGGGGGAGATGGAGGAGCTATAGTCATTATGTGGGGGGAAGCAACTTGGGACAGAAGCTAACTCATTATGTGGGAGGAGGAGGAGCTACTCATATTATGTGGGGTGAGAAGCAACTCATTACATGGGAAAATTGACTCTAATTGGAGAATGGATGTTCTTGGACAGAGCCTACCACCAGAGCCTGTAGCACAGAAAGGAGGATCAATGACTTGAGAGATTAATATTGTGGTCATAATATGAAGGGAAGTGGGAGAGTAGAGCTCTCAAAAAACAACACGGGGAAACGCCATTAGCTACCCATCTGCATGGAGTCCTAGCCTTGTTCCCTCAGATTATTACTGATACCACGTTTTCCTACTTATTAATCACCATACTGATCAAGATTCGTCTCCAGTGACGATGGGCTTGCACCAAGGGCTTGAGGATGAACGACTTGTGTTCTCATCTGTGCAGGTACAGGTCTGAATGGAGGACAAACAATGGCAAGAAGACACACAAGGACAAGCAGGACACACCAACAAACAATGCATACACCAACGATGACATACAGGGACAACAGAACGAAAGGACACAAAACTCCATTGTCTGTCAGTTACATAACAAGGGTAGCTAATGTACACTCTGCGACACTATGTTTCAGAGCTAAAACAAGTATTGCAAAATTTGATTATCAACAGTAGCTACTGAGATGGGTAAAGACTGGTAGTACCTCTATAAGGCAAATTTTGAAGTGGTACACACACATTCAAAGAGAGATTGATATAGCTAAATAGCATGAAAGCTGTGAACAGAAACAACAGGGATGAGATCAGCACCTGCACAGACCCCATTCGAGACCAGAAAATAGTCTGAAGTTTTCTGCATTCATGATGCACGAACCTTCCACCAGTGTAAAAGGAAAAGGAATTTGCATGGATGTTGACTGCTAGAGTGCAGGTCTACTTGAGTTTCCTGCAGTAGTCCTGTTACTACATTTAGCTCACAAGCGTACGGATGCCTCAAAGGAGAACTACTATAGCTACTAGAAGTCAGAGAAAAGCCAGTATCAAAACCATGTCAGTGGTGAAGTAGAGGAAGGACCTTGACATGATGGATTTTAGCCACTGAGGATGACTACTGTATATTGGGTAATTTTTGTTGTTAAAAAAACATTTTCGCGAAAGTTACTAAATGCTAAGTTTTATCACGTGAAATTTATGAATACTGAGGAATGTGGAAAATGAACAGTGTAGCTACATTATTGTACAATTCATGGCTCCCAATCTACAGTCCTATTGCAAGTCACACTAAAACACGTCAAGCTGCTTAGTCAAAACATATAGCTACTGGTGCTGTCGTCCGTATTCTGCTGTTCGCACTCATGAATCAACCCTGCCTGGATATGTTAAGGATATCACAACGGTTTTGTGTGATGTGAGGAGTCTGTAGAAGCAGTAAGAGAATCCATGAAAGTTAAGCGAGGTGGTTTAGCTGTATTGGAGGAAGGTGAAGGATGATGTGCTGTGGTTAAGTGCCACTTTATCTCAAAACTATCCTTTGATTGTTTTGTTATGCAACAGCGAAGGTTGATGTTAGTGTTCCTGCGCAGCTTTGGTTTAAATAGAGAGTATCCATTTAGATATGTATGCACCCTTGTACACCTCCTGCTTTATTTCTCTCAACAAAATATAACCCCAGTTGGTTCTCTCTTCCTCCAGGCAGCTGTCTTACTCATTGTTTTGCATGGGACTTGGAGCCCTTTACAACCTATACATGTAGTAACAAATTCTGATTGAGTGTGCATAGTTCTATCAATTCACAATTCAATTCAATTATGATACGAAACTACCATAACACCGTAGTTAGTGTTCCTACGCAGCTTTAGAGAGTATCAGTTTAGATATGTACCCACCACCCTTGTACACCTCCTGTATTATTTCTCTCAACAAAATATAACCATGCAGGCCATCCAACACCTTCAAGAAAAATCCTGTCCCATGTGGTGTCTGATCCACTTGAACCCAGGCGCATTGATAAACAAATCAACCAGGTGGACAGTTACTACGCATGAAGGGGGTGAGGAGATGCAAGATGTTTGTATTTAGTGAAACAATGATAAACATTGTTAAGCAGTTCTATTTTTAAGAAAGAGGGGAAGCAAGGTATCCACCCCCTCAGGAAATGCCGTAAGCTCTGATCCCCTCAATTCAGTGCACATTAGAAATCAGAACAGAAGGAAGAAAGAGTTTGGCATTGATTAGGAAATCAATGACTCTTGGTGGACATATGGTCTTGCGGGAGTCAGATCAGGCCATGCAGTGTAGATTCTACCTGGTACCAGCTCGGGGCCTGGCTATGATTATAAGAAATCTGTGATACGCTATGTGGGTTATTTCAGGTACTGATACCCAGGTAATGCTGCCCAGCAAAGCTGCCGACGGAAGTTAATCAGACGTACTGCTTTGATAGTCTCGATGCTGGTACCCTTCGTCAACACAGTCAGATTCGAACAAGACAAACAGACCAGATAAAAGTATTGTAAGAGACAGTTACTACGTAGCATCTCATCTTCAGTGAAGAACTTATTCCCTGAGAAGTGGAAGCTATCGTCTATGGTTGCCATTAGGTAGTCGTGTAAGTCCTTCAAACTTAGGCTTACTTTTTTCGATATCAATGGTAAGCCAAAAACAACGGACAGCAGAGGGGAATGATAGCAAAGTCTCATCCAACTCCATTAGGAAATCCTGTAGCTACAATGCAGCAGAGAAGGACAGCTAGCTACATGAGGTTGTGAGGGGAACACAAGCTGTGTGTACGTCTACCCCATGTGCGCATGCACAGCAAGAGGTGTGGTGACTGCTGTGTCAGTTTGTGAGTCCGTCAATTTGATTTATTTTAGGACACTCTTCATTTTATGCTTCGTTTTTGGACACAAATTGATTTGCTTTGTTTTTGGACTCAGTTGTTTGCGCCATGTCAGATTTTGTGTCTCTGCCAGCAGTCAACTCAGCTCTATAGGCAGTGTCTGAATAATATGTGTTGTGCCTGTCAGTGAGTCCATGAGTTGCTTTAGCTACACATTTCTTTTTGATTGTGTCTCTGCCAGCAGTCAACTCATCTCTTATAGGCAGTGTCTGAATGTGCTGTGCCTGTCAGTGAGTCCATGAATTTGCTTTAGTAATTTTTGGACACAATGTTTTTCCTTGTTCTGCTTATTTTTGGACACAATGACTGGCATTGTTTTTTTAAGGATTCAGAGGCAATCAAATTTAAAGGAACAGAAGAGGCTTAGGAATGTATCAGCAAAGCCGAACCAAGCAGGAATATTAATCCTGTACCACGTACTCCTTTTGGGTGATGACATCTAGCAGGAATCAGAACCCAGTTCACATTGATTGATAAACATCAGAAAGGAAAGGTATAACCTAACAAGGCCATCCAACACCTTGAGGAAATACTGTGCAATGCAGCAGAGAAGGACAGCTACATGAGGTTGTGAGGGGATCACAAGATGAGTGTACATTTACCCCATGTGCGAATGTACAGCAAGAGGTAGAGTGATTGTTGTGTCTGTCCGTGAGTCCGCTAACTTGCTTTAGTTTTGTGCACACAATTTATTCTCTTTGTGTGTTTTGGACACAACATTTTGTTTGTTTTTGACACAATTTTTCTTTGCATTGCTGAATAGATCAATCTCAGTGTAGATTCAACCTTGTACCTGCTGGCTACTATTCAATAATACCACAATTATGTGGGTAGTGATGCCCAGGTACTGCTGCCCGGCTAAGCTGCCGATGAAAGCTGATCAGACGTGCTGCTTTGGCAATACTCATCAACAAAGTCAGCCCCATAATGACAGCCTGCTGCCACATTGTTTTGCACCACTACAGTGGTCTAATTAGCTCACAATGGCAAGAGTACTTCAATTTTGGAGTCAACAGCCATCCAGCACCTCCAGGGTGATCAAAACCTGCACCATGTTATCAAGAATCATGGTGTACGGAATCTTTTTTTTCTTCCGATATCAATGGCAAGCCAAAAACAAGCGACAGGCGAGGGGAAGGATAGCAAAGTTTAACAAAGGCCATCCAACACCTTCAGAAACTCCTGTACAATGCAGGAGAGAAGGACAGCTACATCAGGTTGTGAGGGGAACACAAGCTGTGTGTACGCTTACCCCATGTTCGCATGCACAGCAAGAGGTAGAGTGATTGCTGTGTCTGTCAGTGAGTCCATCAATTTGTTTTTTTAATTGTGGACACAATTTTGCTTTTCATTTTTATGCTTTGTTTTTGGACACAGCTTATTTGCTTTCTTTTTGGACGCAGTTGTTTGCGCCATGTCAGATTATGTGTCTCTGCCAGTAGTCAACTCAGTTCTATAGGCAGCATCTGAATATGTGCTGTGCCTGTCAGTGAGTCCATGAAGTTTCTACAGCTATTTTTGGACACACCTTTTTTTCTTTTCATGTCTGTCACTGAGTCTGCCAATTTGCTTTAGTTTTGGACACTCAATTTATTGGTTAGGACACCGTTCTCTTTCATTTTGTTTGTTTTGGACAAAAAATTTTCTTTGCATTGCTGAATAGATCAATGACAATGTCATTGTAGATTCAACCTTGTACCTGCTGGCTACTATTCAATAATACCACAATTATGTGGGTAGTGATGCCCAGGTACTGCTGCCCGGCTAAGCTGCCGATTAAAGCTGATCAGACGTGCTGCTTTGGCAATACTCATCAACAAAGTCAGCCGCATAACGACAGCCTGCTGCCACATTGTTTTGCACCACTACAGTGGTCTAATTAGCTCACAATGGCAAGAGTACTTCAAATTTGGAGTCAGCAGCCATCCAGCACCTCCAGGGTGATCAAAACCTGCACCATGTTATCAAGAATCATGGCGTACGGAATCTTTTTTTTCTTCCGATATCAATGGCAAGCCAAAAACAAGCGACAGGCGAGGGGAAGGATAGCAAAGTTTAACAAAGGCCATCCAACACCTTCAGAAACTCCTGTACAATGCAGGAGAGAAGGACAGCTACATGAGGTTGTGAGGGGAACACAAGCTGTGTGTACGCTTACCCCATGTGCGCATGCACAGCAAGAAGTAGAGTGATTGCTGTGTCTGTCAGTGAGTCCATCAATTTGTTTTTTTAATTGTGGACACAATTTTGCTTTTCATTTTACGCTTCGTTTTTGGACACAATTTATTTGCTTTGTTATTCGGACGCAATTGCAAAGGCATTGCCAATCGAAATGAAGGAACAGAAGGTGCTAAGGAGTGTATCAGCATAGCCTAAACAAGGCTGCATTCAGGAATCCTGTACCATGTAATCTCGAGATCTGAACCCCTTTGTCATCCAGTGTGCATGAGCAGCAAGAGTTAGAATCATTGTTGTGTCTGCCAGTGAGTCCGTCAATTTGCTTTATTTTCAGACGCAACTTTTTTCATCAATTAGACTTTACAGAGGCAGACTCTTAGCAGTAGAGCTGGCTGCTCCTGGCAGGTGACATAAAAACTTTGATATAAACAAAATCCAACTAGGCTATCCAACACCTTCAAGAAATCCTGTTTGATGTAATGTCTGATCCACCTGTTTCACCCAGGCCGCTTTCAGCGAATTCCTGTACACTAATATTTCTGACACAGACCTTTGTTTCATCCAGTCCTCAACAAAACAAACCAGGGACTACCAGTAGCCCGCAGTTAGTGCAAGCTATGTACGTTAGGTGTGTAGCTTAGATTTGGTCCAATTATTCACATTCCACGCGGCAACCATGATCAATCGATTGAGTTCATGCTAGCCAGCAATGGCGGCCAAAGGGAAAACAGAAAGGTATACGGCAATCACAACTTCACCAGCACGGTGAATTTCGGCAAAATTATGAATGGCAGGAATCGCGACTGTGCAGTCAGAATCTTTGTCAGCGTTTTTAAGAGGTGTCCTGGCATCGAAAGTTGAAGAGACTGCTCACGCAATGGTGGCTGTTGGCAACACAAATGTGCTTGTATCTCCACCACCAAGTACCCAAGCTATATGAGCACGATAGCGAATAAAATAGTGTAGTCAGAATCTTGCCATTATTCATGTGGTGTAATGACTGTAATGTCATATCTTCCCTAACTGAGGTGACTGTGCAGCTGGTAAGTGAGTTGTTTCTATTCGGTTTAGGGCGTGCATGCGTACAGCTAATCGCCACCTTCATCTGTATAAATTGCGTAGGTTTCATATAATAATAAAGGCCCAAAATGCTAAAACTTTGCCCCACTGCATCTTACTCTGCACTTCCTCTCTCCAGTGCTGAGGTACCGTCAGCAGCTACATACGTGCATTGCCATATGAGGAGTTCATCTCGGGTACAGACCTGTGTGAACAGACAGGTTAAATTCTAACATAATCATCATAGCAATAAAACACATTCTACCACAGTGTGTGGGCGTTCCTTTGATGTACCGCGGAGGATAAATTGGTTATCCTCCGCTATGACGTCCTAGCGGAGGATAACCGATTTATCCTCCGCGGTACATCAAAGGATCGCCACGCTGTGCTGAGAATCAGAGAGTTGTAGCTGCCGGATCCAGCTACTTGAGGTTATGTCTGTGGTAGAAGCCGGATGTACTACGTCGACTCGGAGGTTATGTGGTTTATCCGAAAGTTTAGAATCGGCTTTGCCTCGGCAAAACTTTCCTGCGGAGGATAAATCGCATAACCTCTGCGTCGACGTAGTAGATCCTATACTCGTAGCATGTAAACAGTCATTATTATAGCATGTAAACATACAGCGTGGAATGTAAACATAGCTAAGACCCGGACGTAGACTGACAACATGATACAAATTTATTACAGGCTGGACGTGCCTTTAAGAGTGAAGCATTCCCTGTGCTGGTTACTGATAGTATGGTGGTTTGAGTATCACTAATCTGGAATGCTGGATGGCCAATGAGATCATAGAGCAGACACGTAAATATTGCAGGCTACGTCACCAAGCGAAGTCAACCATAATTCTGTTAGCAGCCGATGCTTCAGGAGTTATTGAACATCTCCAACTGCTTGATGGTAGGGCTACACAGCAATACCACGTGTCTATCTTCTGATAATAATTCTTTGCACAAACAATACTATCTTTGCTTGACATGCCTCTGTGACAAGAAACGTAACTGAAGCCCCCTGCTGGAGGGCATGCACGTCTGGGCACAATATTGTGTTACCAACACATTCCAGCCCTGTTCGTTGATTGTAATTCTGCTCACGGTACAAAGAACCCACAATTATGTCTACCCGTTGATCATTAGAACACATTGTCTGTACAGGTGGATAGGTGCATGGCAAAATGTCCCACGACTGAGATAAAAATGAACAAAACGACAGCTTCGACTTCACTCAGATTATCCAGATGTAGTTAAACAACAGGCAACGTGTTTTACTGAGATGCACATCATGCATGATTTGATACCGGTATATGGATACTCACCACTAGTTGAATCAGCAGGGTCCACTGTCCAAGCAGGGATAATACCACACCTTGTGAGTGCTCACCAACCATTGCCAGCCTCAACCAAGAACTGCATAATCAGATAAGTACATGAGAATTGTGAATGTTGTAGTACACTAATTAGTTAATTAGTCATAATTAAATCTATGCTGTCCTGAAATTGGGGGGGGGGGGGGGGGGGGGATTGCAATATCCAAGTTAGCTATAGCTGCTTACCTTGTTGACAGTTTCTTCGTAATCGATGATGGACTTCCCGGATTCCTTAGAACTGCATTCCACGGTTGACGATTGTCTCCTTTCATAATGCATGGATTCACAATGACAAGAAGGACACACAAGGAAAAGCAGGACACATGTGCACCAGCAAAGAGGGCACACAAGTAGTGCACACACCAGCAATGATATAATAGGGGCAAAGGGACTGAAAGGTACAAGACTTCTGAGAATCACGAGAATGAAACTACTCTACAAAGTAATGTAAAGAGTTGAGTATGCAGAAAATTGTTACATGTAATCATGTACGGCTATAATAGGTGACCAAGGCGATCCTCACCGGTACGACATCAACGCAGAGACCATTCGCTGGAGATTCGTTGCGACGTCGACCATGTGTGCAGGATCAATGACGTCGACCGAGTGTGCAGGATCAATGACGTCGACAATGCCCTTTGAAGTGGACCAAGGATCTGCATGTGTGATTATCTGGTTATCATGGACATGGAGCAGCCTATGCAGAATGTGCCAGAGGAATTAGCTAACAGTGTGGTTACGGGAGAGGAAACCGGACGCTCTGGAGGGGCTGAGTTCGGTGGATTGGCTGAGGACCACGATATGGCCGGAGTGATGAGAGTGTCGCCACAGGAAGGAGGGTACTATGTACTACAGGAGCCAGGATAGGAAGCAGGAGGATTCGAGGGAGAAGGTATTGGGACACAGATCTGAGGACAGTGCCACACCCCAGGGAGCGAGGGGTCAAGTCATCTTCTGTCTTCAAGGGAGAGCCGTACATTGGAGGTATGTGATGTATAGTTGCCCTACGAGGACGGAAGCAGGTCAGCGGGGAGTCAGACTTGTTGGGGAGACATGGGTAGTGGTGGCTTGGAACCAGAACAGCCAGAAGTACCGTGACGAGGGAGACCGGAAGGCTGTACAGTTCCGGATGGAATTGCCTCACCGTACTTAGTATGCGGATGGTGTGTCCAGGTCAGAGTTTTGCTCAGTCGGGATTGTGGAGATTGCCAGAGACTGTCATTGATGAGAAGCGGAGCAGAGACATTGGGTATGGATCAGGCCAGAGACAAGGCAACGATGAAGTTATGCATGATATGTTTCCATGAGGAAGACATTTACTATTGTTTTCGCTTTTGATAAGAAATCAATCAGCGCAACAATGAAATCAAAAATGAACTGGAGATAGCGCCACACAGTAGGAAGCAAAGAGAAGCAGTACTACCACTACCAGCAGTGGAGGCATCCGATGTACGTATAATTGCACTAGGAGGAAGGAAGCAGCCCAGAGGGGAGTCAGCGGGTCAGCCTTGTTTGGGGAGTTATGCCAAGATGTGGCATGGAGCAAGAAGTACCTGCGGCAGGGGACTGGAAGGGAGGTAGTGGAGGGAGGTGGAGCAGAGACGCACAGTAGGGAGGTATTGGAGGGAGGTGGAGCAGAGACGCACAATAGGGAGGTAGTGGAGGGAGGTGGAGCAGAGACGCACAGTAGGGAGGTAGTGGAGGGAGGTGGAGCAGAGACGCACAGTAGGGAGGTAATGGAAGGAGGTGGAGCAGAGACGCACAGTAGGGAGGTAGTGGAGGGAGGTGGAGCAGAGACGCACAGTAGGGAGGTAGTGGAGGGAGGTGGAGCAGAGACGCACAGTAGGGAGGTAGTGGAGGGAGGTGGAGCAGAGACGCACAGTAGGGAGGTAGTGGAGGGAAATGGAGTGGAGACGTCGGGTAGGGAGGTAGTGGAGGGAGGTGGGGTGGAGACGTAGGGCCCCGAGCAGGGGTCAGGCCAGTGATGAGGCAATGGTGGAGACACGTATGATTGCATTTTTGGAGACCTAAACTAATCTTTTTATCCTTTTAGTTTTGCGCTTCAGCATGGTGTATGCATTTCTGTGAGAGAACTACACTAATTTTTTTTAGCTTTTATTTTTCGCTTTTGATTTATGAACAAAGGAAGCACAATGAATTCAGCACGGTGCATGCATTTCTGTGACCTATATAATTTTTTTAAACTTTTTATTTTTCGCTTTTGATTGATGAAGAATCACAATGAATTCAGCATGGTGAATGCATTTCTGTGACCTACACTAATTTTTTTTATACTTTTTATTTTTCGCTTTTGATTGATGAGGAATCACAATGGACGAAACAAACTTTTTGCTCAGTCTTTTTGCATGATGTATGCATTTCTGTGACCTACATAATTTTTTTAAACTTTTTATTTTTCGCTTTTGATTGATGAAGAATCACAATGAATTCAGCATGGTGAATGCATTTCTGTGACCTACACTAATTTTTTTTATATTTTTATTTTTCGCTTTTGATTGATGAGGAATCACACTGGATGAAACAAACTCTTTGCTCAGTCTTTTTGCATGATGTATGCATTTCTGTGACCTACACTAATTTTTTTTTTACTTTTTATATTTTCGCTTTTGATGAAGTTGTGTGCAGCGGGGACAGAATGTTCAGTTACAGGTAGGAGGATGCAGTTACCTAGGTGTTAGTGGGACAAGGAGACCAGTTAGACCACATAATAGTTGCTCCATGATATGTACAGGAGCACTGACACAGGGAGGGATCCAGGAAAGAAGTGAAACATCATGCAAGCTCTTTAAGTTAATATGTCAAACTCAACAGGCTCTATCCTTCAAGAGTGGAGAACCTGTACACAAGTCTGCAAGTGAAGGCCTAGCATGCAACTACAGTAGCTACCACACTCAGCTCTTCTAGAAACAATTGAAGAACTTCATCCAGCAATTGCCAAATAGTTATATGGAGTTATCTTACTTGTCGTCAACAGAGAACAGTAGTCAGTGGCATGTGTTTCATCTACATAAGTGCAATGCTATCTGAAGTTCCGCAGGGGTCCATCCTCGGTCCCGATCTACTCTACCGCACTGTTCGGATACTCCAGAACGCATGGATATGCTGCAAGTTGATCGTGTATCTGACTATAAGATCTCTAGTCACCACCTTACTCTAAAGACAGACTTTATGCGACTACCCGAACAATGTGCTCTATCCCCATTAATCCTCCCATTGCTAAGGGATCAAAAAGCTTTGGTAGGATGTGCTGCAAATGCTGGAGTGCATCATGCGAACCACCAACCTTCTGACTTTACCTACATTGCCAGCATTACCAGTATCACCTACATAACCAGTATTACCTATTACCAGTAGCTATTACATACATTACGTAGTATTACCAGCATTACCCAACCCACACGTTTGCTTACTATTGGTGCTTGCAACACCAAGTCACAACCAAAAGCTTCTACGCCAGTTCTTATATCAACACTCCACGTCCATTAGCATTTACACTGTTGCGGTATTTATTTTTCTTTTACATATGGAATGCAACCTTAAAACTATTAGCTTAAGAGCTACTTGGTTCATTTCATGTGCTCCGCACGAACATGCATCATACAAAAATGAAAATTAATGTATGAACACTTTCAGATTCTAGATTGAATGTACCTGTGTATACTGTCCCGCATTATAGATCTTCAAAGGGGCACAACAATGGAATGTGCACCTTAGCTAACATGATCGTCACACAAGTAGGCATTGCGAGGCTGTTACAATCATAGATATGCCTTCTTTAGATTATATAATTATAATCTGCCTCAAGTACACAACTGTCCATAATCGCAATGGTTTCACTTGGATTAGCTATTTCGTTTGTTAGCTACACCTACCATCCACATGACCGCCTAAAGTTACGTACTGAACATCATCTCTGTGTCTGATACAGTTGTGCATACTTTCAAATCTGAAGCCACTTAAGTCCATAATCCCATCCATTATAGGAACATGGCAACATGACATCATAATTACAATAAAGGTTATTCACAGGGGAGGCTTATCACATTGTCTTAATGTCGAGATCCACTGACCCACACCCACAGTATAGGCCCTATCCGAGATCCACTGACCCACACCCACACTATATCAATCAATCAATCAAAATTTTATGTCACTTGCATAAAAGCAACCAGCCTGGGGAGGCTTATGAGACAGGGTATTTATCAACATGATAATATTATTGGATAGTTTACTAATGCATAAAAATTTTGTGGTTTGCAAGAATAATATAATATAATATACATGCTGTGGGATGTGCTGGGAGGTGTGGATACAGAGACAGCCTACATGAAGGACAGACAGCCTTCCACTGGCACCCCTCTCGGAATACCAGAGGACAGACTACATGAAGGACGGACAAGCCTTCCCCTGGCACCCCTCTCGGAGTACCAGAGGACAGACTACAAGTACGACGGACAAGCCTTCCCCTGGTGCCCCTCTCGGAGCACCAGAGGACAGACTACATGAAGGACAGACAAAGCCTTCCCCTGGTGTACCCTTCTCGGGATGCCAGAGGACAGACTACATGTAGGACAGACAAAGCCTCCTCCTGGTGTACCCTTCTCGGGATGCCAGAGGACAGACTACATGTAGGACAGACAAAGCCTCCTCCTGGTGTACCCTTCTCGGGATGCCAGAGGACAGACTACATGTAGGACAGACAAAGCCTCCTCCTGGTGTACCCTTCTCGGGATGCCAGAGGACAGACTACATGTAGGACAGACAAAGCCTCCTCCTGGTGTACCCTTCTCGGGATGCCAGAGGACAGACTACATGTAGGACAGACAAAGCCTCCTCCTGGTGTACCCTTCTCCGGATGCCAGAGGACAGACTACATGTAGGACAGACAAAGCCTCCTCCTGGTGTACCCTTCTCGGGATGCCAGAGGACAGACTACATGTAGGACAGACAAAGCCTCCTCCTGGTGTACCCTTCTCGGGATGCCAGAGGACAGACTACATGTAGGACAGACAAAGCCTCCTCCTGGTGTACCCTTCTCGGGATGCCAGAGGACAGACTACATGTAGGACAGACAAAGCCTCCTCCTGGTGTACCCTTCTCGGGATGCCAGAGGACAGACTACATGTAGGACAGACAAAGCCTCCCCCTGGTGTACCCTTCTCGGGATGCCAGAGGACAGACTACATGTAGGACAGACAAAGCCTCCCCCTGGTGTACCCTTCTCGGGATGCCAGAGGACAGACTACATGTAGGACAGACAAAGCCTTCCCCTGGTGTACCCCTCTCGGAATGCCAGAGGACAGACTAACATATAGGACAGACAGGACAGACAGGACAGACAAGGCTTCCCTGACACCCCTTTTGAGAGTACCACTGCTATATAGCAAGGAGTGCACATCGTTTGGTGTACATACAGAAAATGAGTTTACAAAGGTGTCTTGGTTGTATAGGCCCTATGCGAGATCCACTGATCCACACCCACACTATAAGCCCTATGCGAGATCCACTGATCCACACCCACACTATAGGCCGTTTCCGAGATCCACTGACCCACACCCACACTATACGTAGGCCCCATGTGAGATCCACTGATCCACACCCACACTATAAGCCCTATGTGTGTTTCCAATCCCTTCTACACAATTCCATTATCGATGATACGACATCCACAATGTCCTGCATAATCATGTCTGCATACTAGAATGTTTGACATACAATGTCTGCATACAATGTCTGAATGCAGACAGGTGTTGCATTGGGCCCTGTGTGCAGTATAATTGTGTGTGACTATGCAGATAAAGAGAGTTGTCAACAACTGTAGGAATGCCCAATTCCACATCACCATGCAAAGACTTTCATAGTGCAGCTATACCACAAGAATCATGTGAGAACATGATACAAGAAGAAAGAAGAGCATGTCATCTCAATGAAGCGAATTGAGGCATTATTGCACACACACAGAGTCCAATATAATTACTTATACATCAACCTCTTATTGACTTTGCTGTAGACAGATACTGGACAGGATCCATGGCTGTCCCATGCTTTAAATCAAACCCTTCCCGATTCAAGCAATTGTAAACCCAGTGGTCAATGGGTTGTGGTATTTACTACTTAGAGAGAAAGGAAGCATGGTATTCAGGGAGGTAGGGAAGGACACAAAGGAGATGAGGAAGATATGTATGTACACAGTTATGTGCACAGTGTGCACTAGGACAATAGGGTACTTGTATAACCCAAAATGTAGAAGAGGACAAGGAGGCAACACTCTGGCCCTTTCAGTAAAATGATTGGATTTCAACAACAATCGCACCTTTGCTGCGTTCTGGGTGTTGATGGGATAAAGGTACGTGGGGTGTTGATGGGGATAAAGGTACGTGGGGTGTTGATGGGGATAAAGGTACGTAGTAGTGAATAACAACAATTCATTGTTTAGGCTAGGCCTAGGGGCACATACATTGCTACAGTGTATTATAGGGACAGGATATTATTGATCACCAAGCTTCATTCATATTGCACGCTTTCATAAAGAACAATTCATTTGACTATGCAAAACGTAAAAATCCGGGATCACACATGTGAGCAGTGTATTAGTGTTCCTTAGCACAGCACATGCATAAAGCAACTGCAAACACTGCAGCCAATTGCTTATAATAAGCAGAACAGCACGTTCAAAGTATTTACGCCCAATATGAAGCGCTTATGAGGCTCTTTTGGCGGCTACGGGTTAAGCTCATTAATAGTACAGTACTGAATGCATTATACCGTAATGAGTTGGACATGATTAGCTAACAAAGGAATGTACCATAACGACCCTAACAACAATGCTAGCTCGTCTACGAAATGAAAACACGCAGTACAGTACCCAGCGAGCACTCTGCATATGGGGAGGCTGTTGTAAGGCACTGTATGCATACTTTGAGTACTGTTAGTATCCATCAAGAACTTGTAAGTAAATCATGCCTTCCTGCAATGAATCTACTATAATCATTATGTACACAGCGCTGAGCATAGGACAACAGGATATTATACCTAGCTATGTAACCCAAATGTAGAAGAGGACTCTGGCACTAGCTTGCAGTAAAATGATTTGATATCAACAGCAATACATTGTTTTAGGCTAGGGGCACATGCATTGCTACGGTGTACATAGGGACAGGCCATTATTGATCAGCAAGCTTCATTCATATTGCATGCTTTCATAAAGAACAATTGATTTGACTATGCAAGATTACTTGATCCGGGATTACACATGTGAGCAGTATATTAGTGTACCTCAGCACAGCACATGCATAAAGCTGCTGCAAACAGCTAAGAAGTGGAAGAGCATGTTCAAATTATTTATATACGCCCAATATGAAGCCTTGTATATATATGCTTATGGGCTTATGAGGCTCTTTTGGCTGCTACAGGTTAAGCTGATTAATAGTACAGTACTGAATGCGTTATGTACCATAACGATTTGACTATGCAAAAATGATAACTGTTGAAATGTCACTTGTTCCGGGATCAGCAATTATATTAGTGTTCCTTAGCACTGCACATGCATAAAGCTACTGCAAACAGCTAAAGAACATGTTCAAAGTATTTGCGGCCAATATGAAGCTTCGTATATGGGTTTATGAAGCTGCTACAGGTTAAGCTGATTATCACTGAATGCATTATACTGTAAAATGTCTGACATTATACTGTAAGCAATAGATCTACTCCTCTCTACAAAACAGCAAACATTTTGCATATGGGGAGGCTGTTGTAAGGCACTTTATGCATGCATACTTCAAGTGCAGGTAGTATCCATTACGGACAAGTTAATCATGCCTTTCTGCAATGGATTGCATGAATCTACTAGAAAACACTATGCCTATTCACTCACATGACAGAGGTGGACGTACACACCCTCCCAAGCTGTGGCTATAGCCTGAAGTGGCTGCACCTTCCACCACACACCCTCCCAAGGAAAAACATTAACTGGTCTCCTGCCCACCAACAACCTAGGTAACTACACCTTCCTACCTTAACCTCACAATCTCTCCAGGGTACTTAAGTTATATTTCCACTTTCTTCCTCCTCCTCCTCCTCCCCCTTCTCCTGTGAAGTTTCTCCATCCTGCTCTTCCTCTTCCGCTTCTTCCTCCCGCCAAAACACGTCTCAGGCTCATAAACCACTGTAACAAGCAATTGTTAGTGCAAAACTGTGGTTATTAATATAGGAAGCCTATCAAATGAATGCACATGAGAATAGAGAACATGGGGAGGTAGATGAGTGAGCTATAATCAAATTTACGCCTACATATATCCCACATTTCCCCCCGGTAAAGTTTCACATTATGTAGTGACTCATTGTTTGGGTAGCACCTAAGCATGTTTCCCGGAGTGGAGATTACAGATCAATGCTCATGATTCTGCACGTGAAGAGGTAAAGCAATGACTGTCAGTCTGTCGACAAAGAAAAAATGCTTCAAGCATGTTAGCTATTAATCGCATTCACAGACTTCGTATGTTAGCAGGTGATCTCCGTTGCTTGCAGTACTGCAAGCGACGAAAAGCTGGGCGTGGAACTGGGAACAAGGCTACACAAATATAGCATTCGTACTCAGCAAGCTTGGGGTATGTGTCCGCTGAGTCCATTCTAGACTTTACCTATTTCCAAGTTGCTGCTACACTATAAGTGTCGAAAGTATTTGTCAGGGAGTTGCTCATCTCGGACCCAGTTCCTCCTTGTTGTGAAGGGTCTGTTTCCGAGACTAGCTGCTGTTGTGTATGATTCACTAAACATTTCCATTGCTACGTGCATAGGGAATGAAGCAGTACCTCATCCTCCTCGTCCCCATCTTTCTCTTCCTCTTCCAAACTCGACTTCTTCCTGTTCATCTGTGATAGGACCAGAGTGTGCATACACTAGTTAGGTAAATAAGTTCTAAACCTCAAGCAGATTGACTGATAGCGACATACCATGCAACTACGTTGACATGGTAATGATTCCCATATACTAGAAAGAGAACCAGACCCTCCTTGCTGTGAAGGGTCTGGTTCCGAGACTAGCTGTGTTGTGTATGATTCACTAAACATTTCCATGTTACGTGCATAGGGAATGAAGCAGTACCTCATCCTCCTCGTCCTCTTCCAACCTTGGCCTCTTCCTGCTCATCTGTGATAGGACCAGAGTGTGCATACACTAGTTAGGTAAAGAAGTTCTAAACCTCAAGCAGATTGACTGATAGTGATACCATGCGACTACGTTGACATGGTAATGATTCCCCTATTATACTAGAAAGAGAACCAGACCCTCCCTGCTGAGAAGGGTCTGGTTCCGAGACTAGCTGTGTTGTGTATGATTCACTAAACATTTCCATGTTACGTGCATAGGGAATGAAGCAGTACCTCATCCTCCTCGTCCCCATCTTTTTCTTCCTCTTCCAACCTCGGCCTCTTCCTGTTCGTCTGTGAGGGACCAGTGTGTGTATAGGTAAGTTAGACAAAGAAGTTGTAAAACTCAAGCAGATTGACTAGTAGCTACATACAATGCATGTGACTACGTTGAAACACATGGTAATCATTCCCATAAAATTATACTAGAAAAGGTGGGAACAACTTTTCAAACTGAACCTACGTAATTTCGAATTATTTCGACTGGAATAATGCTGTTGACCATGTTTCCTAAACATCGACTAACTCAGAGGAATGGACAACAGAACTCTGATGTCAGTGAAGCAGTGTAAAGTCTGCGATAGCATCCTCCTATTCCTAAACAGTATTCAATTAGTTGTGTAAACTACAGGCCATAATTACTCAACATGGAAAATTCCCTAGCCCTACTCCAAGCAGCTGTCTTCATTTGGCCAGTTGGAACAAGCTGATGATAATATTTTTATAGGCAGACATAAACACATACATGCATCCACCACTGCTGCTCCCTCAACTCTTCTTCCTCCTCCACAGACACCTGCTGTCCCCCCGGTTGATTATCTTCTTCCTCTCCAGACCCCCCTGGTTGATCCTCCTCCTGTCGGCCAGTCGACACTCCATCCTCCTCCTGTTGGTGTTGATTTAATTATGATTCCGGATAACAATTACGCAATGTGTCTATCATCATTAGTTTCAGTTTGTGAGTTACAGAACTAGCGATACACAGGCTTCGTACTTTACAACCTCCGAATATGGAACCATTGGCTCCACATCCACAATGAATACTGGAACCTTCCAGAAGGCACAGCAGAAGTGGATACATAATTGCGTCGGATAAGCAGCTGAAGTGGATGTGATCAGGGACCAGCCGATGCAGTTGGGGAGTAGCATGAGAGAGCAACAGCTTAGGCAGGTACAATCAGGCAGCAGCTGAAGCAGGCACCCTCGGGAGTGAACAACAAGCAGCTCTGAAGTGAATGGTCACTTGCATATACACTGAATATGCCAATTGGCTCTCCTTGAGTGCAAGCAAACTCACAGCCATCTGATGTAGGTATACGTCAGTATAACATTAAGGATGCATTGCTATGCGCACAGAAGATTCTTTTACAGCGGACAGCACCATTTCACACTGCCCTCCAGCACCTCTCGTCCCGTTCCACTCTATCAAGCTTCCCTTCATAGACTGTAAAGCAGGAATGAGGTATGGAAGGTCAAATTTTGGGTTGAGGCAGAGCACCACAACTTGCGAAAGCGTTTCTTGTTTCTCAAACCGGCGCTTGTTTTTCCACCACGCTTGGAGAAGCTTGCTGTGTGTCCCTCCGAAGGAACGAAAACTACCTCTAATGCAGGAAATTCCTGTTTGCTATTTTCGTGTGCACTGTTTCCATTCCACGTTCCTGCTTTCACAGTCAACCCCTCCACTTCACTGCAAGTAAGGCTGACAGTAGTCTCACATGGCCAGACCCCATTCCACACAGATACCGGTGTCATAAAATTTTGGGGACCCTTTTGGGAAAATGGGGACCCCAACACCGTTTTCGTTTTACGTTGCATCAAGTACTCACAGCTCAGTGTAGGATGGTTTTTATTTGTCAAATAACCTCTGTGCATGCATATCTGCGAAAGCATTAGTCCAGGTATAGAGCAAGGATGGATCTTATCAGTCGAAACCTGTACTTGCGATGGTTGCTACGTAGCTGTAATGCGCAAGTCGGACAATGCAAGCCCTCCAACAAAGCCAATCTTTTTCTGTGCAAAGGTTGCTGATCTCTTCTATGTCGGGAGATCATGAACTTGAGTCCTGCTGCTTATACATGTAGGTAGCAGCTAATAATAGCCACTCACTCACTAGCTGCAAGAGCCTCCTCACTGTCTTGCACTGCAGGCTAGTTAGTGGGCTATGATGCTCAAGTCTGACTCATTATAAGTACTTACATCTCTCTAACTATGACAATTCTAGCTATCTGGAGAGGGATCGATGCTCAGACCAGCTTGTTTTTGAAGATCCTCATCTATTATTATGTATAGCTATAATGTGTTACCATTTCTATTGACAAATTTAAAAACTGATTTGCTACATTATAATAACTGCATGGTTAGTGATTAACTGTTATGGCCTTGCATAGGTCTGCCTACGTAGGCCTAATATTGTTGGTTCTCCATTTTCTCACTGTTAACCATCTGTCATAGAGGGGGTCCCCATTTACACTGAGGGGGTCCCCATACTCCTGGGAAAATGGGGACCTGGGGTTCCCATTTTCCCAGGAAAATGGGGACCCGGTCCCCATATTCCCGGGAATATGGGGACCCCGGGTCCCCATTTTGGGGGGTCCCCATCTTCCCATGACACCGGGCTAACAGATGCACAATACAAGCCAGAGCTGGCTATGAGTAAATCAGTGACTCAGAGCCAGGATTGCTGTCTCTGCAGTCCGTTAGTCCACTGTTACTGCTGCCCGCACTGGACTATTCCCATTGGGGTAGTAGCTGACAAAGCAAAGCTTGTACTTGATTTCAAAATCATAATTATTATTATTGACACGCTGTTGTATTATACGATTCTGTCAACACTATAGTAAGAAGCAAAACGAAACCTGTCTGGCCAATATTAGAAAAGCACAATAATTATTATACACTGTATAAGCTTTTTCGCCTGTATTATTCAGTTGTCAGGATGTGCTCTCATGGCACCTTCGTGCTTTGCACTGCACGTTCCAGATGCACGAGGATTTCAGGTCCCGGAGGGAACGACTGTGCTGGTCTCGCTTGAGCGCTCATGCTTTCACGCATGCCCCACATGATGGATTAATACTAAGGTCAAAACCGGTGCCAGGCCGGCCGTAGTGGCTCCTGTATACGGCCCTGTTTAGCAATCGTACAGTAGGAGTGCATGAGGTGTTGCATGGAGACTTCTTACAATATATAATGCTGTATCATAGCAATCACTTACTTGATTTGCAGCCACCATCTGTTCCCTCAACCGTTTATTTTCCTTCTTCAGCTGTATATTGTGAGCCTTCAGGAGGCGAACCTCCTGCAATAGCCGCTGTATCTCTGTAGGAGGGATAAACTGCACATCACAAAACTAACATAGATTAGCTTATGGGAAGCCTGGACTTCTAACAGTAGTAACATTTTGAGTCTACAATTTCTTCAAAAATATTCAAACATTTAGATAGAGTTGTGCCTGTCATATTCCACCTATCAAAAAGCCAACAAACACTTTTAAATGCCATTAACCAGCCTCACAGTTCTGGTCAGTATTGGTACAATCATGTTCTGCCCTGCAGCTGGCATCATGAAGGAAAAACCATGCCTAGCCTCCATCATGGTAGAGCCACGATAGTTCTGGACAAGAATTAGTGAGGCACCAGACAATGGATTCAATGATTCAGTAAGTGCCTGAAACACAACCATCACCACCAACCATCATTGTATTTTCTGTAACGTTGGGGTTATGTTCAACTTTGACTTTGCGTGACCCCAGGTTGTATAAAAATGGCTTCGTGCTACATTTTCTTAGAATTGTAGCTAGCCAGAGGGGCCTGGCCAGTGTGTAGTCAAATTGGTGTGATAAGCTATATAGCAGATCAGAAGGCCTGGTACCACTCCTACGTCATTTGCAAGCACAAACTAGCCTCGTACCCAGGCTTCCACGCGGAACGAGGAAGAGGGCCTGGTGAGGCTTGGCAAATTCCCGTTCCGCATGTGAGCCTGGGAACGAGGCTAGAGACGTACGTGGAGACGGTTTCGTGTAAAATTGCCTCAAGTTCACGGGCTAATTCTAACCGGTCTAATGGCAGGTTTCCTAGTGTTGGCTTTTACGCAACCGTGGTGGACCACTGGAGGCGTCAGGTATGGGTCTCCTTGTTGTACGGTTGTAGTAGCCTAGGTAACTACAATAGCTTACCTCTACAATAGCTTCAGTTACCGATTAGAGAGTAGTGAAACGTTAGTGCATGCTGTATTGCTCAGTTGGCGTCAAGTTGCTGTCTTCGTGGTATATAGCAATATAAACTGGAAGAGTTGCTTCATGACCGTGTCCACCTTGCTTGTTAATGACGTAGGAGTGGTACCAGCCCTGATCTGCCAGCTTGTCTGATGGGGGTTCAAAGGTGACGTATGCGCGAAGCGGCAGACGGCCTGGGAACGAGGCCATATTTTCTTCACGAAATGTCTCATCAACAGGAGCCCACAACGAGGAGCGTCCAACAAGTTCAGTCAAACAGCAGCAACCTAACCGTGCCCTTCCTTTTATGTAACTGTTACAATAACCATCCGTAGTCTAAGTAGGTTTGTAAAAATAATTAATGTCAACGTACCAGGAAAGGGAGGTTCACCCTGTGGGAGGTCGGAATAACGTATTTCCTCCCGCTCTATCCCGTGATGCTTCCTCAAGTGGTTGATGATATTGGAGGCCTGCTGGTCCGTGAGGAGGTGGTTTATTGCCCTGTTCCCCACGGGATCCAGCAGGCCCCAAATGTTAACACGGTAGGCAGTGTAGCCGCAGCAGCTCTTCTGGCCACACTGGGGGAAGAGGAGCAACAGCAATATGAGTAACAATGTCGTACCTACTGCTATAGCCTCCCAGTTGGAGAAGCTGGAAGCAGTACATTCTTGAACCTAATTGTTCCAAATTGTTCTAAATCTTCCTATTGTATTAAGATTCCTGTTCTTGAAAGGACTCTGCGGTCATGAACTACTTCACTGCTATTTCGATTAATCAGAGATGTGACTGGACAGGTGAACAGGCAAAACCAATAATTATTGCTTAACCCCTCCGATGTATGTGTGCATGGGTTATGACAAACGTACGGTCTGTGTGCACCAGAGGTTTCCCTCCCCATCTGCATTGTCCTCCAGATGATCTCTTATGTCCTCTCTCGTGAGATACGTCATGGCGAACCTCACGAACAACTCCGAACCGACTGAACCAAATAAACAACTCCGAACAGACTGAAACAACTCCGAACCCAAGACCAAACCAAAACGCGACTAAACCAACTCCGAACCGACTGAAACAAGACTAAACCAAAACGAACCTAACCTGAAACCCACTGAAACTCCCAAAACAAAATCCTCAAAACTCCTAAGCCTAAAGATCCAACGGACGACGAAATGCAGTAACGCAAGAGCATTTATACTACGCACGTGAAGCCCGCCAAGTAGCATCGAATAGACCAATCGTCTTTCGCTAGTTCTGAGCATGCCCATTGCCCAACACTAGTCCCGCGCGCCGCTTTCGGTTACGAGGCTAACCTTTTTTGAGTGGAGATGTTGAGTGCAGGCCGGTGGGGTGAGTTGCCGCGAGACTAGTACAGTTGCTGTTGGGACTAGAACAGTTGCCTTCCGTGACATTTCTCATACCTAGGCCTTCTCATCCCAACATTGCAAGTGACAAGCGCTGGGGTAGGACGGCCTCTGTACGTACGAGGCCACTATACTGTGGCTAGTCCGATTAAACTTTGAGATGGGTGGGCGTGTCTCACACACATTCTGTCTCACACACACGCATTCTGTCTCACACACACACACATTCTGTCTCACACACACATTCTGTCTCACACGCATTCTGTCTCACACACACGCATTCACAGAACAAGGAACTACAGAGCAGTGCTCTCATTTTGGCAGGAGGCACTGTTGCTCCTGGCTGATCTCCTGAGAGAAGCTACCTAAGTGAGTCTTGCCACGAGACTGCTGTTGGGACTAGAACAGTTGCCTTCTGTGACATTCTATCCTCATAGCTAGGCCGCCTCATCCCAGCACTGCAAGCGACAACCGCTGGGGTAGGACGGCCTCTGTACGAGTGTACGTACAAGACCACTGTACTGTGGCTAGTCCAATTAAACTTTGAGATGGGTGGGCGTGTCTCACTCACACACGCCCATTCTGTCTCACACATCACTTGCAGTAACTTTGCACGGAAGGAGGGTAGGGTGGCTGATCTAACCAGGAATGCAGCTGTACTTTGGTGTTGGTTAACCCTATGCCCCCGAGGCGCATGCGCAGAAATCAATCGCGTGGTTACACAAACGCTAATGAAAAATGGCGATTTTTGTGTTGTATCGATTCATTGGCATTGTATCTTGTAAAATAGCTGAGTTCAGGTATTGATAGTTATACTTATTTGGCTTGAAAACAAACCTGCTTCGTTCCTGAAGTAGTCCTGTGACTTGACAGTGAGGCCTGGGAAAGACACAACGGTGGAAACGTGGGTTGTCGCTGAGCTCTCGAGAATGACGGCAAACCACGGCAGAGGTTGGCTGATTGGCCCAGCAACAGTAGGTTACCAGTGTGGGTGAGCTAACTGGCTCGATACAACAACTTGCTCGTAGGATATAAGCTGTAATATGCCGTCACTAAGTACACATTGATCGACAAGTAAACTTCTAACGCGATTGTGGGGAAAGTCCCTATGGAAAGCCACAGCTAATTATGCTTCGCTCGGCTTCCTGTGACACGTAAATCACTTATCCAAAGTCCGATCGCGTAGCTATGGCGATAAAGAGCCGGAATCCAGTTTCGGGCGCATACGGGCGCTCTGGGGGTTTAATATGTGCATGGAGGATCAATGAATCTCATTAAAAATCGGCAAACCATCCCAAAGTGGCACACAGTGCAAGTTTAGGCCGCTTTGAGGACCCATTCCCACCAACTATGAATCTCATTAAGCACGTGAAAATTCGGGCGCATATGGGTGCTATTGGGTTGAAAGGGTTTCTACTTTCAGCTGATTAAAATGGTGATTAGCTTAGATGGCAACCAGATGCCGCTATGGCATATGGGAGACCAAAAAGGTGAGACTTGGCCTCACAACGCAGTACCAGTCTACCAGATGGCTTTGTGGAACTTGATGCCATACAAAGTTGGTGGTTGCACCAAATGCGAGTCATACTGCAAGCAATCCACACTGGGGTCTGACCATTTGATATAGCAGACGAGTGTTGCAGTCTCTTTCCTCTACTGAGGCCGACAACTCTGTTGGTAGTCCCATACCACCTCCAGTTTCTTACAGCAAAGTGGATGCAGAGATTTTTGTGCCTCCAGTGTCTTATTGCAGACTTTCCCATGCAGTGTCCCTCCAACATCCACATCCTTCCCCTGGGGATCAATGGATGTTGCAAGTGCTGTACGGATCTCAACTCGGATAATGTTGATGCTAATTCTCTACACGTGGCATCCCCGTGTAGAAATAAAATTTTATTCAAAGATGAGTCAGTGGCACTAGTCGAGGCCTCGGGCCTTCCCCGACGTGGTTCAAACTCTCAGCACTGTTTGTCGCTAGTACGAGTAGTTACGTGCATGATCCTGCATTGACCTCGGGCCTTTACCCTGAGCACTTTTCAGAATGATGGCTCAAGATAGGTCCATGACCTCCTGTGTAACCCTTTCCATGTTCCACTGCATTTAACTAACTAAGTCTTACTCTCACGTTGTGTGCATCCACCTGCTCATGTGTACTGTACAGCTAGCATCAGCTCGCCTCATGTGACAATACATAATGGGTGCCCTATTCGCTAAAATGTGTACCCACAAATGATGGTAACCTTACGGTATGGTGTGTGCTGGTGGGCAAGCTAGGGGGTTGAGGAATCTTGTGCATGTACTCGGCATGTGTGTCGTGGACGTTCTCTACATGTTGGTTGTGTACATGTTGGTTGTGTGTATGTTGGTTGTGTACATGCTGTTTGATCATGAGGTTCAGGGCAGTCATCCTCTGCATGTGTAGGTTGATCACATGCTTGTTGATCGTGGGCAGGTGATCCGTCAGTGGGTGCAGGGGTGAGAGGTTCATGAGAGCTATCAGTTTGTGAGAGGAGAGGGTCGTGCACTTGTGGAAGCGACTGGCAAGTGAATGTTCTGCAGATTGAGTGTTTAGAGGTGGGCTGTTTGCATTAAGACAAGATTTCCCCTGGCTGCTCTGACATTTTACCAGTGCGTTTCTTCCAGCATTCCTTGAGATACTCTTCTTCCATCTTTAGGTTGTGTAGGGTGTTGTCTTCGTTGTGGTCACCCACCACACTCCAGGCCCACAAATGAGAACATCACTGATCCGCTCAAGGTAAGCCTGCTGTAGAAGTGGATGCTGCACTGTCCACTGCTTACTGTCGGTGAAAAGTGGGAGAGATTGCTTCTGTAGTGCGTTGTTAGCAAGTCTGGAATCCTGATGATGATGTTGTTATTGGCGTGTTTGATTGAGGTTGTATTGTGATGTAATTGCAGGTGTAGAACAGGCACTCTTGAAGCTCTGTGTTGAGTGATCTAAGAGCAACTCCCTGCCTTACAGGACTCATGCATGGACACTCAGTGGAGAGAGGGTGGAGCTTGAGGAGACCTTTGAGGTTTTGAGGTGAGAGGGTAGAGGTGGTGAGGGGTGGAGGTCATGAGGGGAGAGGTGGTGAGGGGTGGAGGTCATGAGGGGAGAGGTGGTGAGGGGTGGAGGTCATGAGGGGAGAGGTGGTGAGTGAAGAGGTTGGAGGTGATGAGGAGAGGGTGGAGGAAGAGGGTGGAGGTGGTGAGAGGAGATGGTGGAGGTAGTAATGAGAGAGTGGAAGTGGTGAGGGGTGGAGGTGGTGAGGGGAGAGGGTGGAGGGAAGGGTGGAGTTGGTGAGGGGAGAATGGAGGTGGGAGGGGTGGAGGTGGAGGTGGTGAGGAGAGTGGAAGTGGTGAGGGGAGGAGGTGGTGAGGGGAGAGGGTGTAGGTAGTAATGAGAGTGGAAGTGGTGAGGGGTGGAGGTGGTGAGGGGAGAGGGTGGAGGGAAGGGTTGAGGTGGTGAGGAGAGAATGGAGGTGGGAGGGGTGGAGGTGGTGAGGGGAGAGGGTGGAGGGAAGGGTTGAGGTGGTGAGGAGAGTGGAGGTGGGAGGGGTGGAGGTGGTAAGGGAGAGGGAAGGGTGGAGGTGGTGAGGAGAGAGTGGAGGTGGGAGGGGTGGAGGTGGTAAGGGAGAGGGAAGGGTGGAGGTGGTGAGGAGAGAATGGAGGTGGGAGGTGGTGAGGGGAGAGGGTGGTGAGGGTGAAACCGTTTGCATTAATAAACCACTGTTGTTCCAGCTGCTCTCTGCTGCTGTGACCTGCAACTTGAAGGAGCTGACTCGCCATGACAACACAGAAACTGGAGGGAATCCTTGCCGCCCTCATCACGTATGCCAGTCCAGAGGACCTTGCCCCTCCCTGTGGTACGTACTGTACCAGCTTCCCCCATCGTGTCTCTGTACAGTAGACACTCCCAAAGTAGCGGAAGGTTCCAATGACCTTGTTTGTGGGCTTGTCTCCTGATGCTGTACTCCGTGTTGATAGATTAGCTGTAGAAACACACAGGTTATAAAAGAGAATTTCAAGAGGGTAGTGAGGTGAACACCTGGGAAAGAAGTCTTTTGATCACTCACCATCTTCCTTCCCTCTCTGCAGTGTGTAGACCTGCTCGGAACAGGAAGTACGTCACTGTGACAATGCCAGCCTCTGTTACATCTGGTCAGGCAACGTGGAAAACTTGTTGAATGCTGGTGAGAGTCAAAGATGCTCGTGAATTAATGGGGTAGGGTGTGAGTGCAAGAAAGAAGGGAAATGAACCATGGATTGATCCATTATTCTCATCCTTCCATCCTCCCCTCCGCCCTCTTCCTCCCATCCCCCCACCCTCCTCGCACCCTCTTTCTCCACCCACCTCATCCCCTTCTCCAATCTCATTTATTGAACGTCTCTGCCTAGTTGGTCAGTATTGATCATGGTTTGTCTGTATTCGGTGGACTGGACTCGGGACACAGCTGTTACTGTAGAGTCTGCCGTGGTCCTACCGTGCATAACCAACTCGACTTCGTTTCAGTGCGAATTCGTCCATGATCTGACCACGCCTTCGAGGAACACGTGGCGGTCATTACTAGCAAACTCTCGTATACCAAGTGGTACATCCAGTTTGCAGCTTCTTGAACTGTTTCTATGCTGCTGCCAAGTTTGACTGGCACTTCTGTTGCTGCTTTCCCACTGCCTGTTTCAGTCTGGGAACGAGCTGATTCAGTGCATCGTTGGCGCACACGCTCTGGCAGAAAGGACTGCTGGAACGGCTGATATCGAGTCATGGTCAGCTGCCCCGAATTCCAGTCATGTCATGTAAGTATTCTAGTGGCTTTTGATGCTTCAAAATGATGAGCGCAACTTTCTGTGAGTCCAGTCCCGAGTCCACTCCAAAGTCTAGTCCACCGAATACAGACGGCCTCACGGTTTAGGATCTTTGCTGATAATCCCACAACCCCACTTACACCCAAACACCTCTCACCACACACACATGCACGGCCCCTCAGCACCCTGCACCCACCATGGCATCCAGTCTGTTTAGGACCCACAGCCGCCATACAACCATCCCCCATATCTCCCCCTGGCCCCCGACTACCGGAGGCATGCACAAGGCCAAATGGGTAGATGTTATGTTACAATACAACCTTACAGAGCCTACTCACCCTCTTAGTCTCACGTACAGTCATGGTAACATCCTTTGATGCCATGTTGGACCGGTGCAAGGCCATGCCAATACGACAGCGAGTTTATTCTTACAATTAGGTCAATAATTATTGTTTGGTCAAATTCTTTTACAACTTTGAGAGTGCATGGTGTTATTGAGCTAATTCGTAGCACAGGACAACAAACTTTTAATAGCAAGTCAAAACGTTTCGTGCAGTGGAACAACTGAACAACGTTTAGCACAAGCAAGGGTTTAGAAATAGAGAGTCTGGAAATCTGATAATGACAGGAAAAAAATTCTGAAGAACAGTGAACAAGAAACAGTGAAATACGGTCGACTAGTCTGGGTTGGTGAGGCAGCTTGATATTGGGTGTGGGGGTGGTGTAGGGATGAGTGTGTTCCACACGGGATTGGTGTGAAGACCACAGTCCAAGTTCATCTTAGGGCTGCATTGCCAGATGTGATTCCAGTACATGTAGTATGTGGCTAGAGCTATAACCTGACTGCCTGCCAGTCCACTGTGTGGGCCGTGGTGAAAACCCGGACCGGACCCGACTGACCGGAAGTGAAATAGCAATAATTATTGTAGAGCGACTTAGTGCTAGCTGAACGACTCGGATGTTTTGTCAACTATTACATGTAGCACTTGCAGACAACTGCCGGAGGAGTTTCGTGGGACCCGAAGAGCTTCAGCAAAGGTACTGTCTGTATTGCTACTGCATTTGTAGTTAGCGGAGCAGAGCAAGGGGTGAGTCTCACGGACAGTAGAATAACTAGTACTCGATGCTTTTGTAGTATAGATTACTCACACTCGCTTGGCCCAGCTCTCTGATTTACCCAGCTCTCTGATTTTACCTAGCACTGTGAAACGCCAACAAATGCCTGGCTGCCTCCTTCAAGTAATCCGGCAGACTTGGACCCGCGCGGCTACCTCGCTAATGCTTCGTGGCTTCAAACTACTGTGCAAATCAGGAAACTCGTGAGACTAAACTGTTCTCTGACTTCCCTGCATGAGGCAATGCCGCAATGGCTACTCGTAATGGCTAATTCACGATCCAAGTAAGCTATTTTCTCCACACGTGGAGACACTAATTGAAGGGGTCAGTGGAAAAAGGGGATAAGTCAGTTATTACTACTTTGGAGAAAACATGGGTTAAAGTTTAGAATTCTTCACTTGTCTATATCTCAGTTTTGAACCAATGAAACTTTCTCAATTTTTTTTTCATATACACCACTATGCATTCTCAATGTAACTATGCAGTTTACAGTCATTTCTCACGAAAAGAAAACCAAAAAAAAATTTTTATGTTAATCATGATCTGAATCGGATAAGACTGGATGATTGGCTAAGGAGCTGTAGAAGTTCCTGCATGCCGGTGGAAGGTATGGGATCATTTTCTGAAGGTCAGCAATCTTTTTAGACTTAACTGGATGGCCATCTGGATATAACACACAATCATATATACATTTATGTCCTTTATAGGCGACGTCTTCCTGCGTCCTTTGAGGATGCAAACCTCCTACCACGCTTCATGTACACTAAAAGATGACTTCATCCAATACTCTCCAGGATGTGACACAATCTAATTAAATTCCTCATTGAAGATTTTCCGATAAAGCCATTCCTTCACTTGTGGTTTCTCACTTTCATCAAGTTTTGGTTCATACTTTTCCAAATAAAGACGATACATTCTCGCGATGCTTAAATTTTCAGGTAAGTACCTTCGCTTTTTATTATCATGGCGAGAGTAGTGGCTTTCTTGGCTGGGAAAAGATGTGATATGTTCTCGAACCTGAGCTTTCAATTCTTCACTAGTGGCGTGAGGTCGATTTTTGTGCTTTCCACGATCATCTCCAGAAAACAGAACACCAGATACTAGCTTTTCACAGAGACATTCAACTCGACGCTTGCCAATTCCATGTATCTGATAAAAGGCCTGTTTACATACTTTTACTTGATCTCCAGAGCTTAGGTGGACATGATAGAAAAAAGAATTACTTCTCACCCTTCCAGATCCAGTTGTAGACCTCGGCCTCTTTTGTTTGGGGGCAGAGTGCTTTATTAGCCCATAGAGATACTTGTTCTGGCCATCGTGATCAGCTAACTTGTAAAACTCGTCAAATATATGCTTCCTCTCGGCCACACTCACGCGTGAAGCACAGTGATTTTGGCAGCGACAAGAAAGTGATGCGCGTTGAGTCTTGCACGTTCTACGCTCGCCTTTGTAGGTCTTATATGCTTTACCACCGTCTTTCATAACCTTCCTCTTCTTTCTTGCCCATTGTTCAATGCGTCGTAGTCTTTTTCGCCCTTGCTGCCGCTTAGGAGCAGGCGCAGGTGGATCGCCACTTGAATCCGGCGACTCCATGTTTCGAATTTCTAGATTACGGAGTGCGTGCAAGGTAAGTATACGAAAACTGTTCTAAATAATCGCTCGTCATTCAAAAATTTGAAATGCAAACGCTACCTGACTTCGCGCGCGAACGCTTGACATGTTAATCGAAGTGTAGGAACGCAAAACTCGATTTCGACAAAAAGTGACTTATCCCCTTTTTCCACTGACCCCTTCAATTACTACTTCCGGTCGGTCCGGTCCAGTCCGGGTGTTCACCACGGCCCACTGTGTGGCCCTCATTCCGCACATGGATTGCAATTATTGTTCTGGTGAATTCTCCACTCAGCTGATTTGTGCTCCATCATTCTCTTTTGCAGGGTAGTACCCTGCAAAAGAGAATGATGGAGCACAAATCAGCTGAGTGGAGAATTATGGGGTCGATTGACTCTTATATAGCGATAGCATGGACACACAATACTATCTGGTCGGCAGGCTCAGTCCCTCCACTTGCCTGGGAAAATAGATTTGAGTAAGCCCCCTCACTTCATACAGTACATTGTAGTTAACTCTCTACTGAACATTTGTGACCTGGGTCTGATGAACAAACTGGGCAAAAAAACACTTGCGGGTGCCACCTATGTTGAGGGGGGGATATGGTGCTGTATAGTCGGGGGACTGATTGTTTCACTCTAGGAAATTTTGGTCTGAGGGACCTGAAATCCAGAAACCTTGATCCCCCAGACATTTCCAGGAAAGCTTTTGGTCCACAGGTAGACTAATGGTCCAAGTGATTTTTCTATATATGGCCAGTGGTACACTTCCATCTTTCCACAGTCCTAACTTCAGTGTACTGAAACCAACACCCTCAAACATCCGTCAGTGTTCCAGTCATTCATGTAAGCTGGGCCTCCAGAATGGATGGCTTGATGGAGTTCTGCTACAAGCCGGTGCTGCCATCGGTTAGAAGTAACATTCCTGCAAATGCAACCTTCCAGGTCTGGTATAACAATGACTCTGGCCTCTGTTTTGAGTACCTGGTCTTTGCTACCCTCCTGAACGCTCTCTTTGGGGTTACAAGCGCATTATATGCTGGGACGAAGTACACAAGGATAAAGCGAAGGAGGACCCCCGTTGCTCTAGCCATCAGGCCAGGGCAGCCATTGCTCTCTGTGTGGTGGTGAACACTCTGGTCGAGTTCACGGCTTCCTTCGAGTTGGCACAAGGGAGACTGTACTCAGTACTACTTGCTGAAGTTGTGCTCATCATTTCTTGAACATGGTTGAGATGGAAAGCACAACAAGTGTGGTGAGGTCAGAGTCTAAGACAAAAATCCTCCTGTCATTTCAGATGTACTCCAAGCCTCGTTCCCAGGCCCCATATGGGAATGAGGCTAATGTAGTACTCCATGGCTGCTGGAATTGCAGCTGCTATCTGCTCCTAGTAATGACCTTCACGTCTTGACGATATTCTGACCATCACATCAGCAGTCTTGCATCAAAAAGAGATTACTACCTACATGTAGATGGTTTTGTAATCTGGTGTGATTTCGTCACGGTTTTTTCCCCATATCTCTGTGCTTTCTGAGCATTACATGCTGCATATATCATGATTGTACATACGTAGTTACTCACAATGTATAGTGCACTGTGCAGAGGTTTTCATGACATAATGTGCTTGATCTGAATGAGGTCTCTAAAATCCTCATCAGAAATTTGTATTTCATACAGATAATATCTAGTTATTGCACTCAAGCAGTCTCTTAGCCATTTAGAGACCTTCAGGATGCACCTGTAATCATCATCATCTCAGGCTTCGCCCTCGGTGATTATAGGTAGCATCCCTCAGGTCTCTAAAACACAGCAGCTAAGAGACCTGCTTGAGTGCAATAACCTATACTTAGAACAAGCAACGAGAGGGCATGTTACCTATCAAACCTGTCATGTGTACCCCCCTCATTTCTGCACCTCACTAATATGATCTTGGTCAAGGAGTGGCAGTAGTCTTGAGGCCACATCCTTCGTGAGGAAGTGTCTGCTGAAGATGCATTCACTCAACTGGGGCTCTACTGGAATGAGAGTAGGATTACAGCTGCCATAATTAGTATGCTAGAGTAACCACACTCACAACTACTTTGCCATCAGGAAATCATAGGTACAGTTGTACTAGGTTGGCTTGCTTTGTGGCTAATCTGAGAGTGTATTAGCACATTGCAAATCTTTTAGTCCCCACTTGCATCAATACATCTTCACTAGACCCTTCCTACATGTACATGCATACAAAGGGTGTGGCCTCGACATTAGGAGGAGCAGCTATCCTCAAACCTTTTTCTCCCCACCCCTATACTCTCAGGTTAATTCTCCACTAAGTACCTTACTTAGCTTGAAGGGCAAATGTCTTAAAGCAGAGGGAGTAGGGACGGGATATCAGACCCCGTCTCTCATTTTATCCTCCTTGAGTAAAGATAAGGAATCACCCTCAGCAGCCACTCCACCCATCAGCGTGTGTTCCTCTCGGGCTGATGTAAAAATTACTTCACTCAGTACTAACTTACTATCCGCAATAGTAAACGCATGAAATATTTTCCACAGCTAGGCATAACTGTCCTTCGTGTTCCTTGGCTCACGTTCACATAGTAGCTCTTCCCGACAGCTGCTTCCCATATGTTGCCGTAAATGTGGTAACCATGCACACACATCTCGATCACTAACTCGTCCTCCATTGGTGCAGTTATACGTCGTGGTCTTACTTCACCCGCTAATACCGCAAAACTTTCCCACCACGAAATGAACTGCAACTACGGTAGTCAGAACTGCCGGTGTGCTGTTTAACAAAGCTACTTCCATCCCTCCACTCTCCTTCCACCCTGTCCAGACCGCTCCACCTCGCAGCTGCACTGCTCAAGGTCCCAGAGATTGTTGACCTCCTGCTGAATGATGAGGTGGAAGTGGATGCAAAGAACAACTCCTTTTCAACCCCACTCTTCACTGCATGCCAGACCAACAACCCTTACGCTGCCAGCAAACTCATTGCAAATGGTATGCCAGAGATGTGATTGCAGGAGGTAATCAGATTGATCTGCCCATAGTTTGAGCCTGAAGGTACATCAATAACTGTTTGTTTATGACTCTTGGCTATAAGTACATATTATGTAAACACATGATAGTAATATACCCGGTATATGCTCATGTTGCTGCCGTATCCTGTAGCTGCTACACCATTGTTTGGTGCGTGGTTGTTATGACATGATTCTGACACAGGTGCAGACTGTGGAGCCCGGGATATGAGTGGGAAGTGTCCGTTTGACTACGTCAGAGACACAGAGGAGTGGATGGACAGCGGCTTCTTCTCAGAGACAGTCAGAGCTAGGCTGAAGGGTACATCAAACTATGCTCTTGGACTAAAATGTATACCTCTATATTTATTGTCCTCTTTTCTATATCCTTTTAGCATTCAGCTTGAAGCATGCACGAGACCTGGTCAAGTCCATATCACAGGCTGTCAAAACCACTAGACCAAAGCACTAACTATAAGCTCTTCAGAAACTGCACATGTATTATACCATCAAAGCACTAACTAGGCTCGCAGACACTGCTTTGGACATGCACAGAATGTTCATGATACAGTCACTAGTTTATCATGTCATTTTGATGGGGGGGGGGGATAGCTGCTTGCACGATCGGTGAAGACAAAACACCACGTCAGCAGATCGTATAGTTATTATTCTTCCCTATAGCTCAGGAGCTGACACCCGCTTCAGTGTATTCTCCTCTCATAATAGTTGTGCAAATTCCACCAATCAGATTGCTCGATCATGCACTGCAAGGTCTCTGAATCCCATGGAGTACGTACCTCTCTGGGGGTACGTGTACTCTATTGAAGCCATGTATATAGGATACATGTTTACTGGCAACTTGGAAATCCATGGCAACTAGCTGCTTCTTATAGGCAGTGCAAAACCCTGGTGTAGATCCAGTCTCAGTATCTCAGTGGCGATAGTATCATGTGTGCCAGGATCGATGGCAAAGTAAGTCCGAAAGATCTTTCTCACAGTTGGAACAAATTCCACAGGAATTCAAAACCTGCAGTATCGCGGGTTGCATGGGGGTAATATAAAAGACAATGTCATGCATGCAAACTCAGTTGTTGCTGTTGTTCACATCATAAAAAATTATGATATGCCAGTACATATCCCCCCATGCAGACATCACAGGTTAATTCATTGAAAGGCTGGAATCAGACATGATAGTGGACAAATCCATTGGAATCAGAATAGTGGACAAATCCATCGGAATCAGAATAGAGGACAAAATTAATCCAGTGGGTTGATGCCTGCCATGGGAATGAGACTAAACAACTCACTCAGTGAGGTCTAGAGGTTCCAGTGTTACAGTAATTATGCCTGGTTCATGATCAACTATAAATTGAATTTACTTTCTTAGCCTGATTGTTCTCATGCAGGCCTACCCCCATCTTGTACTCTTTGGCGGGCACTCTTCTCATTCCATGTCATTGTATTACTGTCAATGCAAACCGAAGAAAAAATGGGGTAGGCCTGGGCCAGATCCATGGTTGTAGCATGCATTCACGCAAAACAACACTTCACCCCTTGTTGCAGAATAATGGTGTTTAGTTGATGACATTCAATCGTTCACATTATGTCACATCAATTTTGTTCCATGATGGATTTCTAGGTCCTTCATCTGAGAGTTTTCGGGGAATAGTGAACGGCAACAACCCTGTGAGGGGAAAGTAAAGATCATGACAAGACCAAGACGTGAAGGAGTTTGATCTCCAAAGCTTACCATT
>OZ007508.1:12044566-12261319 GCA_963931865.1 Axinella damicornis
AACACGTACACGCAAACTAGCTGTAATAATTTTTACCACGAGGTTCAGCACGTGCCTTCACGTACTGTCACGTGATATATCGATTTTCGCGTTTAGCTGACGATTATTGTATCGCTTGACCGATCATCGCGATGTATCGCGATATCGATATATCGTTGCAGCTCTACGTGACATCCGGTATAGTGCTAATGTCAAAAACACAATCTTACCTGACATAGACGCCATGGCTACCGTACCACAGCTAGCTAGCCTCTTTGACTCGACGATCAAGGCGTGCGTGCAGCAAGTAAACTCGGCCATATCGGGGAGTACAATAGTTGACGAGTCCATGTGGATCACGTGCACCATACTGGATGTCACGTTACTTTCCGCATACATTCAACGTAGCCTATAGCGAGTTCGATACTCTCTTCTTATTATTATACACTCTTGATGGGAGGGTGGGAATGAGTACTGTCACCCTAAAATTCGGGTCGTTTCTACCGGCAAACATGGACCCGCGCGGCTACCTCGCTAACGTGCGTCTACCTCGCTCGCCTCGTAAACGCTTCGTGGCTTCAAAATATTGTGCAAATCAGCCATCCTAAACTGACTTCCCTGCACTAGACAATGCCACAATGGCTACTCGATCCCACTATTTCTCTACACGTGGAAACACAGATTACTACTTCCAGTCGGTCCGGTTCGGTCTGGTCTGGTCCGGTCCACGGCCCATGAACAAGAGTACACGTTCTCAAACAAACATATCAAATAGCAACATGTATGTTTGCTGCCGTGTCGCTATGGTGATAAGTTTTCTCTACCTCCAGCACTAGAGCAAGCCATTTTCGATGGTCACCAGAAGGTGGTGGAGCTCCTCCTGCGAGCAGGAGCCAACCCTGACATACAGGACAAGGTGAGCGCAGGACAGGACAGTTGTGTACATGCAAACCTGAATAGCGAATGTGATGACCCTGCATCCTGTGAAACCAGGAGCTGGAGTGAAACTCCTCCTACGCATGTACCAGCCTTGTTCCCTGCAAATGGTTGTATTCGCATGACAGAAGCAGAAGAGTGGGGAAGGCCTGGGGGTGCATTGATCACATGAAAGGTGGATGTATGGGGGTGGGCCCCAACTACAAATATTCATGCACCACACGGTTTGGAGCGAGTTCATATACAATGTAGTCTGGAATGTGGACTAGCAGTGGAACAGTTGAACCTAGCCAAAGGTATGGCAGATACCAAGAGCGCATAAGTAGATCGCCCGCCCGGAGTAAGAGCGTGTAACTTCCGCAAACTTCAAACCGGGCGAAATACATGAGTTGTACTAAAAATAGCTACAGCGGTTTAACACTCTTGTAGTGATTCTTTCCGCCACGTGATAATTGACTGGCATGGAGTGCGCACCAACTGGAGCGCGAAGGTACTGAGAACACTGGGGCATTGTCTGCGTTGTTCTGGGCCAAGCGAAAGGGAGGAAGCGGTAGCAATGGCTACCACAGGGAGCGCTGTTGCTGTGCTAAAGGCCCACTTGGCGAAATCAGCGTACTGTGAACAGCTAGCAAACCTAGACAACGTCAAGAAGTTTGTGCGGATGTGCTACCCAATTCTGGAGGTGGAGGATGTGGAAATCAGCGAAGACCGTTGGGTTATAGTGTGCTCAGCCAAATACAGTCTGATTGGTGGTAACACTGGACCAATGAAACCTGCACGCATGATATTCAACAGCGAGGGTGAGTATTCCTTTGAGGTGCTGCTGAAGAAAATCCAGACAGGGTCAGCCTCCACACAAAGTGATCTCTGGTATCCTGGATACCCTCCTTCCTAGTTCTGGGTACGTCCTTTGCCCTGGCATTCGAGACTATGAGAGTCAGTATGGAGAGTTCATTCGGTTCAAGTCCAAAAATATGAAGATTTGGATGGAACCGATTCAACGACACGACTCCACTGAATGTCTTTTATGGTACAAGCCCAGCAACACTCGAATTGCTTCCAACAGCCTCCTCTCTGACGTTTGTGCCAATTGTAAAGCGCTGGTTCATGACCTCAACACTATCAAGACAAGAGTTCTTGCATTTCGCCTGGACACAAGGAAAAATGGGTTGAGCCGTCATCCAATAGGCCTCTCAAGTACCTCTCCCCTGCTAGTCAAACTGAAAGGCTAGCAAAGAGTACCAAGGAGAGGAAGAAGTTGCGCAAGGCTGTTCTGAAGTACGATGATCTTCTGGATGTTGAACTGAGTGGGGAACAAGATGAGGAATTGGCAGCGCTTGTGAATGCAGTTGATGTCAAGGGGAAGAGAACAGTATTTTCTCTGAGGCTGATCGGGCAAGGGAGGGCAGTGGAGATGAGCTGAGACGAGCGTGGGAGAGAGATGTGTCCTCGCGGAAGGAATTCTACCAGGACCAGCTCAAGAACTGTAAGTTGGTTCGTTGTATTGATTTTGTAATTCAAATGAATGAAAACCTTTGTCCTTTTTTCTTTTGTAGCCACTTCTAGCCGTGGAAACAGATGGAATGCAATCACATTCAGAGTTGGTAGGTAGCAGTATACAAGATTTCGAATTTGCCCACAGGGGTATATGCACGCTTGAAGTAAGCTTTTGACCAGTTTATTTGTCCCTACATGCAGCTTTGGCTATTTACACACGGTCACCTACCGCATATGAGGCACTACGTGGGTTTGGAATCCTGCAACTTCCAGGCGTGTCTACTCTCAAGACATTCACGTCTTTCAACCTGGAAAAGCCAGGTTTCAGTGAAGAGCGTTTAGCATATGCCTGCAAACAGTATGACCGCATGTGTGACGAGAAGTGAGCTGCTGGTGAGAAAGTGCCATTCTCCGAAGGCATTCTCATATTCGATGAGGTGAAGGTTGGCCTAAAGCTTCTCTACCATGCAAAGACAGGAAAACTCCTTGGCTTAGCAATGACTGCTGATGAGCTGGGGTCATTACATGATGTGTACCAGACCTTTCAACCAGATCACCGAACCCAGAAGGCCTTGTATGTACTGCAGTACCTCTGGCGTTGTACAGCATCTGATTTTGATATCCTGGGGCCATACTACACTGCTCCAGCAACCATGTCAGGCAAATTCATTCTGGCCACACTGTTCGATACGATGGATGCTCTCCAATTGTACGGCTTCAAGACAAAAGCTACCGTCAGTGATGGGGCGAGCACAAATCTCTTGGCAATCAAGCTACTCACTGGATTCGGTAGTGGAGCATTTGGGAACAAGCCTGCTGGGAGCTGTCAAGACATCCATGAGGTGAAGGCTTGGTTCACAAATCCCTACACAAATGAGAAGGTGTTTACCCTCATTTGTCCCTCCCATCAGGTATGTCCCTTTGTGTGCCTACACTTATTGATTGGTTACTATATCCTATGTTTCCGTTTAGCTGAAGAACATGGTAGCTGCACTCTACTCATCGAAAGACGTCAGGACAAAGCTGTTCGCCCATGGAGGGGTGCAGTTTGGCTGGAGTACCATAGAAGACATGTTGGAGAGGGAGGTAAACCGTGCCAGGGAAGGAGTGCCACGTCGAGTCCATGGTCTGAGAGAGTCGTATGTGCACAGGGATATCTGGACCCGGTTGAATGTCAAGCCCGCCAAAATTACGCAGGTACAGCCAATAATCTACAAGATAATTACATGGTAGCGTGATCGAACATACATGTCTAACCTATCTTCTACAGCAACAATATGTGTTGGCTAAACTTGGTGAGTACCTTGACAGCAGCCCAGAAGATACACCATCTGTCCGCCAGACGCTCAGGTACCTGAAGCACCTCAATCAGTTGTTTGAAGAGGGCTTTCTCACCCATCGGCAAATCTACAGCTCCAATAGTGCAATACTGGCTGAAATGGAACGGGGCTACAAATTCTTCTGTGACTGGCTGGAGTCTCTTATTGAACAAGGTGCTCAGCTACCAACTATCTCAGTCGTTCCCCCATTTCTTGTTTGCTGCCATATGCATAATGCATGAATTGGCGAACACATGTTTGTACGTATGTAACTTTGGTAACCCTTTTATTAGGTCTGCAACCTACCAACCCCTACCAGAAGTCTTTCTTGGCATGGCAGGTGCGTTCAAATATTTTCCATCTTGTGGGATGAAAGAAACCTTTATATATTTTTTGGTTTTGTCACAGACATGGGACCTCATGCGTCTGTGCTGGTATGGTTTCAAGGGATATTGTCAAGAATTCTTTGAGCAACATCCACTCCACTACGTTGTCCCACTGCGAGCAAATGGGAGTGCAATCGAGACCATCTTTGGCCAACTCAAGCATGGCAGCAGGGGTACACTTACAGCCACTACGTATGGACCAGCTCGGTCGCAGCTACTCACGAAGCGTAGTATTCATGGTCCACACATCAGAGATGAGTACAGAGATGCACCACTATAATAATATTATATCCAAGAGAGTGAATTACCATCCTCAAAGCGGCCACGAAAGAAATAACCACAAATTTGTTGATTGAATTTGTTTTTGTATCTTATCTGTCATAAATACTGAATATCACTTTCACAATCACTATATATCAATAATCACTGGTCTGCAGATTTCTGTTTAGCGGCTAGCACTTTCAAGCTGTCACGAAGCATGAGTGGAACTTCCATCACAACCCCACTGTATACGTTGCCAAGCACCCGTCTGTTTTCCAGAACCTCATTTCCGTGGGTGTGGATCATCTTTACCAGTAGCAGCTGGTGTATTTCTGGGAGGATAACGGTCATTTTTGCATCCGTTATGCCCACTTCTCTACATCCAAACATGAAGGACTTCTTAAGACCATTCATTTCTTTTTCCATCACTAAGTGTGAACAAGAACACAGAAATAAAGGACACGGACATTCTAACAGTGGTAATGTCTTTAAATGCTTACCTTTATCATGTCAGCTCCATGTCTACAGGCATGCTCAGCAGACGTTCTGTCCCTCATCATAGTGTGAACCTGCGATGAGTACGTATTACACATGGTTACTGTAGTAACTGTACCCTGTAATCACCAAGGGTTCAGTCATTGTAGTCTCGTGGGCCAGACGTTCGCGGCACGCATGGAGAGGGAAAAAGAACGTCTGGTCACTTTAGACAGGTTTTCGTGAACATCGCTGGAATGTTGGCGGCACCAATGAGATTCTTTTTCCCTCCCCCTGCACGCCGCGAACATCTGGCCCACGAGACTACAGTCAGTGGTGGTGGCAGGTACTAAAACACTTCCAATGGTGGTTAGAAACGAAGCTACAGGTTACTGAAAGCTCAAGCATTTATTTACAGTGTATATACGCACCTGTGACAAGTACCCCCAACATTTCCTTCTTCATGAGGGTCAAGTTTCCCTTGTCGAGGTGTTCAATGTTGGACGGAAGGTCTATTTTCTCTTCCAAAGAAAGACGCAAACTCTGCAAAACGTGACGCTGCTCCTCAGATGTAGGATGCTTTAAAGCAGAGAACAGAGCGAAACCACCCATGCAATATTGCTTTAATACCAGCCTCCTCAATAGGGTCAAGGTCCTGCTCACTTTCCAGCAGTAGTGTTTCACCTTCCTTGAAGGCTACAATACGCTGCTGGCAGACATCAAACATTGCTTTGCACAACGAGATAATTACTGCCCCTTTGGTTGAAGATGACAGCGGTTCTCCGACTTTCTTCACAAGCTCTCCCCACTGCATGCCCACAGGGTGACTAGCAGGCTTGTGGATCAACACACGCACCAGTTCCATCCATTGCAGCTGAAACTTCACATACTTCTCCTTCCCCTTGAAGCACTGTCCAAGTAGAGTGATATACTGCTGGAACAACGCTCCCACAAACCCATCCGGGGTCCGATTTGTGACACACGCGTCCCAGAACCGTTTTCGTTCAGGAAAACACTTGAGGTGATGGCCCGCGCTAACTTCACCCTTCACTCTCTCTATGATATCGATATCCTTGCTATCTAGCGCTTTCAGTTCCGTTACGATGTCCTGTATTTGCTTCTTCTTTAACACTCTATTCGTTAGTCATATGTAGATACATCAGGGGGGTTGAGCTGGAACCTGCTGCAGACGCCATTATTTACTTCGCACTTCGCCAACACGTGTTCATTTACTGCTATGCGGCTTCAGGTGCGACTGGATGTTATATTTTTAGTACAACTCATGTATTCCGCCTGCACCACGGGCGCCTATTGAAGTTACACGCTCTTACTCCGGGCGGGCGATCTACTTATGCGCTCTTGCAGATACATATTTGTTGTTGCCCCACCTCCGCCCCCTCCACATTCACCTTGCATCCACATGGCGTCATTCACGGTCATTAATGCTCCCAGGCCTTCCCTGCTTTTGCCGCCAGCCGTGATCGTCTGTTATTGTCACCGCAAACTAAAAATGAAACACAGGGTAGGCCTGGAATTAAGGCTACGAGTTTTGTCATGAACAATTAGTAAACAAGCTTCAACTATCATTGTTTTCACTGTCTGCGTTATGTAATTACAAGCATGATCATATCACACAGAATGCACAAATTTGATTGTTGTTTGTAATTGTACATCATGTCTGAAACATGCATGAAATTCATACATTTCAGAGTGTGTTGATTTCCCATGCACACAGGATGGATTCTACATCGCCTGCCAGGAGGGGTACGGGACAGTGGGGCTGCTGCTTCATGCAGGCAGGGGCTACCGTGGACTGGCAGATCAAGGTGGGCATTGCTACAGCACTGAATGGTTAGATCTCCCTCAGCTCCCCACATACCAAGAGCACATTGGTACCTTGCTGGGTGGGTATGGAACTGGGGACAGACCCATACACTAGCCTTGTTCCCACGCGGCCTGGGAACGAGGCTGACCCATACATGCACTGTGTGCTCTATACTGATCCCAGTACTCTGTTCATACAAAAAAAATTAGCTTCAATCCAAGCCACTCCCACCTCCAGTTTCTTTATTGTAGAGAACCATCAAATGTATACAACAGTACAGTCACACTCAACCAGGGCATGCATACATGTGGTCAGTCACCTGATACAACAATGAGATTAGTACCATATAAGGGTATGTGAGTCTGTTTCCTACACCTCCCCACCAAGCTTTTGTGGAGTGGTGTCTACACAAATGCTGAATTAAGTCCAATTGGAGTCCTCAACAAGCCTTTGTCGACAGGAACATCTCTGTGCATGTGCTGGTTGGCTTTGCTGTAATTTCTGGGTGCTTGTATCAGTATCGATAATCGATGGTGTAACTCGACGGTGGAGGAAACGTCGGTTTCGGACCAGGACACGGCCACTATGTGTCTTGACGTGGTACCGACGATGTGGCCCAATGTCCATGACAGTGCCATATATGTCCAACCGTTTGGTCTCTGAGTTTTGGATGGCAACATTGGAGCCAATTCGAATCTCGGGGAGGTTGCGTACATGGGTATTGTAGAAGCTTTCTGCTTTCTCCATGTTGCTTTCAGCTTTCTCCATGTTGCTCGGCTTCTTTTGCACTACACTGCCATTCATATGAGAATGATCGGCGATGGGCTGGTGATTCGAGAGAATTGACCCGGGCCTGTCACCATGGTGGCTGAATCCATGGGGTGTGGGTAGCAATCAGGTAAGCCCTTTAGCCGCTTTCCATGAGAGGAGTACTCCAGTGACGTCTGGGTAGATGTGGAGATCGTCGGTGTATGTCCTCCTACCTAGCTGAAATGTAACGGGTATTTTTCCGATTGGTCACATGCTGGTCCTATTCGCAGCTTGGGGAACGATCCTGGAGGGTAGGAGGTTGTTCACATGTTCCCCCAGGTGGCTCAGGGTCTCTTTGCCAGCTGCTGAGATGTTGGCACCAGAGTCCGGTAGGATCTCCATGTCCGTGGATCCATTGAGGGAAAGGATGTGGATGGAGATTGTGGGTGCGGGGTCAGTGATGGCATTGTGCCTGATGTTGGACATGTGAAACCGCGGTGACCCCCTCTCCTTAGATGCCTGCATGGGCTGCTGGGGGATGGGCTGTCGCGATTGCCTCCCACGACACACCTTGGCAAAGTGTCCAAACTTCTGGCACAGGTGGCATGTCTGGCCATGGGCAGGGCACTGCTTGTGGCCACCCTGGTGCAGGTTTGCCCCATAACCAGGACAGGTTTGGTGGCACTTCTCTTCCGGGTGTGCCTTCCGGACAGCGGAGATTGTCCCGGGGGCACCCCGGACCATCTCGGCACGTTGCCTCTTGGCGGCCTCCATCCCTTGACATTTGGTGATAGCTGTGTCTATTGTCTCCCTAAGGAGATCTTCCACTGTGTCGCCATCTATTAGGCCTTCGATGATCTGATCTTGGCTGGGTGTAATCATTGGAGCAAAAGTTACAGGTTTTCACCAGTTCTCACAGTGACACAAGGAAGTCATCGAATGATTCACCAGCTTGCTGAGTATGTCGCCAAAAGTTCCGTCGTTCGACGGATTCGTTTATATGGTCGTCCACATACTGTTACATGGCTTCTACTATGGAAGTGACACTCTTTCTCTGCTCCGTCGCTAGGCCGAGATTGTCGACGATGGTCAACGTTTCGCGGGAGAAGCAGAGGGTCAGTGCTTGGACTTGCTTGGCTTGGGCTACCTTATCCATCCCTGACAGGCTCCTGTATGCGTCTCACAGGGACTTCCAGGCGGTGAAATCGGTTCCGCGGTCGACTTGTAAGTAGAGTTTTGGCAGATCTCCTTGCCGGAAGACGTAAGCCATGATTTCTGATCCCTGGGTCAGTACAATCACACTCAACCAGGGCATGCATACACGTGGTCAGTCACCTGATACAACAATGAGATTAGTGCCATATAAGGGTATGTGAGTCTGTCATTTATCACTTGCTGTATTTGAACATCTGAATGTTGGTACTGCAATGGGAACTTGATGCTAATTGCACATGATTGCTAATTACCATGGCAACGGCAGCTCTGTGTATAGCCTGGGAATGGAGCTAGGTGGTGATGTATGTTAGTGAGGAGTGCTGGGACAATGGAACACAGCTACAGCACAGCTACAGCATAGTTAGGAAAATCTGAGCGCTAATTAGCTCAAGTGGTAGCAATTAATTTGTGGTTATTTCACAAGGTACAAAGGTTGCATGCTGTTGTGTAAGCACAAGGTGGGCTGTTTGAATTGTGGGTGTCTGTGTTGTGATGGCTACAGCTAGTTCCTTCAGCTACAAAGATCCTGCACAAGGCTACAGTGGGGACTTTGCCTTGGCGAATAATCTATCAGCGGTTGGCACTGGGTTACAGTTTGCAACATATAGCAGAGAATTTGGGAGTTGGAATTGCAACTGTACACAGAGTTGATACCCTGTTTCATGAAACTGGCTGTGTTGGCAAGAGAAAGTACCCAGCTGATCATGGTGTCCATAAGTTGACTGAAACTGATGAGCTACTTATTTTAGGGTTTGTTCTTGAAAGGCCAAAAACTTGCCTACATGATATTCAAGGGGAGTTGCAAGCTATAAGAGGTAGACATTTCCACTATTTGCCAATGCATACATCGTAATGGATTCACACGTAAGAACGAGGCTACACACACAGTAGGATAGAGTTAGACACCAATGACAGTTTCTTGCCAAAAATGTGACTATTTCATGGGCCTTAGTGTTGCGACCCTTTTCTTCAGCACTTAGAGTTTGGAGATCTCTGAGCTGAGTAAAGTATTGTGAACCGGGATATTCACTTTCTTACCAGGTGACAAGTTGCAAGCTATTAACTGGAACTGAGGTAGACGTTTCCACTATTTGACGATGCATACATCGTAATGGATTCACACGTAAGAACGAGGCTACACACACAGTAGGATAGAGTTAGACAACAATGACAGTTTCTTGCCAAAAATGTGACTATTTCGTCTTTGGAGATCTCTTGAGCTGAGTAAAGTATTGTGAACGGATATTCACTTTCTTACCAGGTGACATGGTTGCAAGCTGGTCTTGTTATGTCAAATTCTGAGGTGCTGAATGAGGCTGGCTGGATGAACTAGACTCAGATTTGCGGAAGTGGTCAATTAGGTGAATTGCAGCACTAGCCAAAACTTCGGCTGTATTCCCCTTGTCTTTCCGAGACACAGTGCGTACACATTCACCTGTGATGTTTGGAGGACGCTCGTGACTTGACCACTGACCACTAACAACCATTCGAGCCCAATGCTTATACTAAAAATTTGTCCCCATGCTCATCAGAAAGCTTTTGCACCAGTTCGTTGACTTTGGCTTCTTTTCTCGTCGTTCACTTCAAATGGCTTCTTGTTTTCATCATCAGATTCAACAGACTGGCTCCGCTTCTTGCGTTTGCTCAGATCACAGCTTTTTTCCGTCACACCACAAGGTAATCTCCATCTCATCCCTGTAACTGGCATACATTTGAGAGAGATCATAAGGGCAAACAATTAATCCACCAGTGATTTGTTGCTGCAGTTGATCTGCCTTCAAAATAACCCAAGTTAAAGTTATCATTAACTGTGGGGTCTTGTTCTGCAAAAGGCACTCTAAGTTTTTCCTTTTGAAGGTACTCACCCAGTTCTATAGCTCTTCCGGTTGATGTCCCAATACTGGAACCCGCTCAGTACCGACCTACTTAGCCTAAGTTCTTCTGGTGTCTTGAAAAGCATCATGCATATTATGCCATGTCCAGGAGTTAGGCATCCAGAACCTTCTCAGGAAAATCAAAATCTTCACACTGTACGAGTACGATTGACTGTGCTGAGTCGATGCACTCTGCCAGGTGAAGGGTGCACAAGTTAATGTGGGCTCTCTCTGACTATAGCACATGACAATCTAAACCTGGGGGGTGGCACTATTTAGACTGCCACCTGATGCACAGTGGCAGTCAGCCACCCACATACTGGGTTAATGACTTTATGTAGCTACTTGGGGCCATGTATCCGTCAACGTACTGTACGGTAATACCTCACGTCTTCTTCCACCTCCGTCATCCTGTTCAACACTCACTGCCAGTTTCGCCTGCTTTACGCGGCACAATTTTTCCTATACCAAGAGTTTAATCAATACAAGTGATGTAGGTACCAAAATGAAGCTTATTGAATTTGCTGTCTATTGATACAATTTATTTTTGCATAGCTACACTGAAAGTCAAGTTATAATTATCTCATCAAACCTTTTTGTGGTGTTATTAGAGGTACACACAACTCAACACTGGTTAGCACTAGCCACTTCCTAATTTGGCACCACTTAGACAAACCACTAATATGTTGATTGAATGGAATAACAAGTAGCATATGTCTCAAGAAATGGATTTTAAAAAATTCCTAACTATTGTTACATAACATTTAGGCTCTCCAGGCTTGTATATGCACCATGATGGGTCACTGCAAATCTTTGATCCAATCAATGGATAGGGCATGAAGAGAGCTTTCAAATGATATCTTAAAAGTCATTTTGTGGCAAAAAATGGCCAAGTTATACGTACCAGAAACAAGAATTTCAACAATTTGAGAAAACAGCTGTCAAAGGTAAGGGTGTATGTATAAGCATGTTCTTGTAGTATGTTCTTCCTTTGAGGGACTTGGCCAGTCACTCTAACGCATGCTTAGAATCCCCCAGCTTCATAAATGACCCCCCCTTCCATCACATGTGCCTCTTCTGCACCTTTCTCCGCCGCCCGCTTCGATTTCCTCCGCTCCTTGGCCACCGCAACCTCCCTAGCAACCGCTCTCTTGATACGGGTAGAATCCTTCTGTTCAAGATGAGTAGTGCAGAGAGGACCAGCATGAATGCCCATGCGCTCCAGAAGAGGAAGCAGAGCCTTCCGACCACTGTTGAACACAAGGACAGCATGACTGGTAGCAATCTCAATGGTTGCCTTGCCAACGAATTCTGTTTTAGGTGCCCGAGCCCAAACCAGTTTGTTGAAACTCTCGTTTCTATTCTGCGTGGCCCCAAGCAAACATTTCTGTAGCAGCTCTTCCTTACATAGATCGTCAAAAGTGGGTTTGAGGTATTTCTCGAAGTCTGCAGGAATCTTGGGTGTATGTGGTGGCATCCCACCGTGATTGAGTGCTAGTGCACGTTGGTACTTGCACCAGCTATTAGCACCCTCTGGGCAACAATGGTGCTGAGGTCTCTCATCAGTAGAGAGGGAGTGGTAGAACACTGCCCAGCAAGCCTTCTTCATATGCCAGCAAGGTCATTGGTGTGGCCCGGATGGCATTCCCATAGTAAACCTGCATGTGTACAATAGCATAAAATGCGAAGCAGAAATTGTTCCTTGTAAACAAACCTGGAGGAGGTCTACTGTCTTGTCATTCATAGTCCCATGAATGCAATTTTTCACCGCCTTGGTGACCAGGGCCACAACTTCCTTGGAAGGAAGTGCCTTCCCCTTGCCTTTCCCCTGGAACTTCCCCCTCACCTCCTTCAACCTTTCCTTCAGCTTGGTCACCTTGTCCTGTGCTGCCTTCTTCTCAATCCCTATGACGTTCAAAAAAAAGAGAGTGAGTGATCAGAGCATAATACACAGCATCAGACACGCTAAATTCACCACCTTAAGTACACCCATGCACAGTGTATGTCAAGTTCCCAAAACGGTCACTCACCTTCTTGACATCACGGAGACATTTACCCACTCGCTTCTGGACATGACCTACACACTCATGCTTGACTATGGTCACCTCATTCAGGCGCTGGATGGTCTTCGAGTCACCATCACTGATGACCGAAGTGTACCTTGTGGATAGATCGACAAAAAATTAGACTGATGTATTCAAACAAATTGTCTCCTCATACCTGAGGTGAAGTCTCTCAACGGATCTGCTGAACAATACTGTTGCTGCCTTCCATTCCATAGCAGGTGAAGAACCGTCATAGTTGCATTCACACTGCTCCCGATGGCCCTCCCACCACTCAGCAAACTCCTCCGACTCAGGATCCATCTTCTGATGAGCACAGACAATACAGCGCTTCGACTTGATCTCATAGTCAAGCACTTGTCCACTCTCCCAAGCAATAACAACAACCACCCCATATGTTGCTGTGAAACCGCACTTGGACCATGTGCCATCACAAGTGACAGCAACATCAATGACGTCCGTGAGCTCGACACCATGGAGTTGGTGGAGATGTGCAGAAGCTGCAAGCATGTTCTCAGACGCTGTCTCTACAGAGAACCCAGCCAGAACCTTGGTGTGCTCACTGAAGGAGGTAGGGGTCACTGGAGGAAGCATGTCCATCATTCCACAGAAGGTCTGCAGGCTAGCTTGCCCTCTTCCTATTGTCCGCATTGCCACGACAGATCTCACGTTTAGAGACTTCGCATCAGAAGCATAAGGATCTGATATCTTCACCTCCCTGTTACACGCAATATTGGTGCAACAGACTACCAGCTTGGACACTAGCCCCCTCCTACTAACCAGGTTCTCCCTGACAGTGAGGGGAGAGCCACAGCCAGAGCACACACCGCTTTCACTCACTGCTTGAGAAAGTCTTTCACAGTTCACGAGACGGTAGCCTTTTAGCTCCCCCATGTATACATAGTCATCAGACTCACAAGTACTGGATGCACTGGGGTGTGATGACCTCAAGCCTCTTCTAGAGGGCTCGCTCGATGATGGACATCGTGGACAGATGGCCAGCTTTTTACCGCTAGCTGTCTCCAAGGGGGTAGGTCTCTCAACTGGAGCTTCAGCTGGGTCAACCCCACACTCTACAGCACGAGCTGGGTTCAGCAAGTGCTGGGATGTCCCGTGGAAGCCCTTTGGCCTCTTGTTGAACAACTTGGTACGAGGCATGGCTCTGCCTTCTCAACAAAAAATGTACAAGAAGTACTACACAGTGTAGCTGGTATTTCTTTCTTTTTTTTTTTCTTTCTCTACGAGGGGCAACCGCACTCCTGGTAGCCGTTGCAACGCCGGCTGTGACTCTCCGTAGCGCAAGCTAAGTATCGCAGTTAGTTCCAAATAACGCACATGCCACGTGGCAATCACGCTTAGTCGAACGCTAGCAATGGCGACCAAAGGGAAGACACGAAATTATAACAGTACTTACAACCTTGCCAGCACGGTGAGTTTTGGTATGTAAGCGTCAGTGAACGACACCGATCACGGCCGTGTGGTCAGAATCTTCGTGTGCCTTTCCCGAGGGCTGTACTGCCACCGGAAGTCGAAGAGAGCGCTCGAGCAATGGTGGCCAACGGCGAGACAAAAGCGTTCATATCTCTACCACCAAGGTGAGTTTCAGCACAATTATTTTGATTTTGTGTCACTGCATCATAGCGATCACGACGGTGTCGTCAGAATCTTTGTAAGCCATTCCGAAATAGTCGAACGTTTCAATGATTACATTATATTATATTATATTACGAGGGGCAACCGCACTCCTGGTAGCCGCGGGTAAACGGTAGCACAAGCTAGGTGTGACAGTTCGTTCCAATTATCACACATTATGTGAGTACCATGATGGATATATATAGGGAAGATCAGAAATTATATAGAGTGCTATCAAGTCTCAAGTACCATTCATAGCCGCGTTGCAACCCCGACGTAGCGCGAGCGCGAGCTGCAATTCGTTCCAATTAACGCACATGCCACGTGGCAACCACGCTCAGTCGATCGCGAGCAATGGCGACCAAAAGGAAGACAAGACATTATTACAGCACTCGCAACTTTGCCAGCACGGTGAGTTTCGGCATGTAAGCGTCAGTGAACGACAGCGATCACGGCCGTGTGGTCAGAATCTTCGTGTGCCTTTCCTAAGAACGGTACTGCCACCGGAAGTCGAAGAGAGCGCTCGAGCAATGGCGGCCAACGGCGAGACAAAAGCGTTCATATCTCTACCACCAAGGTTAGTTTCAGCACAATTATTTTGATTTTGTGTCACTGCATCATAGCGATCACGACGGTGTAGTCAGAATCTTTGTAGGCCATTCGGAAATAGTCAAACGTTTATTAATTATTTAGATTAGTTTAGAATACATTACGCGGCACAATTTTCTCTATACCAGGAGTGTAATATTACGCGGCACAATTTTTCCTATACCAGGAGTGTAATTTACACTGTATATACAAGGAATAAATCTGTAACTAAGTATAACTTCTGTAATGGTCGCACTGGGCTGAGTGCCACTTTTTGAAATGATTTTTTTTTTGTAAAACAGAAGTTGAGTTTACAGGCCTCACAATGGTAGATAGTTTTCCTGTGCACTCCTTTAGTGATGCGACAATAGTTTTGGGCTGTAAAAGAAATGACAATTGGTGAGGTGCCCGAACTGTGGATTTAGCGTGCCTCCAGCGCTCACCAATTGGTATGTGATACTCCTTGTCGTCACTGTCATCCACAGAACGTGAATTACCCATGCATACACCAGTTCCTACAGGTAATAAAAATAACACTATAACTATAACTATCTTCAAGAGCGCATAAGTAGGTCGCACCCCCGGGAGTAAGAGCGTGTAACTTCAATAGGCGCCCGCAATGCGGGCGGAATACTTGAGTTGCACTAAAAATAGAACATCCGGTCGCACCTGAAGCCGTACGGCGGTAATTGTGAACGCGTTAGCAAGTGCGAAGATCTAAGTGGCAAGCAATTCGGCTCCACCTATAACCCACTGTGGCGATCGTTGCTGATGTCGGCGTCCTCCACCTCCAGCCTCAGGTAAGCGCATCCACACAATAACCATTGTTGTGACTGTTCGAGTAGACTAGGTTATAGCCTTGTCGCTTCCTGCCGTCACTTGGTTCAGAACTACACAGCTGTGCACAACAACACAGAATAATGACCATGGTGTCGCCGCTCCATGGATCCAGTCAATTATCACGTGGCGGAAAGAATCAATACAAGAGTGTTTAGATGCGCTATAGCTATTTTTAGTACAACTCATGTATTTTGCCCGGTTTGAATTTTCCAGATGTTACACGCTCTTACTCTGTGTGACCTACTTATGCGCTCTTGCTATCTTGTAATGTTATTGAGGGGCAACCACACTCCTGGTAGCTGTTGCAACCCCGGTTGTGACTCACCATAGTGCAAGCTAGGTATCGCTGTTAGTTCCAAATAACGCACATGCCACGTGGCAACCGCGCTCAGTCGATTGCTAGCCAAAGGCCGAAGCACTCACAACTTCACCAGCACGGTGAGTTTCGGCAGGCAGGCAAGTGGACGACTGCGATCACGGCAGTATGGTCAGAACCTTTGTGGACCCTTCGTAAGAGCTGTACTGGCAATGAAAGCCGAAGAGAGCACTCGAGCAATGGCGGCTGACAGCACAAAAAAAGCGTTTGTATCTCCACCACCAAGGTGAGTTTCAGCACAATTATTATGTGATTGTGTCACTGCATGATCACGATGGTGTAGTCAGAATCTTTGTAGGCCACTCGGAAGTAGTCAAACGTTAATTTTTTTTACATTACACAGCACAATTTTCCCCCTACCAGGAGTGTAATAATGCACCATTTGTACTCCTAAAGTAACTTCTGGACTTAGGCGAGTGTAGATAGCTGCGCTATACGTTTGTGCATCATTGCAGCTATCTATGCACGCCTAAGTCCACAAGTCCCTACACCCAGAAATAAGCTTGACCTTCTTTCGCTAATAACAGGACTATTAGTAAACCGCCCGCCCACATAACTTCAGGTATAACGGCAACAATGAATAAATTAGAGGATCTCGTGCTTGAGACAGTACAAGGGGTAGTCACTTACGTACCGCTCGTAGAAGCGTTTTCGACCGGGATTAAGATGGAATCAAGCGACAATGGCCTTTATTGGAGACGATCAAGCAATCAAGGTCTTGTTCGGAGGCGATCAAGGTCTATTTGGGAGGCGATCAAGATGTCCTCAGAGCGACAGTGTATCAACGTTGCAACGGTAGTTATACCATTGTCTCATGCCCAGATCTCGAGCCAAAGTATGGGCACAAGACTTTATTGACCCCACCTTCCTTACCATACTCGCCGCTCACCCTTGGACCCCTCCACCGGACACGTTTAGGACTTATAGAGGTAGAAGTCTATGCGAAACTTCGTATACAGTCTCCGTGAACCAAAACTTTAATACAAACTGATGTGTTACACAAAGAAATACACTCCTGGTGCATATATACAAGTGTACAAGTACATGGAAGAGGAAAAGGTCATATGTTACACTCCTAGTAGGGGAAAAATTGTGCCGCGTAATGTAAATAACCTTACACTACCTTGCGAATGGCCTACAAAGAATCTGCCTACACCATCGTGGTCGCTATCGTTCAGTGACCCAAGCGTACAATTTTTGTGCTGAAACTCACCTTGGTGGTGGAGATACAAGCGCTTTTGTCTCGCCGTGGCCGCCATTGCTGCGTCGAGCCCTCTCTCCGACTTCCGGTGGCAGTACCGTTCTTAGGAAAGGCACACGAAGATTCTGACCACACAGCCGTGATCGCTGTCGTTCACTGACGCTTACATGCCAAAACTCACCGTGCTGGCTAAGTTGTGAGTGCTGTCTTGTCTTCCTTTTGGTCGCCATTGCTCGCGATCGACTGAGCCACGTGGCATGTGCGTTAATTGCAATAATTAGCTTCGCTACGGCGAGGCAACCGCGGCGTTGCAACGGCTACCAGGAGTGCGGTTGCCCGTCGAAATAAACAAAAATAAAGAACTAGATTACGAGTCACGAGTACCTGGCAATGCCCGGGCTATCCGCTGTAGGCAGTTAGATCGAGTTGTGCAGTCAGAAAGTACTGTGACTACAGAAACTGTCTCAGGAACTCTCGTCTTCACCAAGTACGACAGACTGAGAATCGATAAAAAACGGGCTGATATTCTATTATACGCGCAACTCGTTAACCGCGCCGCATACGTATAATATATACGGCATTGCGTGCGCACGTGATATTGTATTGAGACATACGTAGTACATGCGTACGCGCGCGTGATGACGTACGTATTGTCGACGTGGCCATATGCCCGGCCTATTACATTTTAGAAGTGAAGGTTGAGAATGACACGTACATTTGTGAGGCCATCTTCTTCACCGCTGCAGTTAGTTTCTAGTAACTTGGTAACATAGAATAGCACGGACAGAAGTGTGCATATATCCACAAAATGGAGCCTTCAAATGCTAGTACATGTTTTATGGATGAATAAAATAATTAATTGTATTTTTTCATGAAAAGTTTTTTCCTAGTTAAAGCCACCCTTGATTAGTACATGTAAAGTTTATACAAGCATGTAGCCCACATAATTATTGGTGGTCTCACTTATTCTACCATGCAGGATGGTCAGACAGCACTGGAGGAAGCCAGTTTTAAAGGCCACCAGAAGGTGGTGGAGCTCCTCCTGCGAGCAGGAGCCAACCCTGACCTACAGGACAAGGTGAGCACAGGACAGGACAGTTGTATACATGCAAACCTGAATAGTGAATGTGGTAGCCCTGCATCCTGTGAGACCAGGAGCTGGAGTGAAACTCCTCCTGCGCATACATACTCTGCTGCTGCTACTACAGTCCAGTAGTAGCAGCAGTGGCTCAGTTTCCGTGTATAGGGTCAAAGTTAACCAAATTGTCAGCTTGAGGGCAGTATCGTCACCAGGCGTACTGAGGCTGTATGGACTGGAACCAATCTAGCCAAGTGTAGCTCTACTGTGCCTGCTCTATAAACCAGGAGCTGAAGTGGCATACCATACTACACATGTACAGTGTGAAAAAGTACTCCTTCTCGAACATGCATCCATTGCTCTTTCAAGCCATGGAGCTGTTGAACCAAGCCATAATGCCAGGCAGATCCGTATCACCACATCATTCATGGTCATTAATGCTCCTAGGCCTTCCGTGCTGACTCGATCAACAGATCTGACTGAGCATGGTCCTCACGTGGCATGTGCGTTAATTGGAATGAGCTGTAATGCTTACGTAGCTTGCGCTGCCAGCAAGCTGTAACCAGGGTTGCAACAGCTACCAGGGTGCAGTTTCCCCTCAAAATTAAATTGCAAATATTTCGCTAAAAATAGATTGATGTACGGATGCAGGGGCGGCGGCACGTATTTACAATTGGGGGGGCAAGCCAGTGGTGTAGCCTACGCACGCTGCCGAAGGCAGTGCATAGAGGCGCGCGGGGAAATTTTTTCGCCTCCATTTTTCAGTTGTCAGGATGGGCTCTCGTGGCACCTTCGTGCTTAAAAATTGTACTGCGCGTTCAGATGTATGAGGATCGATGCTGTGCCAGATCAGCAACTCGATTCGCATACATCACAAGGTTAGCCGAGTACTAAGTATAGGGCAGCCGTTGGATGTTTAATAGTAGCTAGCTAGGAGTTAGGGGGGGCGATGCCCCCCCTAAATATTTTGGGGGGGGGGGGGGGGGAGCCCTTGCCCCCCTTGCCCCCCCCCCCCCCCCCCCCCCCCCCCCCCGTGCCGCCGCCCCTGGGATGGCTTCGCTTCCTGGAGGGCTAGCTGATCCGCACTTGTTCTATCAATTCAATCGTGTACCTGCATGATCCTTTGACCCCATGTTGACAACATTGGCCTTCGAACAGGCTAACAGGGCCCATCCCATGGTTGCATCGACTCTGATCACTTAGGAGTGCTGGCCCCTAGGATTGGATATCCCTGTGGATATCCCACAGGGATAACGCCAAAGGTAGAAACCCCAAGAAGGCTAATCTGTACCACCACTAATTGTTGACAAACTGGATAATAAGGACCCGGGGCTGCACTAAGATATATGGAATATAGGAATCCGATGCCCCTTCGGGTTCCCAGGGAAAAAAACCCTTGGCCAAGAAACATGTTATTATACAATGTAGAGTGTGTGTGCCACTATTAGTGTTGCTTTCCTGCTGAGAGCGTGGATCTGCGGTATGGCTTGCTGCTGATTGAGGTTGAGGTGGCAGGTGTGGCCCACAGCTGCAGTGGGTTTGCACAGCGATGGCACTTTCTGGGATGTGCGGATTACTGTGGATGTAGTGCTGGTATGCCTGGCTTCATCTGCCTAGCTGCTGAATGGTTGCTTGTGAGGTGCCAGCCTCTGCTGCTGAAGTTGCACCACCAATATTCTGAAGCTGTGTGTGTGTTGTACCGGTGGGAACAATAACCTGCTCGCTGGAGCTGGCAGCGGAGGTGCTTGAATGGTGAGTGGACGACCATTGCTGAAATGAAATAGGGGTGCCATGTAGTTATCTCTACGGGATGTCAGGGCAATGTATCTGGCCATGTTGCTGTATGGATAGGTCACCCTGGTTAGCTTGTGAGTGGTGCCATCGCCCTGCTGGTCGGTCTTAGATCACATAAGGAAGAGGGTAAAGTTCCAGGGGGTCCATTTTAGAGGGGGGGGGGTGCAAATTCAATATGACAGTTCACCTTCAGAAGTCGTCATCTGCTTTTTAGCCACAAATCGATGCTGCCCTAGCCTTCTTCGTCTCCACGATTTGGGGTAACACTCCAATCTGTTAAGAACAAAGCACTGCTTTAGGTGTTCCCTCATCTTGGTTTGTTCGAAGGTCTGGAGATGAGGATCCTGGCCACCACAAAGTGCTGTCACAAAGCAAATTGCAAACAAGCCACAGTCCGATCCACCATTCTGACGCTGGACATCCACAAAGCAAATCTGGAACTGTGACTGGTGTTCTGAGGATGGCTGCCAACTGTACACGAAGTGATTGGGATCCAATTGAGTATGAGGGGATGCTATCATATACATCCACTACACCGGGAGGACAGTTCATATATTGGACGCACAGACCCAGTGCTGCCCACTGATGTTGATGATCTGGCATCTGGATCGGAGTCCCATTTCAGCTTGCACTGAAGCTGCAGAGTACTTTGGAGACCATTCAGGTTGGGATAGTGCTTTCTCAGTAGCAGATTTGTCGAATGGACATGGGCATCAGAGAGCCACACCCCTGTCTCCAGAATGCTCTTGTCCTCATCTGTTAGGCCAAGGCTCTTTATGCAGGACTTGCCGGGAGCATTGCTAGCAGAGGGAATCGGAGTCAGAAATGGTTTCCACTGACAATTGGGGAGGAATAGTTTTATCCAGTGGACTCGCCTAAATGGTTGGAGTATAGGAATATATGTTTTTGTGCAACACATCCAATGAACTACCACAATACACTATGAACCCCCAGGAGAGGAACCAACTATCTGTGATTATCAACATACGTCATCATTTGAAAGTGGAGGTAGGATGAGTTGCTTGTCAGGTGAGGTGTCCTCGTCACCAGGTGGGATGAGTTACTCGTCAGGTGAGGTGGCCTCCTCGTCACCGGATGAGATGAGTTGCTCGTCAGGTGAGGTGGCCTCCTCGTCACCGGATGAGATGAGTTGCTCGTCAGGTGAGGTGGCCTCCTCGTCACCGGATGAGATGAGTTGCTCGTCAGGTGAGGTGGCCTCCTCGTCACCAGGTGGGATGAGTTGCTCGTCAGGTGAGGTGGCCTCCTCGTCACCGGATGAACCGAATGATAAAAGGACCTTGCCAAAGGTAGTCCAGTTTGCCACCTTTACGCTTCTTCCTCCTGAAGTCTTTCTTCAACACCTTTCTTCAACACCTTAACGTCCAAACATGGACTCAAATGGAGTATGCTTTGTTGACTCTTGGACTGCTGTATTGTAGCTGTACACTACTTCAGCCACGTTCTCATCCCATGTTTCACGAGTGTCTTGAGCAAACATGGCAAGAGAGTTCACCAACGTCTGATTGTACCGTTCGTCTAGCCCATTGGCTTGAGGATGTTAGGCGGTTGTGAGCCGATGTTGTATTCCAAACCTTTCGGTTAGCTGGTAGCTTAGCTGCAATAGAATTATGAATCCTGAATAAAAGATTTTTAGCTTGACCATTGAAGTTTATTATTGTTTGTCAGTAACTTACTTCTCAATGATTTTTCCTTTCTTCATAGAAGTAGAAACAGTCACCCCTCTACAGTGCAGCCATCAACGTAGCTCTGAAACGGTTTGCTTCTCAATAGGAGGCTGAAGAGACGCTCCAGGGATGTCATCTTCAGTTAGAGTAACATCTGCTGTCTCAAAGCTCTTACCAAGTTCACTGGCACTAGCAGTCATTGTTCATGTACTTCATTACACTCCTGGTAGGGGAAAAATTGTGCCGCGTAAATAATGTTTGAGTACTTAGGGTTGGCCTACAGAGATTCTGACTACACCACCGTGATCGTTATCATGCACTGACCTGAATGTAAAAAGTTGGTGCTGAAAGTCATCTTGGTCGTGGAGATATGAGCGCTTTTGTCTCGCCGTTGGCCACCATTGCTCAAGCGCTCTCTTCGACTTCCGGTGGCAGTACCGTTCTTAGGAAAGGCACATAAAGATTCTGACCACACGGCCTGTCGTTCACTGACGCTTATATACCGAAACTCACTGTGCTGGCTAAGTTGTGAGTGCTGTAATAATGTCTTGTCTTTCTTTTGGTCGCCATTGCTCGCGATCGACTGAGCGTGGGGTTGCCACGTGGCGTGTGCGTTAATTGGAACGAAATGCAGTACTTAGCTTGCGCTACGGCGAGTTGCAACCGGGGTTGCATCGCGGCTACCAGGAGTGCGGTTGCCCCTCGAATACTATTAAACAAAACACGTACTTCATAATATACTTCTCAAACTATAGAGGCCTTTATAAAACAGGCCTGGCATGCCACAGCTTACCCCCCAACTTCAAGTAGTCTCCGTAGGACGCGTAGTGACTCTTACTTCAAGCATTTGTAACTCGGGCTGTGTTCTGTCTACATGCCTTGGACAAACATACAGGTGAAAGTTCGAATTTTCCTTGGATGTCTTTATTACACGGTAGCGCTGCGGGGCCCGTGAAGTTGAAAACGGGCTATCTTACATTGACTTCAACGTAGATCACGTAGGCAAAAATTTGCTGTGGATGCGCAAATGCAATCAATTGTGACATCACCAAAAATCCTTGCAGTTAGACGGAAAGGGCTATTGCTTGATCCCTGTGCAGTATGCCTGTCTTGTGGACTGGGCAAGGGAGAGATGAAGCAATGCTGCTGCCACAATAGCGAACAGTTCTTGCCACTGAATGGACCGGAGATATTGGATTAGCGTCGCTGCTGAACTGCTTGCTCTTTTCCCAAGCCACGTGCTGCAAACTAGTATGCTGCATGCGCTAAGTACTACTTTGCCCAGGGTTACCTCCTCAAATTTGTTCCACCATTCACATTGATCCTAATTTCAAACGTTTTTTGGAAGATTCACAAAAATGTTCCGCTATTTGGTTTTCATACTCATTCTCAAGCGAGCATCAACTAACGGTGCTCTTTCAGGCCCGCAGTATGTAATTACTCATAATTATATCAACAAAGCACACACATATTTGCTTGTTTGGATGGTAGTATAATTAAACGTGAAGAAATTCAGGATGTGTTCTTTCCCATGTACACAGGATGGATTCTTCCCACTCTCTGATGCCAGCCAGGAGGGCTAGCTGGGATTGTGGAGCTGCTGCTTCAGGCAGGGGCTAGAGTTGACCTTCAGACTAAGGTGGGCATTGCTACAGCACTGAATGTTAGATCTCCCTCAGCTCCCCACATACCGAGAGCACATTGATACCTTGCTGGGTGGGTATGGAACTGGGCACAGACCCATACACACACTGTGTAGTCTGTACTGATCCCAATACTCTGTTCATACAACAACATTAGCCTCAATCCAAGCCACTCCCACCTCCAGTTTCTTTAACACTTGCTGTATTTTTAGTCTCGTGCCCAGACGTCCACGCCCACGGCAGAGAACGTCTGGTCGTTTGAGTGAGATTTCTTGTCACAGAGGCGTGTCCTGCGGACGTATAAAAGTGGTTTATTGTGCGAAGAATGAAATTATTTGAGAAGCTCGGAGATGGGTGATCCTTCTTGGGCTATCTGTCGTGTAGCCCTACTGTCAGACAGTCAACACCGTTCACTGACCTCCCAAGTGTCAGCTACTAATAAAAGGGCGCTCGACTTTTTGGTTTCAGTATTCAACCCGGCAGTTGAAGTACCTGGCAGTGTTGCGGCGTGCCAGTATTGCTGTAAACCATGCTGCTAGAGAGGGCTGAAAGGTCCTTAGAAACTGCGAGGGGGCTCATAAATGAATTGCAAAGTGAGTTCTGCTTACCGCCAATCACTGACCTGTTGAAACTTACACGGCAAACCGAGGAGTCCTCAGGTGATGAAACGAAGACTCCCAGAAGTAGGATCAGCGCCCCACTCAATCAACAAGAGGGAGTCAAGCCACTTAGTCCTCGAAAGAGAAGCAGAGTAGATGATGGCCATCCACAGGAACCTCAGGCAAAGAGGAAAATTTATCGTAGTTGAAAGAGTTTGCAATTTTCACCTCTACCTGCACCTCAGCAGGCTCATTCCAGCCCACATGTTCAGGTGAGATACTCTGTGTTAGTACACTTAGTATTAATGTGAGGGTACTCCTATTCACTATTGTTTTAACACCATTTGCAGGTGACTGTGTCGACAAAGAAGGATACCCCCCCTCTTCGTTTTCAAGTGCCAAGCAAGTTTAAAAGATTGGTGCAGTCAACTCGGTATAAGAAGAGTCCGTATGCAGCTCACACAGCTATGCGTACCCCATCAACGAATGATCAAACTCATTGCGAAAAAGATAAAAAAGAGAGTGCAGACATCTGTTCCAAGAAGCGTAATAGCTATCTGAGGCTATCCCTTGAGAAGATTAAGCATTTCAGTTGGGAAACAGTGGAAAGTGAGCTAAAGGAACATGCACCCACACTCTTGTCTGTGCTAAAAGCAGTTTCTCGATCTCCAGAAGGCAATTCCAAGATTGCCGGAATGGCAGCTGTGGTGTTGCTGAAAGGTCGAAACAGGCATATCTGCTTGCCTCAAGGCGTCATTTCGACTATCATGTATGCTGGGCACAGCTCCAAGATGGTGAGCTTGTTACTGCTAGTTATGAAATGCATGTTGGATGCATCGATGGTGATCGTATGAGATGTAGGACACCAACCATAGTAAATGATGTGCATGGCCCCTACCTACCTCCAGCTGCAAGTGCTAGGACACCACCAACTGGGTCCAGCCCCCACAATCCTTTAATTTACCTCCTACAATCAAACCTGTTAATTGGGCGAGCGTGAGCGAGCCCCACACGGCAGCTGTTTGCACAATCTTTGCACTTCACCAGTTACAAACGCTGGATATCTAATTGAATTTGTGGTTAATCAAGTTAAGTGCTTAGTCAGCGTTTTGGTCTGCATAGTAAACTCAAGATGGCTACGACCTCAAGAACCAGGGCCTATGATCCAGATCTTCGCTGGAGGATGATCTACCAGCGAATAGTTTTGGAACTGCCATTTAAAACTATAAGTAAGAATCTGTATGTGGATGTATCAACTGTTCGCCTCACTGTAGAGAGCTGTTCAATAGCACCGGTTCTGTGGACAAACAACTCACGTCAATGGAGAAAATTGACTGAAGCTGACCAGTTCCTGCTGCTGGAATTAGTCATAGAACGTCCAGGTATTTACCTGCATGAACTAAGGCATGAACTACACGCGAGTGGTACAGAAGCGAGTATGGCTACTATTTGCCGATTCCTTCACTTGTGGATGTTCAAGGAAGAAAATCCGGAGTGTTGCTCTCCAAAGAAGTGAAGAACGGAGGGCCAGATGTGCTGCAGAAGTAACTTTGTACTCTCCGAATATGTTCGTTTTTATTGACGAGACGGGTAGCGATCGCCGAGATGCTATGCGGAAATTTGGTTATTCCCTTCGGGGTGAGCGTTGTGTGGCTAAGAGATTACTAGTGCGGGGAGAACGCGTGTCAGTGATAACAGCAATCACTCTTGACGGTATTTTGGACTACCAATTCATTCATGGGACCACAAATGGACTTGATTTTGCGGATTTTGTTGAGCGACATCTGCTCCCACATCTAATGCCATTCAATGGCACAAATGGCAACAGCATTATAGTAATGGATAATGCATCCATACATCATTACCAAGACGTTGCAGCCCTCGTTGCAAGTGTTGGAGCACTACTAACATATCTTCCTCCATACAGTCCGGACTTAAATCCAACTGAAGAGGTCTTCTCATCTGTTAAGGCATACCTGAAAGCACATGAGCAGGTTGTATACAATGCCAGTGACGTAGAAACAATTGTACAGGCTGCATTCGCGAATGTTAGTTCACAATATTGTGATGGATGGTTTTCTGATTGTGGTTATATGTAATTGTTTCACAGTGACAAGATCTTATACAGTAACTGTATGTAACCTTAGCCTCGTTCCCAGGCCTCCATGCCCAGCTTTTGTCCTTTGCAGTACATGTACATGCAAACGACAAAAGCCATGGGCGTCGACGCACAAGGCTAATGTAACCCTCCAAAAATAAAAACATACATGGTAGGTTGAACTGAAATATGCAGCATCTATAAAGCCAGCCTCTGGGGGAGGGGGGACTTCACCATTTTGAAGATGGTAATTAATAACAAGTGCATTATCATATATAAACAATGGGAGGTCCTGCTTTTTTCACTGTCAAAATAACCAGCATGAGTACATGTAGATAACGGCTTTATGTGACAGATGTCCTCAAGCTTCTATTTCAGTGCTCTCAGATTGTTCAGAGTGATAGCTTTTTCTTCCAGAAATTCTTCTTGGGTCAAGACACCATCATCACATAGGCTTTGCAATGTTTTTAGCTGGGACAAATTTAGCTCATGCACTCGCTCACGCTCGCCCCACAATGTCACACATTCCACTAGTTATACTTAAACTGTTAATTATACCTGCTCATTAATCAAGAGTAATTGCCACTTCAACACTAAAACCCTAGTTGTAGAATTGCATGATGCCCACAAGTCTCCTGCTTTTAAGGCAAATAGACTGAATATGCATGGCCCGACCATGTTATTGTTTGCACTTTGTGGTTAGGAAGTTGTGGATCATCCATTGTTCAATGCTAGTTACATCCTCCTGCATTTGGTTGTAGTCTGCATTTGTTAGATCAATCTGTAAAGTAGTATATCATCCGCATAAACAACCATTTTGGAGCCCAGCTGCAGGCTCAGCCAGATCATTGATGTAAAGAATGAACAAAAGAGGCCCTAGGACTGACCCCTGAGGTACTCCAGAGAGAACAGGTCGAGGTCTGGAAGAAACACCATTTAGGACAACCCGTTGTTCTCTGCCTCTGAGGTAGTCACAGATCCACCATCTCAACAGAAGATCATTTAGACCACGAGATTGAAGTTTGCTAACAAGTGTGGCATGTGGTACCAAGTCAAATGCTTTGCGTACATCGAAAAAGACAGAGCAAACTGGTTTACCGTCGTCCATACTCCTCAGGCAATCGTCAATAATAGTGGTTAGGGCAGAGCCTGTTGAATGCCCAGGACGAAAGCCCCATTGGTGGAAAGAGGGATGGTGTAACTCTTCAAGAATGAGTGAAGAGACATGCCTTTCTAGAACCTTACTCCTTACTCAAGATGGCAAGCAAGGAGATAGGGCAATAGTTAGAGGGTGAGGTGGGGTCCACAGATTTGAAAATGGGTGTAGCAACTGACATTTTTGCTGCTTTTGGAAATGTGCCAGTTTTTCAGGGAGAGGTTGAACAACTTAGTCACAACGGGAGTGATTGTTACTGTGGCTTTGACCATGTGGGCTGAGATTCCCTCTCCTTTGTGACATCCAGGAGTGACAGGACCTCCTCCTCAGAACACAGGAGGTGCTCAGGACAGGCAACAGGGATTATGTTGAACGTCAGGGGATAACGGGAGTACAGAGCTGTTGAAACATTTTACAAAGTGGTCACTAAGGGCTTCTGCTTTTTCAGAGTCAGAGGAGACCTCACAGTTGTTGACAAGTAAGGTAGTTTTGCTGCCACCTTTCAGTAATCTCACTGGGTGACTTCATTTCTTTTCAGCTTGTACATGCTCATTAGCCGGATCTGTGAGCTCGTCTTTTGCGTTCCATTTTTGCATGGCACGCTTCAGGTTCTTAGAAAGCCATGGAAGGTTGTGTCGTTTTGGTAGTCGGACTCTAGGAATACACTCTTGCATGACAGCCATAAACGTATGCTCCCAAAGCACCCATGCATTGTTTACATCGTCAGTGAAAATTTGGTCCCAGTCAAAAGTATTTAGCAACTCACAAGCCTTTTCCCAGTTGGCAGCTGAGTACCGCCAAATGTGCCTTGGGGTGCCAGTACGTTTTCCTGCTGGAGAGATCCTGAGATTGGTGGTGAGTTGGACACCTGAGTTACTGATAGGAGGAATCACCGAACAATCCACTTTGACTGGGGAGGACACAAGGGCAAGGTTGATCAGGGTAGATTTTCCCGTACTGGAGGTTTGCGTGGGACTAGGAACAACCTGTGTGAGAGAGAATCTGGACAGAATTGTTAGCAGTCTCTGGTACAAAATGTGATAGGGGTTATGTTAAAATGCTATGAGAGCTCATCCAGATAACTGAAAAATGAAGGGTGAAAAACATTTGCACAGATGGGATCAGCACTACCCACCTCTATGCACTGCCTTCGTAGGGTATGGGTGGAGTTCCATGAGCACCTTTGACTAGTTCTAACCCACATATATGTAGTCTCGTGCCCAGACCCCACCCCCCGGGGGAGAGGGTCTGGTTACACAAGCCCGAATTCTTGGGCTTAGCGGAAGTGGCGAAGCCTTGTAATTGTAGGTGCAAAAATGCTAAATGAAACATGAATCTCATCATCACACACAGTACGGCCAAATTATGGCTGAAAGTCGTGCATGTATTCGCTGCGGCATCTGCGAGACAAAATAATACTTGTAGCAGTGAAACAGCGCAGAAAGCTCAACCCGTGCAAACTTACAAACGAAGCTGTTCGGAGATTCGTTGGCGAGTTCATGGATCCTTCTTTCAAGAGAAGACTGCCCGATGCCGAGTACTATGTGTGCCAGAAAGACTTCCAACAGATCGTAGAGGTATCCAAAAGCTGATGGTAAGGCAGCATTGCGTAGATACTTTTCACTCCCGGCAGGAAGACAGGAGAAACATCACTTTCAACAAAAAAATGCTCGCAGAATGTGCATTTGTTCCTCCGTGGGTTCATTGTAGCCTAATGCCTGTACTCCAAAACAACACCGCTGCTTTTACCACTTCAACAGGGAACCTTTCGCGAAGACGCTTGACACACACCGTTTAGCTGAGACCATTATTGCTGATGACTACATTCCTCCGCTACCAAATTATTCTAATAAACGCTGCTTTGCAATTTCATTGACCGCTTTCAAATTCTGAAGCGAGCCCAAGGATTTGGACTTGTGTAACCAGACCCTCTTTGTCGCACGTGCGAGGAGGGTCTGGGCACGAGACTACCCCACATACCTCCTGAGGTTAAATTTGCTCATACTCCCACAGGAAACACCTCACCTGTACCACTACATTATAGGAGGAGTGTTGTTTACAGATCATACTCCTCACCATGGCAACAAAGACTGCATAATTTAAATGATGGAGGTGGTGGGGCATATAGTGAGGAGTGCTGAGACAATGGGTGACTGATATCAACATGATAAAACAAATTAGGAGAGCAGGAGTTTACATAAACAAGGAATTCCCTTTGAGGTCACATACTCCTGTTGCATGTGTGTGCACAAGTTTGTATTGAGAATCACAATTGAAGTGGTAACTGTCAGTCATGTGTGGCCTTCCCCAGGTTCCATCCTGATATGTATCAAAGTGTGTGTGTGTACTGCTATGTTGCTATGGTGCTATTGTTGTCTACCTCCAGGATGGTGCACTCCCTTGTATCTCACTGGTGAGAATGGGCATCTTCCAGTAGTGGAGCGTTTGATTGCAGCAAAGGCAGATGTCAACCGTCAGAGGATGGTTAGTTACTGTAATGTTCATGAATAGGTTTACCATAGCAACCGTAACTATGCATCTCTAACTACAAGTGAATGACAGGGTGTGGTTGAGGAGTGTTTCCTAAGTTGGTCATAAAATCCCTGTCCTACAATGGAGTTTCCTTGCCTTGATGACTACGTAGTATTACTTGCCTGGTAACTGGATCTGTATAGAGCTCATTTACAAGACAGTAGTTAGTAGAATGTCTGATTGAAGCAAAGGCAGATGCTATCCATCGGAATGAGGTTAGTTACTACTACTGCAGGACCTGTTTGGATGGCGTATTCAATGCACTGTGTTACTGGGCTGTGAAGGCAAATTATGTTACTGTGACGGCATAGTGCATAATGGGTAATAGTGTGCTGTGTTGTAATTATTGCAGAGCTGGCACCACAGGTACGGCCATGGCCGTACGGTTCTTGAGGGGGGAAAATGTCGTTGCTGGGATTCTGACTCACAGGCGCGTAGCTACACCCAAAGTTTCCTCCTGGTATTTTTCTTTGAGCTTCCAGCATCCAAAACAGCGACGACATCACTGACTTTTCCATGTTTTCACCAGTCTTGGTGACCAACGCACACTGAATGGAGACAGGTCTGACATATGCCACGGCGCATTAGTCATGAATCAAGAGTAATGGCAACCTTCAAGCAATGAGATGTTGCTCATGATGTACCAGATCCAGCCAGCATGTCATTGTTAGAAGGAGCAAAAAGGTGGTCGAATGTGAAGCAGGGATGGTTGAGTTCCATTACAGATTCAGAGATAGCCTTCCACATCGAGAGTGAGTGAGTGCAAAGCACGAAGGTGTTACGAGAGCTTATCCAGAACTGAAAAATGAAGGGTGAAAAACATTTTCCCCGCTTTGCGCAGATAAGATCAGCACTGCCCGCCTCTATGCACTGCCTTTGTAGGGTATGGGGGGAGTTCCATGAGCTCCTTTGACTAGTTCATTCACCCCCAAATACCTGTGGTTTGTGTGAGTAAGCCCCTGAAGTTATACTCCCACATTGGGAGGACACACCTCAGCTGTACCACTCCATTGTTAGAGTGTATACTCCTCATAATGGCAACAAGGACTGTGTACCTGTCATGCCTGAGGATGGAGGTGGTGATTAGGCTCTTCCACTTTATGCTGGCATTATTTGAGGATAATAGGTACAAGGTGAAAGGAGCGCTGAGACAATGGGTGGCTGATCAACTTGAAGTCTGTACAATCGTACTACGATCCTATTGGTCACCACAGTGCTTAACTCTTTAGGGGCCAAATTCTTTCTCTAGGTCATTTTCAGTCTATAGAACACACTTAAACATACCCTAATTTCTGTTCCCTGGCATTGCTGGGCTCGAAACTGCTCACACAGGTAATTTCAGCTATACTGAGCATATACGTGACTTAACCACACCCACCAATTAACGAGCTTGCAATCAAGCCTCCCGAGATATGCCAACCTGCCGTAGCTGAAAACGGGCGATGTTGGAAATGGAGGCCCTACAAGGCAAGACAGCTACTTTCTAAGTCCATTTATGCCAAAAACGGCGGAAATGGCCCTCTCAGTGCCGACCAAGACCTTTCTATCGCGGAGCCCAGACACGGCCATGCTGTTTGCACCCTCCGGGTGCACCCACCCACCTCCCCCTGCCCCGCCCTTTCTGCTGGCGCAGAGCCTATCTCTCAAGGACATTGCCGGATGTGACATCATGAAGCTGAAAGTCTCATGACACCTTAAGGCGTCACTAGCTGGTAAACGGTTAACGAATAGTAGAGCAAGTTCCTTTGAGGTCACCTACTCCTGCATGTGTGTGCACATGCAATTGATGGAGTGAAGTGTAACTGTCAGTCATGTCTGGCCTTTCCCAGGTTCCATAATGATGTGTATGTTAATGAGTGTGTGTGTACTGCTATGTTGCTATGGTGCTAATGTTCTCTACCTCCAGGATAGTACAACTCCCCTGTGTGTCACCTGCCAGAATGGGCATCTTTCAGTGGTTGAATGTCTGATTACAGCAAACGACCATCAGAGGAAAGTTAGTCACTACATAGTGTTCACAAAATTAATAGGTTTAGAATATTGCTATAGCAACCCAAACTGTGCATGTCTAAGTAGAATTACTGTGACATGCATCTACATGGAGGGTTTACCGTCCGATATCTTCACCAAAAAGGATTCTAGTAGTTATCACACACACACACACACACACACACACACACACACACACACACACACACACACACACACACACACACATACATGAATGAGAACAGTCTGGGTGGACTGCCCTCCACTATGCAGCAGACCATGGCCGTGAAGATGTTGTACGGGTACTGCTGGAAGCGAATGCTGCCTCAGACCTACCAAATAAGGTGATCATTGTATAGAGTGGGTGTGCCCATTGCCACATATTGTCATGTGACATGATCGTGGAGAGCCATGTTATCATACTGTCATGAATACTTGTTTAGCATGAGTGAAATTTTATTCTGGATGGTTGAGCACTTTTGGACGGTTGTATTATTGTCAATCTGATTCCAGGGCTCCCAGGAGACAGCACTCATGATGGCAGCCAGGAGGGAGAGTGTGGGGATTGTCAGAAGACTGATCCAGCATGGAGCCAGTGCAAACATCACCAACAAAGGTAACCATGGAAACCAGCCCCATTGTGCTAATGTAATTGTATCCGTTAGAGCAATACTGGAGAAATGAGTTCTGGCCTGCCCCTTAGTGTACATGGTCTCATGGTCTTTTGCAGCAGAAAGAAAAAATTAATGTTTAAAACCTTCGTTTTGTGTCAGCATAATAATACCCACTGTTCTGTACAATCTGCAGGCTGGGCTCACAGCCTCCGGCATAGCCAGTACTGAGGTTCACACTGACGTGTGTCAAGAACTGCTTGTGCAAAGATCCTCATAAACTTCATCCTTAATGCTACTACATGTACTGGCACTAGCTATTACTGTCCCAGTGTACATTATTACACCACATTGCTACATGTTACTATATATAGCTCCTCTCACCAGTGTTCTGCTATTTGTAAAGCAAAATTATATGTTACTCTATAGCTATTATGGTTGTAAATTTGCTGAGTTTTGATTTAGTTCGAACCTGCTATAAAATTTGTGACATCACAAAGAATGCCCAGTGTATTGGGTCTAAGAGCAGGTGGACTGTATGGAACAATTAATGGAAACTGGATGAATCCTCACTAGCTGCTGGTCATTGACGTATAAGAAGCCATTATTTTGCCCCCTCTGTCCAGCATGTAACAAGCAAACGAGGCTAGGGTATAATACATGTGCCATGGACTGACACCAGCTACTAATAATGACTGATCGTGCATGATCCAAACAGTTTGACTAGCATAAATTTTGATCAGAAAGGTTTCGTTTTCCATTCCCATGCATGCGTATCCTGCTCTCTTTTTGTGGAGTGTTCATTCTTGGTAGCCCAGGAACAAAAGCGGCATGTGGGCCTAGCTGGGAACAAGCTGGAGGCTATAGTATTACCCCCCAAAGAAATTAAGATGATCGTCATAAACAATAATTATTAACATCTAGATAATTATGCTGGAGTCACAAATAATGAACAAACTAAATAAAACCACACCTACAGGATAATTTGTGCATGCAGAGCGATACTTCTGTCATGCACAGACAATAGGCACCAGTGCAACTTTAATTTATGGTATGGATCAGCACAGCAATGTGAGCAATATGTTCCCCTAATATCACCTCCGACAACCTCTTCCCCCTGCGTGGAGGCTGTGCAACACCATCACCATGGTTACGATCGTTTAGTGAGTTTTCCCAACTGGCGAGTCCAAGTCCATGTCCCAGATCTCATCAGAAGAGAGACTGCCCATCCTGTGATGATCATGAGGGTCCCTCTCTAGTGGTACTGCCCCCCAGGTGGATGGCTGGGTTTGTGAGGGAACTTCAGCATGAGTGACCATGTTGTCTTTTGAATTGTGCGGGGAGGGAGGGAGATTCGTCAGGCTGGGAGAGTTCCTCTTCACCAACGAATTGTTGAGGAGACTCCAGAGAGCTGCTGCGTGAGTGGGAGATGAAGAACAAGCCTGCCTGTGTTTGCATCCCCACTTCCACCACTGTCATGATTGTACTCACTGACAGGCTGTCCCACAGAAATGACATTTTTTGTAGGAGTACCATTTGTCCCCTCGTACTCAGACCCTGGCCTCTTCTGGGGCTTTTGGAATGGGATCAGGGAACTCCTCCCACTCATGAACACAGGACTGGTGCTGATGATTCACTGTATGGTGTGGAAATGCCTCTAGAAAAGGATGTCTCCTTGAAAGTTCCTCTCCGCAGACAAGAATCTTGATGCTCTTGATTTACAAATCAGACCACCGGAAGGGAGGTACAAGTTGCATGGGTCATTTGCAAAGGGATGTAGGAGCAGATGGCCTTCACACTCCTGGTAGTGTGCCTGGTAGGATGGTCCAGGGACACCAGGTGTCTCCAACCGGGAATTCAGAGGTGCAACGAAGGCCTGGTATGCTGGTGGAGTAGGGGGAGGAAGGCAACACAAAATGGTCACAATTGGCTACTGTAACCTGTAATTCAACATGGCCATGGTACAAAGAGCAATAAACTCACAGCTGACTGAGCTGTGGGGCAGTGATGCTCACGTTGGTGGTTGCTGTAGGGAGACCTTTATCTTTGGAGTCAAGGATAATTATACTCCATTGGTCAAAACATCAACCATTCCTGGAGTGTATGTGCGTGTGTGTGTGTGTGTGTGCATATGTGTGTAGGTAAATCTGGAGTGTGTGTCTGTGTGTGTGTGTGTGTGTGTGGGGGGGGGGGGGGGGGGGGGGTGAGAGAATGGATGCAGCAAGCTGGTGGGCAGTATAGACTGTTCAGTGAATTGCTGAACTCCTGCTTGCAGCCACTTGACTACAACTAATGTGGTGGTGGATAAGGCTTACATACATGGAGCAGCAGCCTCCCCCCCCCCCCCCCCATGTCTGTTCACTCGAACACCTTGAGCTACATTGTTATTGGGTGAACTCACTGTGAAAACATGTGTTTGGTGGGTTGACACCGACTGGACATTAACACGCTAGCACATAGTACGGTTACCTTACCATAAAGTGGGAGCACAAAGGGTGTCCAACAACAAGTATCACAATGGTTGTTTGTACAATGATCCTCTAGTTTCGATCATGGTACACATCTACTTACAGACGGTATAATCTTGCAACCAAGGGTGGCAGAATTGCACTTTGTCCTTATCATAATTGCAAAGCCATATACATACATAACAGCAGTAGAAAGAGCAGGACAACAGGCAGTGCACTTGAAGGCTAGCTCCTAGCCTTCATGTGCACTGCCTGTTGTCCTGCTCTTTCTACTGCTGTTACATAACTGTCAGGGGTCAATACCTATACTTGCATTATGGACGTCATACTTTCTATCATGTAATTGAATGGTCGTGGGCCAGGGAGTATTGCTTGCCTCTTGGTTGTGTTGGAGTGTCTGATGAGCTTGCATGGCAGCGACAAAGTTAGCAAAGGCGAAGGAGGGCTGCCCTCGCTGGAGGAAGTAGGAGTATATCAGGTACTTAGTGTTGGCAAACGTCTCGGGGTACCTGGAGGGAGGAAGGAGAGAGAGAGGGAGGGGGAGGGGGTTAATGTAGTGAAATATGAATTATCAGACTGATAGGTAAGAGCATGTAACATTGTGGGCCACCCACTGTCTGTGGACTCATCCCGACTTGTGTTGGTGGACTGCCACTTGAACAGGCGGGAGATACTGAATGGCACACTCCCCTGCAGGGAAGCATGTCTAGATGGAGGTATTGCACTTCTAATTGTGATGGGTGTTGTTTGCTGACTTGTTGGTTGTTATTGCAATAAATGTGAGGCTCACTCATACTTGTCCGAATAATGGTAGTTGATCTACATGCGTATACAAACTCCCTTGTCAGATTTGCGTCCCAAGCAGCACACAGTGGCCCTCCTGCCAACCTGAAGCAGCTGATACACAGGTGCATATGTAGCATATCAGATTAACAGTTTAATATTACAAGGGGCAACCACACTCCTGCCTGGGCAGCCATCATTGCAACCGGTTGCAACTCCACACCAACCAGTGGTGTGGTGGTGTGGAGTTGCATGGTGTCCGTGTATCTGGGGTTCAATATTACCAGTTTGAGCCTCTGGAGATGAGGTGATAACAACTTGGATTTGAACACCACAGAATCACCTTCTCCACTCCCGTGTGCACGAGGGACTCACTCATCATACTCCAGCAGCAAACGAATGATGTACACCATCTCATATGGAACCGACCAATCCCTGTCAGTAGACGCACCTATGTGTATTAAACAGGAGAGCAAAAATCAATTCTACAACTACATGAATTTGTATAACTGTGGTTCACTTGCATACCTCAGGTTATGGGAATGTGTACCACTGTCTTGTAATCTCAAAGGTAAACCCTACATGCCCCTATAATCCATAGTTACACATCAGCCACTTTTGAGGTGCAGGTGCATATACAGTCACTCTGTACAGTGTACCCCAATCAAATTGCTGGATGGTGATCACATGACCAAACATCCACGGCCATGTGCTGGATTATTCAGCACTCTCACTCTTCTGTCTCTTCATTGTATTGGCATGTGTCTCCACACTGCAGACAATACACAAGGCACAGTTGCTTCGATCGCTCACAATAACACTGACACTCGTGTATGCCATGCAGGTATCTATCACAATGACATCACAATGACATCAGTCATCACATGACATATAGTGACTTCACACTGACATTGTGACATCACATGACAGATAGTGACATCACACTGACATTGTGACATCATGTCATCACACTGAAATAGTGACATCACACTGACATTTAGTGACATCTCCCAGACATAGTGACACTGATTACAGCAACATCATATCTCATGTGACAACAGTGATACCATGCAATCTCAGTGACAGCAGCTATGACCCCTGGCTGGCATAAAATTCAAACCTCAAAGAACTCAGCAGCAGATTCAAGGACAACATGGTCCTCCTCGAAGGAGGCTTTGCACTGCTGCCAGAAGTTGAGCCTAGCCTGCTCATACTTCCAGAAGGAGTTGCTGAACTTCTTCAGATTGTGCTCCACCTGTACACACGGGGAGGAGATAGCTATGCATGAAACATGACAGGTGTATGGTCTGTAGGAAGCTGTCTAAATGTGCATACGGCAGCTTCAGGAGGTACGCTCTATGATAGGAATATTGTACACAAAATTGTCATTACAAGCTAGTACACAAGTGTATCCAACTACAGGTGTCTATCCGCCAAAAGCAGCAGTTTCATTAGCTGTGTTCAAACTGGAGATGCACCAATAAGGAGATGTAAATGCTAGTGATTGATGGCCGATTATACCGATAACCGATCCGATTACAGGTTACATACATATTTTGCCTGTTCGTGCTTCAGATATCGAAGGGTACTACACTACACGTCCACGTGTGAGTATAGCTAGCTATTGTGATCGTACAAGCTATGCCGCCCAAGAACTTGATAACTAGCTCACACAGTTCAAGGAGATGGTGGAGTTTGGCTGAACTGTTCATTGGGCCCACAGATGATTAAAAGTAAAGTGGGTATGAAGTCAAATTAATACCATATACAGATATTATAGCCTATTTCCAGTCCCTCCTCGCAAATTTCTGAGGGTCTGGTTCCAAGACTAATCAGTGATCAGCCATACTTGTGCCATAGTGTCAATCAAAGTTTTAAAAGAACACCACAGCAGCCTAGCATTGTTCATATACCCTAGGGTATATCGATATACCATGGCTTCAAAGGCACCACTTACATGGGATTCGAACCAGGACAGAGCCTGAACTGCATGAGCACTCTCTCACTCTACCAGTGCACCACCACACACCTTCCATACCTTGCAGACTCACTGATGTCTGGTATCGACGATATCTTTAGTCAGGATCTCACACTATGCACGGAGGCTCTCACGTGTGTGCACATGTGTGACAAGGGTGGGGAAAAGTTAGTTCTAGCCACATTCACATGTTATCATGGGATGTGATGGTCTGAAACCATGTTTGTTCAAGGGCGCTTATGTGTTGCAGGATGAAGTGTTTGCAACTGGGATCAAAATGCAATCAAGATGTTAACGTACTTTATGAGCTGATGATAGGGTCAGGACGAATTCAACAAATTCTCTCTGCTACTAAGGAGTTGTGCTGCCGTTAATTGCTATGCACCTTTAAAAGTAGTCCTATCGTGGCTAATATTATGTCTGTTTTGGCACTTTGCTAGGCGGTGATTGCTTCCAGTATTCCGCCATGAAAAATGATCTGGGATACAGCCTCCAGCTTGTTACTGTGGAACTGGATTGTTATGTAGCAGAAGCCAATGAATACGCGTAAAGAACACACACTCCCGATGAGGAGGGGCTGTATCAGCCGTACAGCATGCTATATATGTACTATGTACATCTTTAAGACGGGGTGCACTCACATTGCTAGGTAGCACTATAGCAACAACAGACATGTCCTGTCGACACGTGCATAAAGACGACAAACTCCACTGGTGCATTTACATGTTCCCCTCTGAGCAGTAATGTACGACATTTATATAAAACTCTCAACATACTATATAATTATGTCACCTGACATGAAATAGGATACTTATGCACTCCCCAATTCCCCGAGCTATGCATTGAATAGGATCCTTGATCCTTTCCTCTCTTCCCACACACAACTCACTCTCTCTGTCGAAGGAGGCTATCTCCACAGTATCTGCCAACTCCCTCATCTCCTCCTCAGTCTTCTCCTCCTAAAGAGCATTGAGAAAGTGGTGGAACAGCATTGTGTTTCTGGGATCATCAGACACCAATTCAAATTCTAGCCACACCCGCAGCATCAGGACAATCCATCATCACTAGCTTGCACCTATAATTGAAGACACAGTGGACAGACTAGGTCACAACACATTCACAATGGTGACTGAATCATTCGGCTGTTTCTGCATGTAACCGATCATGGCATTACATCATTGATTCTATTACAGCATTACATAAGATAATCGATCACGGCATTATGAATGTAATGACCACTGATAATATAGTCTCCACTGTCACTGCTTTATCTACAGTCACTACTGTCTCTCCTGTCACTGTGGTCTCCACTGTCTCTACTGCTGTCTCCTCTGCCACAGCTGTCTCTACTGTCACAACTGCATGTCTCAGCTGTCTCTACTGTCACTGCTGTCTCCACTGTTTCTAGTGTCTCCACTGTCACTGCTGTCTCCCTTGTCTCCACTGTCACTCCTGGTTTGCAGCAAATTCACAGGGGTGGATAGCTAGCTAGCTAGAGCTGACATGGCAGTAGTCTACAAGGGCAACAACAGAGGGAGGGCCAATGGAAGAGGGCCTACCAGAGGAGGCCAACGCCATTAGCCAAACAACAGAGCTCACCACTTCCCGCCAAAATTTGAACAACCAACAAGAAGCATCCAGAACAACTGGCGGCATGGGGTCTCGGCGCCATCATATTCCTTCGGAACAGCATTTAGAGTCAACTACAAGGGCAGCAACACAGGGAGCGCCAATGGAAGAGGGCATACCAGAGGAGGCCAACGCCATTAGCCAAACGACAGAGACGGCCGAGAAACGCTCACCAGTGGAGACAGCATAATTTGACAACAGTGACAGCAGTGACAGTGGAGACCACAAGGGCAACAACAGGTGCAGGGCCAATGGAAGAGGGCCTACTAGAGGAGGCCAACGCCATTAGCCAAACGACAGAGCTCACCACTTCCCGCCAAAATTTGAACAACCAACAAGAAGCATCCAGAACAAGCGGCATGGGGTCTCAGCGCCATCATATTCCTTCGGAACAGCATTTAGAGTCAACTACAAGGGCAGCAACAGAGGGAGCGCCAATGGAAGAGGGCATATCAGAGGAGGCCAACGCCATTAGCCAAACGACAGAGACGGAAACGACAGAGACGGAAACGCTCACCATTTTTCCCGCCAAATATGAACAACCAATCAAATTAGAGCATTAACGTTGCCGGCGCGCGCGTTGCCGGCCGGCTTCTGCGGGGTATATAAAGCGAGTCCTGTTGCGTTGAAGTCATTCGGGTTAGGTTTAGCTCGGGTAAGGTTAAGATGAGGTGAGCCCTCACCTATACCTTACCTTAGCTTCACCGCCGGGGGGGGGGGGGGGGGGGGGGGAGCCTGGGGGGGGGAGCCTGGGGGGGGGGGAGGGGGGGCCTGGGGTGGGTGCATGGGGAGGGGTGCATGTGGGAGGGGCATGGGGGTGGGTGCATGGGGAGGGGTGCATGTGGGAGGGGCATGGGGGTGGGTGCATGGGGAGGGGCATGGGGGTGGGTGCATGGGGGTGGGTGCATGGGGGGGGGGGGGGGGGGGGGGGTGGGACGGTGGAGGGTTACATGTGGTGTATTCTGAGAGAATCCATTTCAACTGCCCATAAGTGACATATATGCAATGTCCACTCTTGCCCTGACAATGACAAATCTCCAGAGTTACATTGAATTACTCTGTAATGCATGCACTCGGCACGTTTGTGGACGAATAGCCACATGATGCCATCACTGACATTCAATCCTGATGCAGCAAAAGAATGTGGTGACAGCGACATGAAGTCAGGAGTGCAGGACTATCCCCTATCACTCATGAATAAGGCATTGTTCATGCATGAGGGAGATGGAGATCTTACGCTCTTCTCCTCTACTTTCGAGTGACTCGGCATGCCAACTATATAATTATGCCTATGAAAGTGTCAGTATTGTGTAGCTAGCTAGCATCCAGGTTGGAGAATAGAGGGTTTTCACCCCACATATTCTTTAAGACACAACTAGGAGTGGGTAGCCATCCAGCCACGACCAATGAGTACTAGCTTTGTATTATGAATGACCCCTTGTGTTTCTGAGACCATAACATAGGAGGCGGAACAAGACGTGGCAACTGCCGTTTGCAGTGAAAAAGTGAAAAGTGAGCAGATGCGATCTCAGGTCTCACTGTTGCACAGATAATCAGTTGACAGCCTCTCAGAGCTACCGGTATACGCATAACACCAACTGTATTGTTAATGCTTCCGCCACCCCAGTGCATACTGAACTTCTGACACAACTAGCTACACTGACTTGATCTCTCTTTCACAGTAGCACACCCTTTTTCTATTCATGAGAGTAATCAAACAACAAATTGTTGCTGGGTTCCATGATAGTTGGCAAGCATAGCTATGTGATATCTAGCATCTAGGAATTTGGATGTCACCATCCCACCAGGAAATTAATATAACTGGCAGCCATGCCATGTACTAACTGCTCTCAATTAGGAATGTTCTGGGTCTTTGATAGTGTCCAATATTTCGTAACATGCTATGCATTCACAAGTGACAATTTGTGTCCTTTGATTGATGTGTACATGCCACACCTGAGCCTATCCTTGAGATACACAAAGGTCAGCCAAGGTATATCATTAAGCTACTCTTTTCTGACAAGGTTCACCATAACAAATGGTCCCACTGTTATTTGGCCAGTCCTGTAGACATAGCTATCAGGTCAGTGAACAATCGACTGCTAACAAAACTAGTAGGTGGAACCACTGTGAGTTCAAAGATCTGCACTGCACTACAAGAGAGTGGATTGGTCTCTGCAATACTCAAACTAAACTGCAGATTTGCATTGTAATTTTGTGGTGATGAGTAGCTAAATGACATGCTGAGTTCATGGTTGGAAGTTGCATGGTGGATGTTGTCTACAGTAGCTACATATATATAGCTGGTGCAATTCTACTTGCTATAGTTGCTTGTATGAAGTGTACTACTTTCTCTCTCAACAGGATTGTGATTTGCAACCATATGCAGCAGTTAGTTCAGTTCAGAAACACATCTGCAAAGAAAGATGGCAAATGAAAATGGAACGGTTGTTAAGTATACTTTCAACTCCAAGTTCCTCTTCGATTCCAAAGGTACAGCACATTCCTGCTGCATGGCATTAGGGCATCTTACAGCTAGCTAGTAGGTTCTTAGGGAATGGATATAGTGCAGCTAATTAAGATCATCCTGTTTAGTCAGGAGTTCTACTACACAATAGAGGGAAGCGGAAGCAGTTACATCTAACTGCAAGGACCTTAGTATACATATTAATGCGTGAGAATGACGAACAAGAATGCAGAGTTATGCGGATACATTCCAAGTTTTCCGAAACTCTGTTTTTAAGTCATATGGTAAAAATTAAAGTCAAAACACGTCCTCTGCTAGCTTGAAAGCCAATGCCAGAATGAGGAGACTAAATGCAATTGTCAAAACTGGAGTACTTGGATTAATTGGAGTAGATAATCTGGACAGGTCTGCAACCACCACTAATATACAGTGGGGGGTTCTATAATATAATTACAATAGTTTGTACTCATGGTAACTTGCAGCTCGTTTCAATAAGTATCACGTGATACACTTGATGCGTAGCTTGTCCTGAAACTTGTAGTCTTCAATCTGTGAAACCTCAGACAGTTAGATTCATGCACATGTATGCAGTATATCTATTACGGTCCTTTAGTTTTCATAGATTCCCCCACTGGGTTTCCGCACAGGTATCCTGAGATCACAACGCAAAACACACTATTTTTCATAGTGTTTACTCAACGATTTGAGACACTTTCGAGATGAATATGGTGGCGGTGATTATAATCAGCACTCATGATCAGTCTGTTGGCAGCTGAGTGCTGAGGCTTTCACATATGCAGCCAGAAGACCAATGGCTATGGCAGGATTTAAGTAGCTAACTACCTGCTTCTTGCAGGCATCACTAGAAGCATGCATGCCATGGTCCACCTAATGAAACATTTTAAACCATCGTGGTATTCGGTTAGCTAACAGTGTCTGTGTTTATATTCATGTAGGTATCACACTGGGTGCTGTTGTCCTGCACATTATTGGCTTTCTCCTGGGAATAGTGGCAATTGCTATAGGTAAGAAATTCTCAATTCATAACAGAAGCTACGTTGCATGCAGTACTAGCTTGGTGACCCATTCACAAATCATGGCACATTAATGGTAATGTTTGCGAATTAGCTAAGAATGCACTTCAGTTCAGCCATCCAATTGTTTCCACAGTCATACATTGTGTGGTCTCTAAATCAATTACAGGTGCTGCGAGTTTCATTCCCAGTGTCAGCACTTCCACTGGTGACAGTGACGTATCACCAATAGTCAACTGCAGAATTGCTGCAGAGTTAGGTGGCACTGAATTCAGTCTGGGGCTCTTCCTGATACTCACTGGAGTCATACTCATCTGCCTGGATATTACCTTTTCGGTGTTACTATGCTGCAATCGGTTTTGCTCTTGCCGGATAGGAGTGGTTGTGTTGTTTCTGGCAAGCGTCACAAGCCTTATTGTGTGGGTCATATTTGGCATAGTGTACATGGCCCAGGAAAAAGGGCTCCCAACTTGGCTCAGTGACAAAAGCACTTGCAGCCACCTTGTTGTCGTGTCTGCACTTGTTGCTCTGTGTGTCGTTGCCACTTTTGTTCTGATTTACACCATTACTGTCATCACTGCCGTCTGCTGTCACTGCTGTCGTAGAAACAGGCTTTGCAGTGCTATGTGCCACTGATGTACACTTTACCACACTCAGAACACTCTTCATTTGGTGTACATGCATCTCATAATTTATGCTACAAGCTTTGAGTGAATGTAGGCTCACATGCTTTTGTGCTTCAAGATGCACAGTCACACCATTATGATTATGTGAACGCCACTGGGCCCACAACAACGGACCATAAGACAATGATACCTCGAGTAGCATTGTCTAGAGGACAAGTATAGCCCATTTCCCGTAATGAACTTCAAGCACTACATGGACCCGGGCCAAAAATTTCCAACTAGCCCAGTGGCTGTCCAAGTAGCTATTATTTTCCATAAAAAGGTAACAAGAAAAATGCATGTTATTACTAGCCCAGGTGACTCATACAACTAGCACTACTTGCCTTAGACCCTGTCATGAACTCCTTCCAAGTCTACATTTGGTAACCAAGCTGGAATATCATCTGTATATCCCAGGTTCCATCACTTGAACAATACCGGTAATGACAAGTTAAGGTGTTGTAGTCATACATTAACCATCAGGACTTAGTTAAGCTGATGCCTCCAACGTGTTTCAGTCATACTGCCTCTCTCCCTATTCGCTTGTTCCGTTTGGATCCTTTCAAGCACTACGTAGCTGGTAATTGCATCCTCTGTCAATTCTGGTGCCTTCTGCTTGACTCGGCTGAAGTTTTTCAGTGGAGTAGAGTATTACTTCACTGGACTGTACTGGTTATTACTCCACTGGAATTCATCACTACAATTCAGTTTACACATGTTACACTCCTGGTATAGGAAAAATTGTGCTGCGTAATTACACTCCTGGTAGGGGAAAAATTGTGCCGCGTAAATTACACTCCTGGTATAGGAAAAATTGTGCCGCGTAAATAATCTAAATAATTAATCAAACCTCACAGCATGCAGGAAAGGTCTACAGAGATTCTGACTACACCATCGTGATCGCTATCATGCAGTGACACAACCACACAATAATTGTGGCAAACCTCACCTTGGTGATGGAGATACAAGCGCTTTTGTTGTACCGTCGGCCACCATTGCTCGATCGTTCTCTTCGACGTTGGTTGCCAGTACAGTCATACGAAGGGCCCACAAAGATTCTGACCACACAGCCGTAATCGCTGTTGTTCACTGACGGTTACATACCAAAACTCACCGTGCTGGCAAGGTTGTAAGTGCTGTTATAATTTCTTTGGTCGCCATTGCTAGCGTTCGACTGAGCGTGGTTGCCACGTGGCATGTGCGTTAATTGGAACGAATTGCAATAATTAGCTTGCGCTACGGCGAGGCAACCGCGGAGTTGCAACGGCTACCAGGAGTGCGGTTGCCCCTCGTAAATAATTAATATAATATAATGTTTGAGTACTTAGGATTGGCCTAGAGTAAGCGACTGATTATCGGACGACATGTAAAATCGGACGCGCTAGCGCCGAACGAGTATATTACCGGAAGTGGGCGGGACCTTCAGTCGACACTACAGACCCATCGCACACTGAGTTGAAAGTTTGGTGGTTCTCTGTTGCTTGGTTCTGGAACTACAGCCAGCCAAAGTTAGATCCGAAACGATGTATGATCGGACAAAATTGATGTATTATCGGATGACGCTCCCTGCTTTTTCTCTGAAGGAACTTTCTCTGAGATTTTTACATTTTCGGGAAGCCTCATGATCCCTCTGCCGCAGGCTCACTTTTTGTCACCGTGGCTGATTCGAGTGCTGGAGAATATCACCGAATGTTGACCATGGTCTCCGTGTCTAATATCGGACGCTGAAATTTCGTCGTAGTTTGGCGATGACACTCTCAGGTACACTATAGTGCTGCAATATGGATATCATTGGAATGTGCAGGTCCTCAGCAACAAAATGGTATAAGTCCCGTGTTTATACGTTGCACCGTTCCTGAGATATAGTCGTTTACCCCAGAACTCTCCAGAAATACTGTCGTTGCTATCTTGGACCGCCCATACAGGAGCAAACTGGGGAAAGCAGCTGTATCTCAGGTACGGTGCAACGTATAAACACGGGATTTGCGCCATTACGTTGCTGAGGACCTGCACTTTCCAATGGTATCCGTACTGCAACACTGGAGTGTACCTGTGAGTGTCTACGCCAAAATACGACGAAATTTCAGCGTCCGATATTAGACACGGAGACCCTGGTCAACATTCGGTGATATTCTCTAGCACTCGAATCAGCCACGGTGACAAAAAGTGAGCCTGCGGCAGAGGGATCATGAGGCTTCCCGAAAATGTAAAAATCTCAGAGAAAGTTCCTTCAGAGAAAAGGCAGGGAGCGTCATCCGATAATACATCAATTTTGTCCGATCATACATTGTTTCGGATCTAGATTTGGCTGGCTGTAGCTCCAGAACCAAGCAACATAGAACCACCAAACTTTCAACTCAAACTGCGATGGGTCTGTAGTATCGACTGAAGGTCCCGCCCACTTCCGGTAATATACTCGTTCGGCGCTAGCGCGTCCGATTTTACATGTCGTCCGATAATCAGTTGCTTACTCTACATAGATTCTGACTACACCGCCATGATCGCTATCAAGCACTGACCTGAATGATAAAAGTTGGTGCTGAAACTCACCTTCGTGGCTGAGATATGAGCGCTTTTGTCTCGCCGTTGGCTGCCATTGCTCGAGCGCTCTCTTCGACTTCCGGTGGCAGTACCGTTCTCAGGAAGGCACACGAAGATTCTGACCACACGGCCGTGATCGCTGTCGTTCACTGACACTTACATGCCAAAACTCACCGTGCTGGCTAAGTTGTAAGTGCTGTAATAATGTCTTGTCTTCCTTTTGGCCGCCATTGCTCGCGATCGACTGAGCGTGGTTGCCACGTGGCATGTGCGTTAATTGGAACGAATTGCAATAATTAATTAGCTTGCGCAGCAAGTTGCGCTACGGCGAGGCAACGCGGGGTTGCAACGGCTACCAGGAGTGCGGTTGCCCCTCGTATAATATAATCCAATATAATATATATAATGTTTGAGTACTTAGGCTTGGTCTACAGAAATTCTGCCTACACCGCCGTGATCGCTATCATGCCCTGACCTGAATGTAAAAAGTTGGTGCTGAAACTCACCATGGTGGTGGAGATATGAGCTCTTTTGTCTCGCCGTGGTCGCCATTGCTCCAGCGCTCTCTTCGACTTCCGGTGGCAGTACCGTTCTTAGGAAAGGTACACGAAGATTCTGACAACACGGCCGTGATCGCTGTCGTTCACTGACGCTTACATGCCCAAACTCACCGTGCTGGCTAAGTTGTGAGTGCTGTAGTAATGTCTTGTCTTCCTTTTGGTCGCCATTGCTCGCGATCGTGATTGCCACGTGGCATGTGCGTTAATTGGAACGAATTACAATACTTAGCTTGCGCTACGGCGAGTCGCAACCGGTTGCATCGTGGCTACCAGGAGTGCGGTTGCCCCTCGAACGTATATAGAACATAAGACTATGTATGAACATCCCACACCTGATTTCAATTAACCACTATCTCATCAGAGTCTTGTCATGGCACCAGACCCACCCGAAGAAGGTGTATTGTACTAATCTCGTCTGGCCAGACCCTGGAAAGACTGAGGGTCTGGTGTACATGTACTAGTCTCTCTCGTCTGGCCAGACCCTACTGGAAGGAGGTCTGGTGTACTAGTTTCGTCTGGCCAGACCTAGCGTTGTTCCCTGGCTTTTGTGCTGAGCCTGAGAAAATAGCTACTATACTGAATACGAATCTCGGTTTACACAACTAACCCACTCTAGGGTGCATGGTTTAACTTCAGTTCGAATCCAGCATGGATGGGTCGATGTCCGATGATCAGTGGTGTCCAACAATCGGTAATTCACTCTAGTTCACTTCTGTGCAGGTTTCTGCTCTGTTTGGTGTAAAAGGTTGTCACTAATAGGTGAACTTCTAATCACTGGACTGTACTATCCGCTTGTTCCCAAACCACGCAGGAGTACAGAAACCTACGACCTACAGCGACCTACGCTGTATTTTTGCTTAGGGTTAGCTAGTTGTAAACAGGACTGCTTCAATGAGGGTTATGAGTTTTGAGTCTGCTAGCACTAACTGCATGAACCAGGTGTCACCTTTGGCTCAGCCTTGGATTTCAATGCAATTAACCACTATCTGATCAGAGTCCTACCTTCAGGTCATGGCCCACCATATTAGCAACCCAGAGTGCCTGAACATGATTAGGATCTTGAATTTTGTAGCATGTTTGCTGATATCATACATGGTACATCAGTACTAATAATACTACCATTGCCATCGCCCTTCGGATAAACATGCAGGAACATTATAGATACCTTTTCCAGAAGATCAGAGACCATGACAATTCAGAGAAGGAGAACTAGATGGATGAGTCTTAGCTTCTCCAAGTAGCTATACCTGTTGAATTTGTTGTGCCTGTCAAGTTTGTTTGGCAATCCTGAAATGTCTTTTGTAACGAATCATCAAATACTGAATGAACAGTTCGAACAAATATGAATTTCAGGATTGAGGTGTGGAGAGTCACAACTGACAAGCACAGCTACTTGGAGCAGGTGCATTCATCTGTGTCTCCTTCTGAAATCATTTTCCATTAGAATGCAATTAATTCTGTTAGTCACCTACAGACATGTTGGTAAACATGCCTCTCAACTTACCAGGAACTATTTGAAATGTATGCCTAGCTTCAATGCATATTCTCCACTCCCATTTTGGAAATGAACATTAAGATATCAATCCTTTATGCATTAGGCCTCACATGTTTCCCTTACTAGTCGCAGGAGGTATAACATGCTGTTACATCTAATATGCTAGCTACATGGAAATGACTTCAGTGGGCAGTGGGCAGAAGTGAGGTACACAGCTTGTGATGTTTAGTTTCCCAGTGTGCAGCGGGAAAAAAATTAATGTAATGGTGATTATTGTTCCTGCATTTACTGGCATGTAAAAGTGCTCCCATAGTTAAGTGCATCTGTACTGGTTCCCTTTAGCTTAAAATAGGTTTATGCAAACTGAAAGGTTTCATTTACCTTATACCACAATCCAATGTTTGTTTAAAACGAGATCAAGTTTCCCATTGCAGGATTCAACTGTAAACATATGAACATACTTAGTTCTGCTATATATAGCACTTCTAAATATAGTCTCCTACACAAGGGACCAGGCACTTAGCTAGCAAACTAGGGACAAAAGCATGAAGTTGAGCCTTATTTCTCGGTAGCTAGCCTTGCATTAGCCTGTTGGTTAAGTGGCTATAGTCCGTTGTGTAGTAGACTACACTATTAGTGCTATAGCAGTAGGTGTTTACATGTAGTTCATTAGTTTACTGTAAACAGTGACACTTGGAATGGGAAACTCAATCTGAGTTTAAGCAAACTTTTATTGAGGTATGCATAATTCTGGAAAGAAAATGTTTTCATATTAAATTTTTAGGAACCGGTATAAACTCATGAGAGTAGTTGAAGATTGCAAAATAAAGCCACAAATGTGCAGAAACTTAAACACTGTTATAAGCTAATTTAAAACTCCTAAATTAACCCTCACTCATCTTAGAGCCACACCAGGCCATAAAGAAGCTAGGCTGGAACCAATCAAAAGATTGGCAGATGATTCCAATTCATGCCTTGTAAAAACAATTCTGGGCACGTTTACATTGAAAAATTGCTCACCTTGAACCACCATGAGTCTGAGTTCTTCTCCCATCCGTTCCTCAACCTGGAGCCTTTTTCTGTTTCCAGGTCATGCAACTGTACATGTGAACAGAAGCATTAACAAATAGTCCATACAGGGGTTGTCTTGACTGCACTGAATGCCCGAGTGGCTTCAGAAGCATATACTGAAATGTATGCAGTGGGTCCTCCTCCTAAAATGAAGTTTTCTGAATTTGAGTATACATACTCATGTTTCCTTAGCTCCACATTGTGGTTCTGAGAGGGATTACCACTCTCAGCTTTTTGTCGCAAAATGCACATTAATGTGCCAAAAAGCGTGCGACAAAAAGCTGCGGAGAAGCCTGGGAACGAGGCTAGTAGCTAGATCATTATGTAGGTATACCGTTCTCACTTGAGTGATTAGCATCATGCATATAGCTGACTTTAGTAGGCCCATAGTTCACATCTACTGCACAAGCATAATTCTAATGTCCACAGGCTAGATAACTAGAATGGGTAGTTATAGTATACATGCAAACTAGAATGTTACTATGTAGCTACTACAAATTGCGGCAAAAGGAAGTAAAATTTAATTTCCTGCATTAAACAATATTTGCCTTTGAAATATGCAGCTATCAAACCACACGTGCTAGTAAGCTGTTTCATCACCACTGTCATCTCCAGACTGATGGCTGCATTCTTGATAAGCTGCACCTCAATCCTGAAAGTCCTCAATTTCCTCACACATGAATGGGAGGGAAAGTCCCACATTACGTTAATGTCACACATCAGACATAACACCATCTATTTAATCCTGCAAGTAGGTCACAGTTTTCAGATGAGTGACCTGAGGAGTGCTGCAGTTTAGTGGGCAATCAGAATGCTTGTTGTATTAGCTCTAGTGGTGGTAGCAGTCAGTGGGGCTGTTAGTGGCCAGCAGCAAATCATTTACGTTGATGCACAGAGTGGAACCTTGGACAACAGCTGTTGGGACAGTGGGACAGTGATGCCTTGTGCAAGCCTGGAACTGGCTTTGGAGGGTGCACAGAAACAACAAAGTGATGCCGTGGTTCTCCTTTTGAAGAACAGCACTTATGAACCATCAGGTCTGGATGCTGGACAAGATCTAGTGGTTGTACGTACTGGCAACATCAGTAGTGATAACTCAACCTGCCCTCCCTGGTTTGTTCACAGTGACGATGCAAATAATAGCGGCACATGCACGTGTGGAAATTCACTTGGTGGAGTGATAAAATGCAACAGCTCCTTGCAAGAATCGTTCATCCTTAACGCCTACTGTGTGACACATGACAAATATTTAGGAACAGTTGCAGGTTTGTGTATCTACAATCAGTGGTATATTGCTGGCACAATGCACTCAAGCATCAACTATATACCGTCTTCCACATACTATTTCGGAACTGAACAATGCAATGTGCGGACATCTGAATCGAACTGGTAGACTGTGTGGGCAATGTAAGCATGGGTTTTCTCCTCCAGTGTATTCCTACGATTTATGGTGTGTGCAATGCTCCCACACTCATTACAACTGGTTAAAGTACATTCTTGCAGCATTTCTTCCCCTGACAGTGTTCTTCATTATCATCCTCAGCTTTAGAGTCACTGCGACATCACCCCAGCTGAGTGCCTTTGTCCTCATTAGCCAAATAGTTGCAGCACCAGGAAATGCACGATTTATAACTCTTATCTTACAGGGTCACCCTGAGTTTTCAGTCGTAGCACGCATTGCTTTAGCTATGTATGGGATCTGGAACCTAGACTTCTTTCACACACTCATCCCACACATCTGTTTGGAAGTAAACACACTCAAAGCTCTTGTACTGGATTATGCCATTGGTTTCTTTCCCCTGATTCTGCTTGTGGTGACCTATTTTCTCCTTGAGTTACATGCTTACAACTTTAGGCCCATAGTTTGGATGTGGAGACCATTTCACAAATGCTTTACTCGATTTCAAGGGCAGTGGGATGTCAAGGCTTCCATCATTGATGGTTTTGCTACCTTCCTCCTACTCTCTTATTTCAAAATTCTTACTGTATCATTTGATCTCCTGGTTCCAACTCAAGTGTATGACAAGTACGGTAATAGTTTGGGCCTTTACTTGTTTTATGATGCAGCAATTAAATACTTTGGAAAGGAACATCTTCCGTATGCTATTCTTGCCCTCGTCATCACAGTGTTATTTAACGTTCTTCCTTTGTTGCTCTTGCTGCTGTATACATTACAGTGCTTTCAGCGGTGTCTCAGTATCTGTAGGTTGAGGTGGCATGGCCTACACATCTTCATTGATGCTTTTCATGGCTGCTACAAGAATGGAACAGTAGCTGGAACTCGAGACTGTCGATACTGTGCAGCAGTGTACCTCATTGCCAGGATAGCACTGCTAATTGCGTATGCAGCAACACTGATTGGGCTCTTCTATGCAGTGGGATTCTTGATACTCATGGCACTTGCAACATCAGTGGCCATCATCCAGCCCTACAGACAAGACCTAGCTGTTTATAGCTAGCACTGTTGATACAGTGCTGATCCTTATGATGGCTGCCTGGTATGGGTATATTCTCTGTTCCATGATGGCAAATCAAACAGTCGAAATACATTTCAAGGTTTCTCTTGTAGTATCGTTCATCATAGCAATACTACCACTTGTATATCTCTCCTACATTGTCTTACGATGGCTGTTCACACGAAGGAGGGTGCAACAGAAGCTCTGTCAGAGGTTCCGAATTTGGAAACAGAGTAATCAAATACAACTGTTGAGCGACTCAGACTTACCAGATAGGATCGTCAATCCTGATAATTACAATCGAGATCTTATAGATCCAACAGCTACGTGTGCACAAGCCAAGCCAACATGAACAATTTTCTTTCTTCCCAAGACATCATAATAATTATCAGGACTCATTGCAATAGTGCAGAAATTAATGGAAGCATGACAATCATGATTATTGTCTCTTTTGTGAATCTCAATAATAGTTTTAGGCTAATCAACATGGAATCAAGTTTGCTTGACTTAGGGGAATTTAACTCTTTACCAACCATAAGAAACAGCTTAAGGAAGCAAAATCCTGTATTAAAGTATAACGCCTAGTAATAAATTCCCCATATAAATTCTTATGGCTTATGGGAGCTCATGACGGCTTTTGCAGTCATTGGTTGGTAAAGAGTTAACACATTTCGATCCCATTATGCTACACTGCCATGCGCTTCATACTTGGTGACAACACCCACTCATCAACAACCTTTCAGCTTGGGTAATAGCACCATTATAATTGGCAGAAATGGAATCTCACAGTATTCATCATTTCCATTAATACTACTTTCAGGATGAGGTCTGCATATCATTTCCATTAATACTACTTTCAGGATGAGGTCTGCATATCATTTCCATTAATACTACTTTCAGGATGAGGTCTGCATAATTCTGATAACCCTAACTAGGGACTGACCCCCATTCAATGTAGGTATACAACTGAAACACATATATCCTCGTTCCCAGTCCCACGCCCAGCTTTTCATCGCTTGCAGTACGGAATAAAACACCTGCACTTCATGCATACTTCTGATTGTGTCCAATAGTTCTGCTAATGTTATAATGCGCACGTACATGACCTCACATACTGCTTGAAGTGAGCAGCAGTGGCCATACATAACTTAGAAATATAATGTACATGTTTGTTTACAAGCACCAGTTTGTATTCTACTGCTGCATGTGAGTTCACAGACACTATTATGTGTTCACCTGAGTCAGTAAAATCATGGCTACGAAAGTGACACAATTCCCCAAGTGGTCTACTTCTTCTTCTTTCCTTTCTTCTTGCCCTTCCCTTTTCCCTTCCCTTTCCCTCCTTCATCATCACCTCCCTTGGCCAACCGTGCTCTCTTCTTACCCAGAGGAGTCTTCTCGTACCATATCTGCAAGAAACAGAAGAATCAGTGTTAGTCCCCAGTCCCCGTGCCTGAAGTATATTCTTCTTGGATTAAGTACGCAGAATCCCACCTTGACAAGACATGCAATTTGGCCTTGAAGGACTCATAGCCAAAGTGGGCTAATAGCAGTAGGCACTAGATGAAGTTGCATTAGCATATAAGATCAACACCAGCTAATCTCTAACTTCATCTGCGAAGTTCCAGTGGATGTTCCCCATGCAAATCGTGATGAGACTGGTCAACCTCATTCTCAAAATAACGCCATGAATTGATTGGTCTTGGTGCTATAAGCATACAAATAACTGTCATTGTGAAACTGGTATTGGGTTATTCTATGAACATAACATCCTTCTTAAGGTGGCACATACCCCTTTACGTTAAGGTAGGAAGCACGGCATCGGCGAAATCGCGCAATTTTGCTCATGAATAATTAATGAGATGACGTCACTCGCATACGGTTATATAGAGTTATTAATCTGTTTACGTTTTCCCATGGCGGCAACCGGAATAAACAAGGGGGGCTTCTCTCTTTGATGCGGCTAGCGGCCCTTTCAAGTTTCAAATCAGTACTCTGATGTGGCCGTGCGGTACTTTGAAGATTTGTTTGAACACTCTTTTTTTTTTTTTTTTTTTTTTACGTAAGAAGCTATTCTGGCTTATTGAATGTAGCGATGGGCTATCTGAGTGTGAATAGCTAGGTGGAGTGAGCAGGAATGTTTGTGGGTCTGCTGAAGTGGCCGAAGAACAGCCTGGAAAGTGAACAGCATCCGACAGCTCCCTGGCCAAGGTACTCTAGAGAGTTGACCTTTCGGCATTACAGGCCCCGCCCATTTTCGTGTTAGGGCGAATTTGGCTGGTTTGGTAGCTGGACTGGGCTGGTGAGAGGGAGTAGATGTGTGGCCAAAACTCTGTAACCGAGAGGCAGTGTTCTCGCTAGAAATCTACATCCAAATGGTGCACAATGTATAATTGTATCAAGCGGACATGTGAATGGCTTTGTTTACACACTACTATTGAATGTTAAGTGGGAAACCCTGCCAGCAGCTGCTGTGGGCAGGGAAATAAATAATTAATGAAGCATCCAAATGGTGCACCTACTTAAGTTTACTACATCCAAATGGAGATTCGATTAACCAAATGGTGCTGCACCGTCTGCTAAAGGCCTAGCGAGAACACTGCCGAGAGGTGAACGTGGAAAAGCATCCCTAGTTTTGCAGGGGGTAGGTTGACCTTTTGAAGAGTGCCCTTGGCTTGAGTCGGTTTTAGTTGGTGTGCGTGGAATTTTTTTTGAAAGCCTAGGGTAGCCAAACCTCTGTTTTTGAGGGTGGCAGTGAGTTTTGGGCTGTAGCCTGCAAGTGAGGAGAGCAGGTGGTAAATCCATCCGTAGTTTTTGGGCCTGTTTTGTGTGTGTATTGATGATGGGGTCAGAGTGTGGGTGGGGCCTTGGAGAGGGTCCAAATTTTCAGTTTAGTAGAGGGCCTTAAAATTGAGTTTTAGGGCATTTTCAAGCAGAGGGAGCAGTTTGATGCAAAGTATTGCTGAAACTTGTGTACGCTTTGATGCTGCCCATTTATCCATCAACTTGGTTTCGGAGATCGCGGTACCCATGTTTACTACCTTAAGGTGGCACATATCCCTTTACGTTAGGAGGTTACCTTTTAAGGTGGCACATACCCCTTTACGTTAGGTTACCTTTAACCGTCGGGGGCCCCCAAAGGTTAAAGGTAACCTAACGTAAAGGGGTATGTGCCACCTTACGTAAAGGTAGCCTCGTTCCCAGTCCCACGCCCAGCTTTTCGTCGCTGCTTAGTACGGTAAAGTGGGGAGGGCCTGGTACATTTCCTCACGTGAGTGACGTAAAGGGTAGAAAGGGGTAGAAAGACCGGAAGTTTAACGTGGGCGTAGTGGGTCTCAGAACAGCAAGAAGAGCAAAGGTACCAGGTAACACACCACACGTATCTAGCTAGCGAGGGGCGACTGTCATACTCACCGAGCGTTGAACGTGTAGATGGCTGAATAACACGCAAAACGTAGCGTCTTCGTTCTGAAAATTTTGCGGTTTTTCAATTACGTCATGCTCACGTGAGGAAATGTATCAGGCCCTCCCCGCTTTACCGTACTAAGCAGCGACGAAAAGCTGGGCGTGGGACTGGGAACGAGGCTAACGTAAAGGGGTATGTGCCACCTTAAGTTAGTAGGTGTTTGTTTATATTGTAACCAATAACATTGCAATGACTGTACACGGCACTGTATCACGAGTGTGCAGTTTCAAGTTCATAATTACCAGAGACGTAGGTAGACTATGTCATACTCACGTGATATGACATGTAACACCATTAGCATAAGGACAAACAAATGTAGAATCGTAGCTAGCCAATAGTACATGTATGATAGATCTCTAGCAAAGAGTGAACTTGCGAGTGTGGAGCTGAGATAAACATGTCGATTACATTCACTGTTCGACTCCACATGTTGCTGCTCTAGCTCTGCAAGCCCTGAAGGCCCTGCTTGCTTGTACCCTCGTCTCTGGCTACGCGAGATTTGTGGAGTTGCGGTATAAACAGATGTCGACTGTTTGACTCCATATGTAGCTGCTCCAGCTCTGCAAGCCCTGGAGCACTGCGCGCTCGTCCACTGATCTGTTTCTCAAGGTTGTAGTTCTCGCACCGCCGAGCCCTCGCAGCAAATAAAACTCAATTGGCCGGCAGGAAACCCACAACATTCCTATCAACATTCCTGAGCGTGACATATTCCGCACATGCCACATGTGTAAGTGTACATGTGACCTGACCCAATTGCTTTCGAGTATCTGACATGATCGAGAGTTTCATGTGGAGCTGAGAAAAGAAGTCGATTATATACGCTCACATAAGCCCTGAAGACCCCACTAGCTTGTACCCAAGCCTCTGGCTGCGCAAGACTATCACAGAGTCGGTAGACTCTGTATGTAGGGATACGACGTACACGCAATACATGCCAATACAAAAAAATCTCTCCAAATCTCAGAAACGGTACACTTATAAGCCTTTATAACCACATACCTTTCATCTTCGAGTGTTTTCATGACCAACAAAACACCTCGCATCGCGAAAAACCGTCGCGAAAGTACCTCACCAGGTACTCGCAAAACGGGCAAATTGTTTTTCTTTTTTCTTTCTTTCTTTCTTTCTTCTTCTTCTTCTTTCTTCAGACAACTTAGCTCAACGTTGCCTCAATCTGTCACGATGGTTTTCGCACGAAACAGCAGCATTTTCAACCGAGCAGTGCAACGTCCCATCGCTTTTTCGCTACCTCCAAGTCTTCACCAGGCGGCTGCAGCTGCCCACTCAATAACTATGGCTTCGTTTGTCACGCCATTTTCACGTTTGTACGCATGCGCACTTAAACGATCACTTAGCAACGATACGTAATTATTAAGATACTCAAGATACTTACTCAAGATACTTACTCAAGATCGCTGAATTAGAAACAGTGGGGAAGATACGTTGACCGATGTGTTGTCAAACGAGGCACTCTTCTGAGGTTAGTCCCTGTACGCATGATTTAGCTAAGCTTATATTGCTACCTATACTGTATTCTGTGAGCAGGGTGAATGCCTATCTCAACTCTCAACACCCATATGAATGTCCCTACTATAAACTGCCTATGCCATGGTCTTCAGACAGGGAGAACTCAGTGGCTTTGTCATCCATCTAGGGAACAGTTGACTTGAGATGCTCGGGCCTGATTCTTCAGCCAATGCTGGAAGTGTAATACCTGAGTAATATTGTCCACATACCAAGGCAAGGACACCTACTGCCCAGGTGCCTGTGAGGTCACTGACTTCTGCAGCAAACTTCAGCTCAAACATGCGCCTGCTGCCCCCAAAAAATTACATAAACAAGTAATAAAAAACATTAAAAATGTATCAGGATGTAGGGATACCAGAATGGCAAAAAGTAAGGAAACAAGAGGGATGATCGAACATAACAGTGAAGTATACAATCACCCCTACATATCTTTTTTCATTGTACATGTATATATGGAAGAAGATCTCTGTAGGGGTGATTGTATACTTCACTGTTTTGTGCGATCATCCCTCTTGTTTCCTTACTTTTTGCCGTTCTGGTATCCCTACATCCTGATACATTTTTACTGTTTTTTATTATTGTGAAGTTGCAGTATAAACAGATGTTGACTGCACTCAATGTTCAACTCCATATGTAGCTGCTCAAGCTCCGCAAGTCCTGGAGGCACTCTGCTCATCCACTGATCTGAGTTTTCAAGCTTGTAATCTTGTACCGTGCAAATACAACTCAACTGGCTGCCAGGAAACCAGCAACTAGTACAAAACCACTACAATGTACTGTTACCCTGGGGCTTCTCATATTCAAAGATAATCGGAACGCCTGCCTGATTGAAGTGAGCTGCTTTTCCTCAAATTTGCATAACTACCACACCCTTATTCATTCATTGATCTGATAATCCAGGAATGCCACATCCCCAATGCTGGAGGTTTTCGTGCAGTTCCTGGGCCCCATTAGTGATGACATCATCACTGAACTCGCCTGAGTTACGTGTCATAAATGGCATTGCCCTTCTGGAAGCTAGGGCATAGGGTAAATTCCTTTATTCAAGGCAAAACCACCCTTCAACAGAACTCAGGACAGAGCCAGAGTTGAGCACTAGAGACTCCCACTCTACCTGTGCACCACCGAACTTATTCACAGTCACTCTACCACTCCCATTCTGCACTACATCCTATTCAATTGATGGTGGAGGGTCGTGCCCATAGATATCAGTAGTAACCTGGGCAAAGCTCACACAGGGGTCACATTCACATGGCGTACATGCACGCAAGTGTCTGGGGGTATTCTCATTCCCAGACCCTCCACACATGTGCCCGCATGGAGGGGGGTGTGGAGGGTCTGGGGACAAGAGACTGCACACTCATGGATGGATTGTAGAGCCTTAATTCTGAGGCCATGGTAACAAGCTATGAACCAGCTACTAGCCTGGTGTGGTAGGCTACAACAACCTGTGAGCATAAACTGGCGTAAGTCCAGACATTGACCACGGTAGCCAGGATGGCCTTATACTAAAGCTCGCAAACTCGCTTGATGGGTCACCAGATTCTGACATGTAACTTAAGTCATCTCTTTGTGTTTTGGGAGAAAGGACAGGAGGCTGCATTGGCTGCTGGGATGCTTTGTTCTAGCCCTAGACCCTGGAGAAGTCTTGCATGTTTATCATACAATACATGGATCATGCAGCCACATTTAGTGGTCAGGTGATGGCAAGAGTTCATAACAATAAGAGCGTGCCACTGCCATATGGGTTCCACTACTGCCATCTCATAGCAACGTTCCCAGGCCTCCGTCTTTTCTGTTCGTTGACAATAATACACGGATGTGCAAGGGCAACGCAAACCGAAGAACAGAAAAAACGGGGTAGGCCTGGGAACGAGGCTAGCCATCTCAGCAGTATGAGGTAGGCAATCAGTGTGGTCTACATGTACATGTACACTCTGTACACAAAGGAGCATGCAGCTGCTACTACTTCACCATAGATTGATTCAATCAGTGGTGAAGTAGTATATAGCAGCTGCTGCTCCTAGGGTCTCTGTGAAAGCTGGACTCTGGACTGGACCATGGACTATGGACTGGACCATGGACTATGGACTGGACTGGACTGACCAAAACAGCTGTATACAGATAGCAAACATCACCAAAGCTATGAAGGGTCGTCTCCAGCTCTGTCTCAAGCTGCTTCCTAGCCTGTTGCAGCATCATCTCCTTGATTTCCGAGAGGTCAAAGGTCACGTGCATATTTAATGAGCTTCAACAATGGGCTCACTACGTATACAGTCATGGATAAAATGGGAATGGTTCTACATTTCACGAAAGGCTGGAATTTGGTAATAACTGCTATCCTTCAAGCAGGCAGAGCATCCTAACTGGAGAGTTTGATGAGGTTCTTTCCAACAACGTGTGTGACATCCATAAGAAACAGTCGATACAAGTCATGGATGCTCAAAGCCGGTACAGAACCCACAAGAATTCAGCCATAGCCACTTTTGCTGAAGCTTATTAAATATGCACGTGACCTTTGACCTCTCGGAATCGAGGAGCTGATGCAACAGGCTAGGAAGCAGCTTGAGACAGAGCTGGAGACGACCCTTCATAGCTTTGGTGACGTTTGCTGTATGTATACAGCTGTTTTGGTCAGTCCAGTCCAGTCCATAGTCCAGTCCAGTCCAGTCCATAGTCCAGTCCAGTCCATGGTCCAGTCCAGAGTCCAGCTAGCGCTTTTACGGAGACCCACGCTCCTATGTGTGAATTATGATTACTACAGAGTTTACACAGCCTATGTACATGTACATGTACAGTGTAGACCACACTGATTGCCTACATCGAAAAGGCGGTAGTGGAACCACTTGAGTGGAACCCATATGGCAGTTGCACACTCTCTTGTTGTAATGAACTCTTGGTGATGGGCAGTATGCAGAGGAGATCGATGCCCAGGCAGGTCCAACCCAACAGGTGCCACTGGTGGCGGGGACCCAAACCAAAATCTATAGCTGACCACAGCTAACTATACTCGTACCTTGTATGCCTCCTCCTCTTCCTTAGGATCAATCTTGGAGAGCGGAGCAATGAACTCTGCAGCTGTCAGGGGCCTCCTACGAAACTGCAGATGGGGATGATTGAAGTGGTAGCTACATGTACATAATATAGTGTCAATACATTTCCATATAGCAGATATTAGTCTCATGGGCTAGACCCCATTCTGCAAAGAGGGAGACCTGGGGCTTGGCATATAGCAGTTCATTCCACAAGAATTTGGCATGACTAGCACAGGCACTGTTGACATATTCTTCAGCAAGCTCACAGCAGCAAACAAATCCTAGCTGCCATGGCCCTTCTGCTGGCTTTAGCAATGAAAGCAGCTCGAGTAATGTTGCAACCATGCAACTTAATCCTGTGACTTGGTGCTACGCTCAATGGCATAACAAAACAAACTCAAATTCATTCCCATATTGTGCAAGGTCTGTGTAGGCAAGACATGACTAGAAGATGTTGCGGGTATGCAATTTATTTTAAGACTGTTACACTTCCGAGCTTGATAATGTTCAAACATGCATCTGCCTAACAAGGCTATTAGTACAAGTAGCTTCGCTCGCTCAGCTACTTCCCCCTCGTTCGCCTACGTGACTATTCCGGCACCGGACAGTTCTCTGTGCAGAGCTGCTGCTCCCCGATTGCATCGATCCGCTTCTAACTGCTGTTCCCCGTTTCCTTCCACTTCAGCTGCTCTTCCCCAATTTCAACAGCTCCCCGATTGTGTCCACTTTGGCTGCGCCTCCCCAGTTGCATCCAATTCAACTGCTGCTCCTCGATTGCGTTCGCTTCAACTGCAGCTCCCCGATTGCGTCCGCTTCGACTGCTGCTCCCCAATTGCATCCGCTTGTAGCCTCACCTGTTTTGGAAGATTCCAGTCCGTGCCCAATGTTCTCGAACTTTCATCGTAGAGTTCGAGGTTCAGTAAATAATTGAAGTACGAAGGTCGCACGTCACGAGTCTAGTCCTGCCCCACGAACGTCCCACTTCCGTCACGCACACACACACACACACGTTAAAATCTTAATATATTGACAGTATGTACCGCAGTAACTATACCTCTGTATTCTTCTCTCAGTGAGGACTTGTGTTACAACAGTGTTGATGTGTCCAGGGGTATAGCCATCAGTGACTTTGGCAAGAGAACTGAGGTCCAGGGCATCATTGTAATGGCCACCATTCTTGCTGATCATGGCCTTCCACAACACTGCATGAATAGAAGAGGTAACATAAGCTGATATACTCTGTGCAGTTAGCCTCGTACCCAGGCCCCAGACAAGCTTTTGTTACTTGCAGTACAGAAAAGTGATGGAAAGCTGGGAGTAGCCAGGGAACGAGGCAGTAGAGTATTTGTTGACTTGCAGTGGAGCCTAAAATATCCTTTGATGCTTTTAGGCGATATTATGAAGAGTGTGGACGTACCCACTCTGGAGGCGTAGTCTGGACGAGGAACCAAGATGATTCTCTGGTATATACCACACAGACCTTTCACTTCACCATCTGAACAGAACAAACACAGTGGGATAACTTATACATCTGATCAGTGCCATGTTCACCAGGACAGGATAAGGGACATGGCCGCTGCTCTTGTAGCACTACATTCTGTAGCAGCATTTGATTATACTACCCACATAAAATCTAAACCCTGTAACTTGTACAAGTGTTATAAGTGTATGGAGATGTAGCTAACAGAACAGCAAAAAGAAAACAAGCAGGGATGATGGCATAAAACAGTTCAGTATACAACCCATCTTACATATCTTTCCACATAATACATGCATAATGAGAAAAGTATGTAGGGTTTTGTATACTGAACTGTTTCGAGGGCAACCGCACTCCTGGTAGCCGCGTTGCAACCCTGGTTGCGACTCGCCGTAGCGAAGCTAAGTATTGCAATTCATTCCAAATAACGCACTAAGCCATCATTTAGTATAACAAACAACGCAATCTTGCGATAGTCCAGTTTTCTAAGCTCGACATTGTCCCTGCTTACCTCCTGATAGTCTTTCTCGTACTGCTCCTGAGTCAGTCTTCGCTTATCCTGTACACAGAATTGAAAAGTAAATTTCTCTGGAATATCATGGTGGTATATGCCTGAGTAAACCACACCACTGATCCATATGAGAAGTGTATAGGCTGCATAATATGCATGAACATATCACTGTACAAGTAACCAGTTAAGTGTCATTACTTAGGCGGGCTTTTGCAGCTCAAATTACTTGTACACGTGCCAATTCAAAACAAGATAAGTGTTCCTCCTCCTGGGACAGTGGCTAGGCAGTTGCTGTGATAACAGAAGTGTTCTCCTCTTATTTGACAAATTAAGTGTCATTACTTAGGCGGGCTTTTGCAGCTCAAATTACTTGTACACGTGCCAAATCAAAACAAGATAAGTGTTCCTTCTCCTGGGACAGTGGCAAGGCAGTTGCTGTGATAACAGAAGTGTTCTCCTCTAAATTAAGTAAGCAAACACCATATAGTCTGATCCATTCTCACCAGCAGTACCTGCCCACATGCATGACACTATAAAGGATGGAGTGGAGCATTTCAATGAAGTGTATAGCTCTGGATTAGCCTCATAAGGTTCGCCATTTCCCCTTAAGGTGGTGGGCAAGTGATTTTGGAATGAATATGTTGTAACCTGCAAGTCCTGCCATGAATGGAAACCAAATGTGGTAATCAAACACTTCATGGTAAGTGCTACTTATGTACCAAGCCAGGATGTTCTGGAGCAGCAAACAACGGAGACAGCGAATTATTCAGCGTTGATGGAATTAAATAATTTTTCTGTACGTCTCAGTTTCATTGCACGCAAGCTACTGCTACTGTTCTTTCTCAGGATGAAGACAGACGCAGTCTGGAGGGGGCTACGTTGAGTTATACGCTTCGCAACTAGCCAGGTACAGAGTTAACAGTGCTATTGCGAGGTCAATTTACCTGTTTTTATGCATGTTGCAGGGGAGAAACCACGATGAGTCATTCGTTCAACGCCATATGACTTCGTAGCCCCTCGAGTAACCAGTGGAAGAGCTGCGTGCTAACAGCATTTTAGCTAAACACGTTAGATGTACAGAAAAAAGTGTTCTATTTCGCCGAGATTTGCAGCTGGCGTTGTCACGGTACGAAGCACGTATAACATAACGCTCAACTAGACACACCGCCAATGGATGCCTAACAGCCTTGGAAGAAGAAATGTGGCACAACATCTTGGATGATCAATGATGGTAATAGCTATACGGATGCAGTACAAAATACAAACTGAATAGACAAATGAATGACTACCAAGACAAGGTAGTTGAGGGGTTCCAAGTTTAGTTTGGGGTCCAGGCCAAGTTCATGGGGATACCAGCTCCTTCTGTCTCTGCTATCAAACATTCATCCGCTCCAAATTCCTTGCTTGCACAGGGCTGCATGTTTGAATTGTACATTAGTAGGTGTGGTTAGGGTTGGGTTACGTTTTTTGTGCATGCGTAGTTGATGGATCTGCCAGAGACAAAGTCGAAAGTACGTACGTCCAAAAACCCTCCTCTGCCTCAATGCTAGCTATGCCCATGCAGTCCTAAAAAATGCAGAAGGATGGGACTGAAGCTGGTTACCGTATTAGGTACCGTGGTACGCTGGTTACCGTGGTAGGTGGACAGCAGTGTCAAGTGCTTCTATGGTACACACTGCATGTAGCATTGGCAGATTACTGCCTTGGAGGGGAAGAGATTAGTCTGGTGTCAGGTGAGTTTACTTGATTAAATACTCCAGTGTCCTATATAGTACCTACATGTCATTATGGTACACTCCCAACATGCATGTTAGTAAATTCAGTGTTTACATTTAAGAGTATACATGCCCAGTTGTCAGGGTACTCCCTTGGAGGGGAAGAGATTAGTGAATATAGTTTGGTGTCAGGTGAGTTTTGTCTGATTAAACAGTTTTAAGCACAAGTCAAAACTCATCATATCAGCTAACCTTCCTCCCTTTTCCAGGGAATGCACTTCAATAGGGAAGTCATAGATCTCTGTGTGTGTGTGTGTGTGTGTGTGTGTGTGTGGGGAGGGGGGGGGGGGGGGTTGAAAGTTGTACTAACATGCATGGTGAGGGAGCACCATGCTTCTATGTAGCTAGATACTGGATACAACATTGCCCACACAAGAAGCTGCAGTGTCATTGTGAGACTCATGGTATCCAGATGGGTAAATTTGCTCTCCAGTCAAGGCCTTGTGAAGTAATCAATTACTTTGCTTCCCATCAGCTGCAGCTGAGCACATATGCCAATCAATTACATAATAACTTAACCTTGTAAATGCACAATGTTACTAGAAACCACAAAAAACTTCACTGTAGCGCAAACCAAGCAAACTACACTCCTGGCAGGAGGAAAATTGTGCCGCATAATGTACATAACTACTTAGGAATGCCCTACAAAGATTCTTACTCCATCGGCTGTCGTGCACTGACCCAAATGTATTATTTTGGTGCTGAAACTCACTTTAATGGTGCATGCAGTTAAAACTTAGCCTCGTTCCCAGTCCCACGCCCAGCTTCCGTCGCCGTACTGCAAGCGACGAAAGGCTGGGCGTGGGACTGGGTACGAGGCTAGTTAAAACTGATTTTGTCTTCCTGTTGGCCAGCATTGCTCAAGCACTGGTGCTCGCTTCAACTTTGATATTGGCACACCTCTTGATATTGGCACAAGGCATTAAGTGCACTACCCGCAAGCAGATTACTAATAAATGTGCCATATAAAGAAGTCCTGTGGTTTGCACCTACTTAGTGTCAGAACAAGTCGCATGTCGTCGACCAGACTCCTCTGCCGTGAGTGAGTCACTGGTAGTCTTTACTATATTCGGGATGTATATTTGAAAGTGCAGAGCATGCAGCCTTCTCCCATGGAGAACTTGAATGGTACATAAACGAAATTACGGTGTACGTGATCATGTCACACTGCCACCCCCTCTAGTCAGTGCCAAAGCATCCCACCTATAATAGTGGGGGGATGATGGGGAATCCACATGCACAGTTGTGCATGCCTCAGGGATATCGATATACTGTGCAAATGTACCACAACCTACGTGGGACACCCCCTTTTAGAATGTTATATACTTCATTGTAGGCTAAAGTTACTGATTCATCATCTCATGAATTTCGTACTTTACACAGATGGCTTGTTGACTGGCACCAACCTACTACCTGGAGTACAACGTAAAGCAGCAAGCAACGTTTTGGCCAGTGTGGGTGGCTGAAGAAAGAAGATGCATACAGGACTGTTTGCAAACACTAATATGATTTTGAGCCCATCATGTGTACGTACGTGAGCATGGTAATAGCTATACGGATGCAGTACAAAATACAAACTGAATAGACAAATGAATGACTACCAAGACAAGGTAGTTGAGGGGTTCCAAGTTTAGTTTGGGGTCCAGGCCAAGTTCATGGGGATACCAGCTCCTTCTGTCTCTGCTATCAAACATTCATCCGCTCCAAATTCCTTGCTTGCACAGGGCTGCATGTTTGAATTGTACATTAGTAGGTGTGGTTAGGGTTGGGTTACGTTTTTTGTGCATGCGTAGTTGATGGATCTGCCAGAGACAAAGTCGAAAGTACGTACGTCCAAAAACCCTCCTCTGCCTCAATGCTAGCTATGCCCATGCAGTCCTAAAAAATGCAGAAGGATGGGACTGAAGCTGGTTACCTTATTTATGCTAATAAAACGGTACAGGTACAGGTACAGGTACATCTAATCTAGCGGTAGAAATTCAATTCCCGGAATTTCCACTAATCCAATTAAGTGGTAGCTCAGGACACTAATTATTTTCTGTGATCTGATACCAGGAAATGTACTTATCAAAACAACATGAGTTCCAAGTACACATTTACAAAGTACACTATTCATAGCCAGTCTGATTTGGTCGAAATGCAGTGCATGGCACAACATGCATGGCACAACAGTCATGGCATCGTGGTTGATGATGCCAAGTGGCATGACAGTCACAAACGCTCATGGCAGTTGATGTCCATGTTCCTGGAATAACAGTCAAAATGCAGCACATGGCAATGATGGCATGGCAGTAGACGCCCAGTTCCTGGAATAGTGCAGCCACAACAGTCACAAATGCTCGAAATGCAGTTCGATGCCATTTTCCTGGAATAATAACGGTCACAAATGATTTCTCTCCAAATGCTGCGCGACAATTTCTATCGCTAGATTGGATGGACCGTTGTATTACAACGGTCCATCCAATCTAGCGATACAAATTCATTTCCTGGCAGGGTTGTCTACCCAAACAAACCTTTTGAAAGGACAATTGCCCACTATCCCAATCGACATGCTAACGCCACCCAGCTGTCAGTACCATTTGCAAGAACAAACAATTTTAAAAACTCCTACTTTCCCTCGACCACTGCTCTATGGAACTCTCTAAATTTTGACACCAGCTGCATCAGCTCGTTGACATCATTCAAACATGCGCTTTTCAAGAGCTTGAATCGCCTGACTCTTGACTCTTGACTCTTGTCGTCCTAAATAACTCCTGCTATTGTCTGTGCTTATGCATATCATATTTATATACATACATAACTATTGTGTAGTGTTTTGTCTTGTCTTTGTACAGGGTCCAAGATTAATATTAGCTCTCTTATATATGTAGCTATCTTCTTGTGACCTTTGCTGTTGCATAAACCTGTTTCCATAAAATAAAAAAATATAAAAAAATAAAAATTACTATAGCCACACCGCCAATGCAGCTTGTGGCGTGCCAGTGGGTGTCCATTTCCTGGAATAGTGTAGTCACAACATGCAGCCACAAACGCCCAATGCCCAATGCCAGGGTGTGGCATGACAGTCACAAACGCTCATGGCAGTTGATGTCCATGTTCCTGGAATAACAGTCAAAATGCAGCACATGGCAATGATGGCATGGCAGTAGACGCCCAGTTCCTGGAATAGTGCAGCCACAACAGTCACAAATGCTCGAAATGCAGTTCGATGCCATTTTCCTGGAATAATAACGGTCACAAATGATTTCTCTCCAAATGCTGCGCGACAATTTCTATCGCTAGATTGGATGGACCGTTGTATTACAACGGTCCATCCAATCTAGCGATACAAATTCATTTCCTGGAATTTCTATGATTCCAATCCTACGATAGTGAGTTTTGATTTTTTATACCGTTTTATTAGCAAAAATACGGCAATGACCTTTCCCCTTGTTTCTTGGCTTTTTACAGAGAAGGATTATGATAGGACATCACTAAATTCTAGTTCATTAGGTTTTTCTAATTAGGGCGAGTGTGAGCAACCCCACATAGACGTGCGAATTTTAGAAAACACGAACTATAAACCAACAAGGCCACAGCGACTTGGACCTGGAGACTGTCTGACTAAGACACGTAGCTACCTCAACAAGGCATGACTGAGACACGAGCTATGAACAGTCCACCAGAGCCATACCTAGGCGACTAAAAAGTGGTACGGCCAAAACCGTACTGGCCGTAATGGCCGCGCCAGCCCTGCCCATTGTCAGGGTACTCCCTTGGAGGGGAAGAGATTAGTGAATATATTTTGGTGTCAGGTGAGTTTGCCTGATTAAATACTCCAGTCTCCCAGTACCTATTATGCTACACACCCAAAATGCAGTTAGTAAATTCAGTGTTTACATTTAAGAGTATACATGCCCATTGTCAGGGTACTCCCTTGGAGGGGGAGAGATTAGTGAATATATTTTGGTGTCAGGTGAGTTTTGTCTGATTAAATACTCCAGTCTCCCAGTACCTATTATGCTACACACATAAAATGCAGTTAGTAAATTCAGTGTTTACATGTAAGAGTATACATGCCCATTGTCAGGGTACTCCCTTGGAGGGGGAGAGATTAGTGAATATATTTTGGTGTCAGGTGAGTTTTGTCTGATTAAACAGTTTTAAGCACAAGTCAAAACTCATCACATCAGCTAACCTTCCTCCCCTTTCCAGGGAATGCACTTCAATAGGGAAGTCATAGATCTCTCTCTCTCTCTCTCTCTGTGTGTGTGTGTGTGTGTGTGTGTGTGTGTGTGTGTGTGTGTGTGTGTGTGTGTGTGTGTGTGTGTGTGTGTGTGTGTGTGTGTGTGTGTGTGTGTGTTTGGGGGAGGCAGTATGTGTAATTCCAAACATTCACATGCATGAGGAGGTATTACAAGATTCATTGGTAGGTGGACAGCAGTGTCAAGTGCTTCTATGGTACGCACCCAACATGCATGTACCCATTGGCAGATTACTGCCTTGGAGGGGAAGAGATTAGTCTGGTGTCAGGTGAGTTTGCCTGATTAAATACTCCAGTGTCCTAGTACCTACATGTAATTATGGTACACTCCCAACATGCATGTTAGTAAATTCAGTGTTTACATTTAAGAGTATACATGCCCATTGTCAGGGTACTCCCTTGGAGGGGGAGAGATTAGTGAATATATTTTGATGTCAGGTGAGTTTTGTCTGATTAAACAGTTTTAAGCACAAGTCAAAACTCATCACACCAGCTAACCTTCCTCCCCTTTCCAGGGAATGCACTTCAATAGGGAAGTCATAGATCTGTGTGTGTGTGTGTGTGTGTGTGTGTGTGTGTGTGTGTGTGTGTGTGTGTGTGTGTGTGTGTGTGTGTGTGTGTGTGTGTGTGTGTGTGTGTGTGTGTGTGTGTGTGTGTGTGTGTGTGTGTGTGTGTGTGTGTGTGTGTGTGTGTGTGTGTGTGTGTGTGTGTTTGGGGGGAGGCAGTATGTGTAATTCCCAACATTCACATGCATGAGGAGGTATTACAAGATTCAATGGTAGGTGGACAGCAGTGCCAAGTGCTTCTATGGTACACACTGCATGTACCCATCGGCAGATTACTGCCTTGGAGGGGAAGAGATTAGTCTGGTGTCAGGTGAGTTTGCCTGATTAAATACTCCAGTGTCCTAGTACCTACATGTCATTATGGTACACTCCCAACATGCATGTTAGTAAATTCAGTGTTTACATTTAAGAGTATACATGCCCAAGCCCAGGGAATGCCCTGGAGTAGCCTGACAATGGGGATCAAGTCACTGTTGTGCAAACCAAGCAAATTACATTCCTGGCAGGGGGAAAATTGTGCCCCATCATGTACATAATGTTTGACTACTTATAGGAATGCCCAACAAAGATTCTAACCCAAATGTATTTTGGGACTGAAACTCACTTTAATAGTGCATGCAGTTACAAGCAATATTATCTTTCTGTCGGCCAGCATTGCTCAAGCGTTTGTGCTCGCTTCGACTTTCATTGACACAGCTCTTATGAAAGCCCACGTAGATTCTGACCACACCATTGTGATCATCGGTGCACAGACACTTGTGCCAAACTCACCCTCGTGGCAAAGTTGTGAGCACTGTATTAATGGTATTCATTTTGGCTGCCATTGCTTGCTTGCAATATGTGCGTTGATTGGAACGACCCATGAACTAGCTTCCTATAATACTGGCAGTCTTTGAACAAAGGCAAGCTGTGAGTATGGGTTGGTGGATGCAATCAGATCGAGTCTGCCTAGGTTTTCAAAAGTTGACAGTAAGACCTGAGTCACGATTCACTGGTTACCAGGAGAGAAGTTTCCATTCATCAGAGAACGTGGTAGCGTTCTCAATTTAGGGATGGCCAAGGAAATTTCGAAATACCGTACCAATGCACCAGCAGGAAAACGGCCAAAGAAGCAACTACCCCCCAAACCAAGCATGCAGACAGAACGATACTGCCTAGCAGTTCACAAAAACACTCGCAAACGTACCTGAGAGTACGCGGGAGTCGAGAAACAAGTCGCTGAAAAATTCCGAATTTGTCATCTTCTTACTTCTTTCTTCTTCTTCTTCCTCATTGATTAGCATAGCTGGCCAACAAAAGCATTTCCTGAGCTAGTTCACTCACAGAACAACATTGCTTTCATCGTAGTAGCTCCTTTCGGCCCTTTGACTACATACTGGCAAGAACAGCACTTCTGGCTAGCTACGATTCGTGAATTGCTAGCACAAAGCCATTTTGATGCAACCAGAGGTCACGTGTGCCAAATGCGCATGCACAGTTCACATGCAAACGCAAGTTGCATTCTTTTTTGCTTGTGATGGTTGCATTTTGGGCGCTTGCTGATCAGCTGAATCCTTGTGAATCCATCGGGTGCCTCACAACTGCTGTGAGGAATTTCTACCAACCTGTTCTTGCCAAGATCTATCATGACTATGCCGTCATGGAGGCGTGGTTTTCTTTTCATGATGTAACTACAGTGCAGAACATGTACCAATACTGACCAGAACTGTGAGTGAGGCTAGAGTTTTGGAATTCTTGGAGCCATTGCACAAGCACATGACGCCATCGAGCTCTCTGATCTGAATGCCCCACCCCCTCGTCCGCGAAGGCAACAAGATAAACACTGATCACAACAGCAACATCAAAAATGCATGGAATAATATTATTAGTGGAAATAGAATGAAGCATCAAAGCCTGCTCAGTTTCCAGCAGAAGGTCCACGTCCATCAAGAGGAACGAGGCTAACATAGCAAATAATAAAATCTGACATCAGGCCCAGTACCCCTGTACCCTTACGGTCATGTTGTATGTAGCCACCATGACTAAGAAGTTACGCATTTTCAAGCGCTCGAAAAAGTACACAAACTAGAGGCAAGAGTTTTTCTCCCAAAATTTTAAAGGATTTAGTGATGGCTTGTCACATTCGGAATTATTCACTCTCAAAAAAGCTAAGGAGAAATGCCATTAATTAATTAACCCTTTACCACCCACAGATTATGGAGGTGAGTATTTTAGCTTGTCATAAGGTTCTCATCGGTTTTCACACTCAAAACTTCACACAGAACTGTACACAGCCATGCTTTCCACATTCGTGATTCTGACCACACCCACTCGTTAACGTGTACACGATCAAGATGCTCGGGCGACGGTAACTCACTCTAGCAGAAAAATCAGCCTTGGACACTGGAATTCGAGGCTATGCAAGGTGAGACCACTGTTTTCTAGGCCAATTTATGCTTAAAACCCGAGAAATGGCCTACCCGGCTTCAACCAAGGGCTGTTCAAAGCTGAGCCCAGATGCGGCCATGCTGTTTGCACCCAACCAAGGGCTGTTCAAAGCTGAGCCCAGATGCGGCCATGCTGTTTGCACCCTTCGGGTGCACCCACCCACCTCCCCCTGTCCCGCCCTTTCTGCTGACGCAGAGCCTGTCTCCCAAGGACATTGCCAGATGTGACATCATGAAGCTGAAAGTCTCATGACGCCATATGGCGTCAGTGGGTGGGAAAGGGCTGACCAGCAGCCTCAGTCTCATCCCATCCCAAAATTCTACATTTTTCAATAGGATGGGACTGAGCCTGGTTAATGGCATTTCTTGTTTTTTGAGAGTTTGAATAATTCTGAATGTGACAGGCCATCACTAAATCCTTGCCTCTAGTAATTATATAAATCTCCTTCATTTTCAGCTAGTAGAACCCTTAACTTCGGTCGGCGCGTAGCATGGCAAAGAAAGTACGCACCCAACATGCATGTTAGTAGCTAAATGTTTACATGTAAGAGTATGCATGCCACATTGTCAGGTTACTCCAGGGTACTTCCTTGGAGGGGAAGAGATTAGTGAATATAACTATTTTGGTGTCAGGTGAGTTTTGCTTGTTTAAGCACTAGAGAAACATATTCAAAACTCACCAGATCAGCTAACCTTCCTCCCCCTTCCAGGGAATGCCCTTCAGAAACCTAACGTCATACATCTACATGTGTGTGTACGTGTGTGTGTGTGTGTGTGTGTGTGTGTGTGTGTGTGTGTGTGTGTGTGTGTGTGTGTGTGTGTGTGTGTGTGTGTGTGTGTGTGTGTGTGTGTGTGTATGTGTGTGTGTGTATGTGTGTGTGTGTGTGTGTGAGTGTGTGTGTTGGGGAGTGGGGGGTGAAAATGAAAAGTTCTACTAACATGCAAGGTGAGGGAGCACCATGCCGGCTGGTACTGGTGGCTGTAGGTCGAGTGTGTAGAACTATGATTTTTTTTTTTGTGATTCGTCCTTTTGAAGCACAGAATGTTTGAATCAGCCATTAGTCCCACCTCTGGTGAATTTGCTCAACAGTCACCCAAGACCTTGTAACAGTAATCAACTACTCTGCTTCCCATCAGCTGCAATTGAACATGTCAATTAATAGGCCTGAGTAGATTATGCTTAAAAAAATTACCTATTATGCTGTCGAGCACTGCTGATGCCCCACATTTTTCTCTATTATGCTCCAAATTAATCATCAGTTCACTTCAATATTGATGTCACTTCCTACAGGGCTTTCAGGCTTCTTCGGTGCTCTCAGACAGACAAAAATTGTTTGTCTGTGCTTTTTGGCGTTTAAAATTACATGGAATTACTGGCACTGTAGTTATCTTCACCGGACTTATTTCCTGAGGCAGAGCTGAATCGCAAAAGTTACTACACGTGCTTTTTTTGGCTCCGATCCAACCTTGATTTCAGCAGAACCAACCCTACCCGTCACCCACTGCAATTAACCCATGCATGCGCGTCCATATCTGGTGATCATTTATGCATAATTATTACCAAGACCCGAATTAGAAATTCTATCAGTGTGCAATATGCCTAGCCCCTGTGATCGAAGAACCAGTGTATGCGCTGTCTTGTTATTTGAACAAGGCACTTGAAAAGACTGAGGTAAGTCTCTATGTCTAAAATTGTGCCTGTGTAACGGGAAGCTGCCAACAGAAGCCATTGACTGTGCAATGTCTTCCAGCTCCATGCATCATTATCACCACAGCCATGTAGGTTTCACTCTAATTGGGGCGAGCCTGAGCGAGCCCCACGCTAGCGTGACTTCATTGCGCAGTGCATGTGTACGTTTGTTCGTTTGCTTGCTTGGATCTTGCAATTACCGTAAATTTTAAATCAGCGAATTTCACTTGCAGGCGCACAATAATATTCAAATTCAACGAACTCTAGCTACGCACCTCCTCGATGCAAGGAATCGTGAACCGACAACAAAAACAAAGACGGAGAGACCACTCGTGGACATTGGCTAGAGCACCACGAACATTCTGCCTCCTCGGTGGCAACACTCGGACAAAGACGGTGACTGCTCGTGGGCCTACCGCCATGGCCGGTGATGTTGCTGCTCATGGATAATACACACTACGTAACCGTTGCTTCAGCTATAAACGCTAACCTGACTCACAGTTTAGTGGCGGATTTAGAAATTTGGAAAGGGGGGTTCAGTGGTGAATGTAGTGGACAGAGGCACGAAGTGCCGATCTGTCTTCCGCGAGAAGCGTGGAAAAAAATTTTCACGGTCATTTTTCAGTTGCCTGGATGGGCTGTCGTAGCACCTTCGTGCTTTGCATTGCACTGCCACTACTCTCTGTTTTCCGTGCAATCCATGACCGTCTGCATGACTCTCGCAATGCACATGCGCTCTTGCTCTCGACGTGGATTAATTCCATTCCAATTAAGTGTACAAAAAAATGTTTTAAATGTTTACCTACCGCTGCCATACCGTACTCTGATCGGCGGCCATGGCCTACATACATAAATGGTACGATAGCTAGCTAAGTGAGTTGTTTATTTATAAACTAGCTGGAAGTCAGAACTGAATATCTCGAAGCAACTCTAGGCCTAGTCAAACGTCTGAAGATCAGTAAGGAACTGATACGTACGTGAGTGTGTAACTGTGCCTCAGCCCTGGTTGTTGTTGCTGCATGCCACTGCTGCATATTTATATGCCGCCAAAGGGGGGTGCATTTGCACCCGCCTTACCCCCCTTAAATCCGCCACTGCAGTTGCTGTGATGTGTACGAGTGTATGTTTAGTGCCATAATTTCTGTGGCCTATGCTCATTGCCCAGTCACATTCTGATGACAGTCATGTGAATGCAACTGCTCCTTGCATGTTTCGGTGCATGCACTTCGATCAGGCTCGCCCTCCAATGTCCTGCATTCCACTAGTTAGCAACAAAGTGGATCTGCACCCCCTAAGAGTCCAAAGTAACTTTATCTCCCTAAAGAAGCACCCTCATGGCTCATGAGTTTATTCAAGGCACCTTAATTCGATTATCTATGGTATTTAGCTCCACACAACAAAAAAATTCCATTCACAGTCAAATAGCTGTGGCCAATTCTACAAAGTAAGCCCCACATTCAGAGGGGCAAGTCTTGTATGCGGCGGATATAGATGTGGTAGCATGGGTCTGTGGTATAACTGTATACCGCACTGTATGTTACAAAAACTTCACACTATGATCACAGGGTCAGTGGTGGTTCCGTAGTGTGGTCATGCAGTCACAGCTTAAGATCTTGCAATGGGCAGTAACGGATTGCAACCTTGGTATAGTGGCCTCGTTCCCAGGCCTTGGTAGTGGCCGCTCGTTTCTGTTCTTCGGTTTGCGTTGACAATAATACACGGATGCGGCCGCACCCGTGTATCAACGCAAAACAAAGAACTGAGAACGGGTTATAGGCCTGGGAACGAGTGTAGTATATTGTGGTTACTAGGGTGGCCAACGCTTGCAGTTACTCCGAAGAGAAAAATCGGCCCTGAATCGTTACTATGGACAAAGCATCCCATCTAGTTGTAACGGCATACCCATGATGAAGCATCCTCCACATATCTAACAATATTCGTACTCACCTGCAGGGCTAGGCCTCCACCAGTTTTTCACAGCAACGCCAGACCGCACTTGTAAATAGCTACATACAGTCCAATCGCCAACGTGCAAACTTCCGGGAATTTAATTACAGCGCACGGCCACTTCCTGTCCGAAAATGGCGTTTTCTACACCGTGCAGTTCAAGCGATGTTATTTCTCTCCTCGAAGATGGCGATGGGTCAGGCTACACTGTTTCGAGGTAAGTAGGAGTATGGTTGTAATAATAGCTACCTAATCTTGGTCAAAGACGGCGAGCATAAAGGGAATTAGCGATTTAGTGTGCTCATGTTGACCTTTTTTGTAAGGTCAAAAGTGGTGTTCAAGGGTATATCTTCTTCCTAGGGGCTGGAACACGGCTGTTAGGGCTAATAGCAGTTAGCTATGGGTATACTGAACTAGCAGGGTAAGTTTTAAGTTTGTGGATGAAGGTTACTAGAAATGGCACTAGCTTTTATAACCCTGATCCGGATGATCTCTCAATACAGTATGATTAAGCGTGCACATGTGGATACACATAAGCTACTATATTTGTAATTCATAGTCACTATTATCACCAGATTCATGCTCTATGACCTCCTCTAGCTCCTCATGATCCAGTCTTAATATCATCGTCTTCTGCTGGTCCGGTGCATGCTCCTGCTGTATTATATTGTCTACTTCGAGATCTGTCACTCTCATATGGAAGGTGAGCCCCAACGGTACAAATAATGCTGTGGCATCCAGGTGCTCAGTGTCTGTTTATAGCCGTCTGTCACTCTCACATGGAATGGTACAAATAATGCTGTGGCATCCAGGTGCTCAGTGTCTGTTTATAGCCACAACTAATGGCTGCACATCCTGTCTTGCATCTGCAACCATTTAGCCACATGTAGCCACTTAGAACCAATTGTGCCTCAATTGTGCCTATCAGGCTATGCTTTCTACATGACTGTTTACTGGTACCTCCCTTACCACTGACAATCAGCCTTCCCAATTCCATCCATATAATATTATACTGTGGATTCATGTGACAACAAACCCTCTCTATGGTGTCATACACAGCGTTTTGTAATGATCAGTATACACAACCCAATATTGGGAATGCTATGCCCTACGGTAACCCTGGCTCTGCATCAAATACTATAACCCTCTTATTTGAGCATCTCCTGGAGCCTGTGTACTGTGGTTTTACTGTACACTGGATGTTCGCACAACTCTTAATATTGCATTTGGTGCTAGCTTTGATCGGCTTTGGTATCCCATTGCACTGCAAAAACTGTGTAGTTGTTTTGATTGCTTGGTGGTTACTACAGTTGCACCATGTTTGAACATGCAGGAACCAAGTTGTCTGCATTTCAGTAGCATCCTACATAGAGTGGCCATTCCAGTAGTATCCTACACAAACCTGGTCATGTAGGGTATACTACTGGAATGCTCAGTTTATGTAGGATGCTATCGTCCTCCACATTCTAATAGTATTGCCTGGATCCTGCATGTCCAAACACATGCATTCAGTGTTGGTCAGTGTGTACCCTTCCCTCTCCACTGCTATAGGATGCATATGTGTGTACCGTGGATTACTCTTCTTGCAGAGCAGTGAGCATGCAGGAGCTACACTGGCCAGGTTGAACTTTGGACGCTGCTAGCAGTGAACCAGAATAGTATCTGCTGACTCTGTTTGCTATCACTTTATACTTTCATCTCGAAGTGTGAAGTGCTCTGTACCATCTGCTGACTCAGGAACAGACTTCAGAGCCTCTATGTAGAGTTCTCTGTCATGCAGTAGCTATGTTAATGCCGGTGACAATACATTTTCTCATTCCCGCATGCATTAAATTATGTGGACTGTTTATACCATTTGCATTGCTGGAACACGGAAACTGATGTAAATCCTAACTATAGCATTCATACTTCTTGAACAAAATACCTGCAATAGCTGTCCAGGAGTTGGTTACTGCAAACGGCACCAATTTTTGTGAAGATGGTGCTCATTTTCACTCAAATCCAGTTGTCAGGTCATATTTCTCCTACTGAGTAAGCTACAAACTTTGTACATGCATTGGTGTGTAGAGCTGCTGTAGCTGAGCTTGCATACCAAAAAGTATTAAAATCACTACACCATATCTGAAGTTATAACCGTTTTTGTGCGATCACTTCATCACTTCAGATTTAGCTATACCGCATACTTCCGGAAATGTTCCGCGTTACGCATACGTGCCGTTGTAAATAAATTTGTACAGGCGTGAATGGACTTCCGGTACGGTGGCGATAAAGTAAAGTTCTACATTGCTAGAAGGCTAGTCTACATTGCTTGTGGCACCACACTAATATTTAACTTCGCAAGTATACGGATCGGACGCCCTATACCCATACAGTCCAATCGCCACCGTACCGGAAGTCCATTCACGCTAGTCTCGCAGGCCAGCCTCTCGCCACACCCACTGCGGGGAGGGGAGAGTCTGGGAAAATTGCCATATGGCTCTCGTATTGCACGATCAGCAGTAGGGCAGCTGGCTAAGTAGGTGCGAACATAATTTGGAGTGTATGTAGTAAAAAACCATTGATGCTGGGGTACATACTAGTGTACTGAAAGGCAACCGCCGCTCCGTTGAATCCAAGAAATTCCTGGCGTGTTAGATACGAGACGATGATGGGAATTTTCCCAGACTCTCCCCTCCCCGCAGTGGGTGTGGCGAGAGGCTGGCCCGCGAGACTACATTCACGCCTGTACAAATTTATTTACAACGGCACGTATGCGTAACGCGGAACATTTCCGGAAGTATGCGGTATAGCTAAATCTGAAGTGATGAAGTGATCGCACAAAAACGGTTATAACTTCAGATATGGTGTAGTGATTTTAATACTTTTTGGTATGCAAGCTCAGCTACAGCAGCTCTACACACCAATGCATGTACAAAGTTTGTAGCTTACTCAGTAGGAGAAATATGACCTGACAACTGGATTTGAGTGAAAATGAGCACCATCTTCACAAAAATTGGTGCCGTTTGCAGTAACCAACTCCTGGACAGCTATTGCAGGTATTTTGTTCAAGAAGTATGAATGCTATAGTTAGGATTTACATCAGTTTCCGTGTTCCAGCAATGCAAATGGTATAAACAGTCCACATAATTTAATGCATGCGGGAATGAGAAAATGTATTGTCACCGGCATTAACATAGCTACTGCATGACAGAGAACTCTACATAGAGGCTCTGAAGTCTGTTCCTGAGTCAGCAGATGGTACAGAGCACTTCACACTTCGAGATGAAAGTATAAAGTGATAGCAAACAGAGTCAGCAGATACTATTCTGGTTCACTGCTAGCAGCGTCCAAAGTTCAACCTGGCCAGTGTAGCTCCTGCATGCTCACTGCTCTGCAAGAAGAGTAATCCACGGTACACACATATGCATCCTATAGCAGTGGAGAGGGAAGGGTACACACTGACCAACACTGAATGCATGTGTTTGGACATGCAGGATCCAGGCAATACTATTAGAATGTGGAGGACGATAGCATCCTACATAAACTGAGCATTCCAGTAGTATACCCTACATGACCAGGTTTGTGTAGGATACTACTGGAATGGCCACTCTATGTAGGATGCTACTGAAATGCAGACAACTTGGTTCCTGCATGTTCAAACATGGTGCAACTGTAGTAACCACCAAGCAATCAAAACAACTACACAGTTTTTGCAGTGCAATGGGATACCAAAGCCGATCAAAGCTAGCACCAAATGCAATATTAAGAGTTGTGCGAACATCCAGTGTACAGTAAAACCACAGTACACAGGCTCCAGGAGATGCTCAAATAAGAGGGTTATAGTATTTGATGCAGAGCCAGGGTTACCGTAGGGCATAGCATTCCCAATATTGGGTTGTGTATACTGATCATTACAAAACGCTGTGTATGACACCATAGAGAGGGTTTGTTGTCACATGAATCCACAGTATAATATTATATGGATGGAATTGGGAAGGCTGATTGTCAGTGGTAAGGGAGGTACCAGTAAACAGTCATGTAGAAAGCATAGCCTGATAGGCACAATTGAGGCACAATTGGTTCTAAGTGGCTACATGTGGCTAAATGGTTGCAGATGCAAGACAGGATGTGCAGCCATTAGTTGTGGCTATAAACAGACACTGAGCACCTGGATGCCACAGCATTATTTGTACCATTCCATGTGAGAGTGACAGACGGCTATAAACAGACACTGAGCACCTGGATGCCACAGCATTATTTGTACCGTTGGGGCTCACCTTCCATATGAGAGTGACAGATCTCGAAGTAGACAATATAATACAGCAGGAGCATGCACCGGACCAGCAGAAGACGATGATATTAAGACTGGATCATGAGGAGCTAGAGGAGGTCATAGAGCATGAATCTGGTGATAATAGTGACTATGAATTACAAATATAGTAGCTTATGTGTATCCACATGTGCACGCTTAATCATACTGTATTGAGAGATATCGATCATCCGGATCAGGGTTATAAAAGCTAGTGCCATTTCTAGTAACCTTCATCCACAAACTTAAAACTTACCCTGCTAGTTCAGTATACCCATAGCTAACTGCTATTAGCCCTAACAGCCGTGTTCCAGCCCCTAGGAAGAAGATATACCCTTGAACACCACTTTTGACCTTACAAAAAAGGTCAACATGAGCAAACTAAATCGCTAATTCCCTTTATGCTCGCCGTCTTTGACCAAGATTAGGTAGCTATTATTACAACCATACTCCTACTTACCTCGAAACAGTGTAGCCTGACCCATCGCCATCTTCGAGGAGAGAAATAACATCGCTTGAACTGCACGGTGTAGAAAACGCCATTTTCGGACAGGAAGTGGCCGTGCGCTGTAATTAAATTCCCGGAAGTTTGCACGTTGGCGATTGGACTGCATAACTATTCTTGCGCACTTGTAATTGACAGGTCTTTGTTGTTGTGAGACTGGTCTTGTGCCGTGGTACATACACTGATACAGCATATAGGAGGCTCGAGGCTGCGGAGCAAATTTTCCCATCGTAATGAATAATCACATAAAAGACGGCTGATATATAAGAGCATCTGTAGCGCAAGCAAAAAGTATTTGCAATTGCGAGCGGACTACATTGCGTCGATATGTCGGACCGCCTACGAACTCTAACGGAATTTGTACGTTACATGCAAGACACCAGTGAAGATGGCGATGATAAAGATGATGACGATTTTGAAGGATATCTACGACGATTGCAAAGTGGCGGCGATTCAGAATCCCTCAGCAAAATTAAACCGTACATTGACGATGACGGCGGACTCAACTTGGGCAGGTTCCTGCTACATGAAACCGTTTCTGGCGTCGTTACTGAGGGGATGACTCCTACACCTCTCCATATCGCGTCGGCTTTTGGGCAACTCGAGACCGTCAAGTTGCTCGTCGAAGAGCAGAAGGTGGATCCGCGCGATACAGGCTTGTGTGGGTTTACTCCTCTCAGTGTAGCTGCAATGGGGGGACACTTGGATATAGTTCAGTATTTCATTGAGAAGCAGAAGTGCGATCCGATGAGTCAAGATAAGGCGGGTAGAACACCTCTTCATATTGCCTGTCAGCAAGGCAATTTTGAAATGGTCAAGTACCTAATTACCAAACACAATGCTGATCCCTCAAAGCCCGATAAAGTAGGCATTACTTCTCTTCACCTGGCCTGCGCCAATGGGAGCATCGATATCGTTAGGTATCTTATGCGGCAGAAAGGGGTTGATCCTAACACTGCTGACATGTTTGGTGAAACTGCCTTACATGCAGCCTCTCAGTATGGGCATGTTGATGTTGTTAAGTTTCTAGTTCATCAGAAGAATTGCGACTGTCTAGTTCAAAGAACGATCGACAAATGTGCACCTATTCATCTTGCAGCCTTACGAGGAAAATTGGACATTGTTCGTTTTTTTGTTGGTGAGATGAGATGTGATCCAAATTTAGAAGATAGTCGAGGTAGATCTCCATTCTGTGCAGCTTGCCAGGGTGGCCATTTAGATGTCATCAAATACTTAGTGGATGAGTGTAATCTTAACCCTTGCATTCAAATGTCCGGACTTGATACGACTGCAGTTCATTTTGCATGCCTCCATGGTCACCTTGATGTTATTCGCTACCTTGTTGTAGATAAAGGGTGTGATCCCAATTGCCGTGATAAGTTTTTCGACACTCCCCTTCATGAAGCCTCGACTAATGGTCACCTAGACGTTGTCAAGTTCTTGATTTGTGAGCAAAAATGCAATCCTTCATGCAAGGGAAGGCTAGATAGAACACCGGTTTACGATGCATGCTCAGATGGTTGTCTAGAGTTGGTCAAGTATCTAGTCGAGGAACATAAAGTCAGTGTCTCCGGCCGAGATCAGAAAGGTATCACACCACTTCATCTTGCATCAAGCAGTAAGAGCCTAGAGCTGGTGAAGTACCTTGTAGATAAGCAGTGCGACCCACATTGTAACGACAATGAAGCTGGTTATACACCTCTCCACGTTGCTTGTGCTGAAGGAAGACTGGCTACAGCTAGATTCCTTATCGTGGAGCAAAACTGTGATGTATTGGCTGTAGATTGTGACGGTAACACTGCCCTTCACTTGGCTGCCCTACGTGGACATTTGAACGTAGTCAGATACCTCATCAATGAGCAAAAATGTGATCCAGTGTGTAAAGGACAAAATGATTCAACACCCCTTCATGCAGCTGCCCAGAATGGTCACCTTGATGTGGTGAAACACCTTGTGGAAAAGTGTGGTGTCAGTCCTAACACAAAGGATAGGAGGGGAATCCTTCCGCTGCATCTGGCTGCAGGAAAAGGGCAACAGGCTTGTGTGCAATATCTGGGGAGTGCAGGTAAGAAAGACACATTACCATTTTAGGGTTGCCCACATTGAGCTTATAATTATTGTATAATTATAGGCCCAATTGATGCATGCTTTAAGACTTAGCCAGGAGTCGGCAGCTGGAAATAAGAATGTTAGTGGAGGTGCATGAGGGTGAGAGCAGAAACGGAAATGCAGAAATGTCTTTTCTGTGCACCTGCACTGATCGATATGTATTTTTCTTAATTTGTAGCATACATATACTGAACTGTCAGATGTAATACCACTTATAGCCTGACAAGAATTTGAATCTACATTAAATATAGGTTTGATATGATCAAATATTAAATGGTAGTTCTGTTTCTGTTCTCAGTTTCAATTTACAAGTTTTCTGCTGTCAGTTGCAACATGCAGTCCCATGCAGATCTGAAGTTTGAACCACTCATATACACACCCACATCCAGGGCATGGAAACTGATGAGAAGCTGTAACAAAATATTAGTTAATGTGCTTATTCAATCACAAACAGATAACAAACAACAAAGCTCCACTGGGACACGTGATGGCGCACATGGCTTACCCTTTCCTGGACAAAGGCCAGACCTCACTTCTGCTGTTCTTACTACTATGTTGCTGGGTCACTTCGGTGAGGCTACTTTGTGTTAATTGTTTTCTGGTTTGCACTTCTGCATGCATATAACAAAATCATTATTAACTGGTGGGTATCTTTGACTACAGTTCCTTATGTCACATGGTTTGTCCTGACATAATTTATTGAAAAGGAAACATCTGGTTTACTAAGGAATTTGATCTGCATGGAAGCTACATCAATGATACTTGATGCATGTTTCTGGATGAGGATACCAGTACTATCATTACTTGTGTAGTGGATGGATGCACAGTAGCCATTGGTACAACTATCCTGGGTTGCACCCTCGTACTGCAATTATTTCAACCTAGAAATTGTATTGTAATCAACATGACCGTTGAATTCAGCAATGAAATTGGTGTGCAAGACTTCATGATGGTGAAGGAAATATTGTAGCTGTTAGGTTGAGGTTACTAACATACCGCTGAGACATGCAATACCTAGACGCATTATTCTTACCTATACATGTTCTGTCCATTTGTATAGGGGAGGAAAAGCTGTCCATCAGACATCCCCTGAAGACCACAACTGTGGAGAAATCTGAGACTCCTATTGAAGGTAAGCTCTTGGCACCCACTGAGCTAGCTATAGTCTTTGAATCTATACATCGGAATGCATTACTTATTGCATTCCAGCCACTTCATACTGACTATAGAGGTGTCCACAGAGCACATACCCCAGTGCAGAATGTCTAATAGTCCACAGACAGTGCGATTATTGCAACATACCACAGAGGCTCAATCTATATATATTCACACCACAGATCATGCAGTGCATATGCATGTTGATAAACATAAGGTTGCCACTTAAGGCATAAGCATCATAGTCTGTGAGCAAGGTCAAAAGCATGCAGTGCGTTTGCAGCCTGTATGAATGTAGCTATAGGCTATGAAGTAGCTAGCCTGGTAGGATCAGAGGAAACTTCACGCAGAACCATCAGCATGCAATGGTTGGTTTCTTTTGATAATGTTCAAGCATGTCATGAAACAAAAGTGTGTGCACGATCAGTATATGGCTATGTGGTAGTCAATACTACACATTTTCAATCTTCTACGTTACCGCTTCCTCCATGCTGGAGTGACCCACAGAGTGATTGATGCCTGGGTACTTTTACCAGACTCCAGCTCTAGCCTACAGTCTCATGTAGCTATACTCTAGCTCGCATGGGAAGCTGTGACTTACCAGCTATAGCTAAGCAGTGTAGTTGCCACTTGAACGGATTCCGAGAATTGGTAATACTATTAGCTCTGGTAGCAAAAGGCTACAACTAATATACTGGCAAAATCTGCTCTATGCCCAATTTGCTAAAATTATACTTGCAAAATAGTGCCATATGTTCATGATTTTATGTTTAAGAGAAGTGTAATGAATTTACTCTGGGAAAAAGGGAATATCTCAACACTATCACTAGTACTATAATATTATATGTGATCTTGCCATCTAAACTAACATCCTGTTCTTAGACCAGAAGCCCAGACTGGCTCAGCTGAAGCACATGATGACAGCCAGTAGGGAACCAGTAGACATCATCCAAACCCTTGCTCCCAATTGGCATCAGGTTGGAATCAGCCTTGACTTCGATGGCAACGGATATTTAGTCAGTCAAATTGGTGCCAAAGGGTCAGATCCAGTTCTTTGCTGCGAAAGAGTATTCATGAACTGGCTTGACGGGAGAGGGAAAAAGCAGCCAGCAACATGGAGAGTTTTGATAGAGGTTTTGGAGGAATTGGAGTACAATGCACTTGTTGAGAAGATTCGACATGCCCTAGGTAAGTATAGGAAGATTAGCTACATTGCATTTGGATTTCATGGAGGCCAATTGCCCACACATGCATGTAAAACAAAGCCATAGCCGAATCTACATATACTGTGGTATTCTTCAAAGTCTTAAGGATCAAAGGTCGACTCATGCACCTTTCAGTGGGCATGTAGCTACGTAGCTAGTAGTAGCTAGTACTAGCCTGTTGTATACCACAGTAGAGCCATCAGTCCAGTGTGTGGCGTATACGTTGTGTCAGCAGCTGTTCAGTAGTAATGTTATACTATTCACATACAGCTACTAAATCCAGTGGTACCAAGACAAAGGCAATTTTTAGCAAATACGAAATCCCTGAGCTGAAGCCCTATGTGAAAAACGCAGTTCCTAACAGCAAAACCCTTGGATATGGAACATATGGCTGTGTTGAAGAATTTAAAGATGAACATGGCACTGTTTATGCAGGGAAAAAGTTCCGTTCAGACATTTCTACCGATTCTGGCAAGTTCTATCAAGCTTTCACAACAGAATTCCTCACACTGTCCAAGCTACAACACCGAAACATTGTTCAGTATCATGGAATTTGTTTCGTACAAGATTCAGAACTGCCAGTGTTACTGATGGAACTGCTTAATACTGATCTCCACTCATTCCTCAAAGATCCCTGTAATTCGAACCTCGCCTTCGCTGACAAGCTGACCATCCTCACCGGTGTCGCAAACGGTCTTGCTTACCTCCACAGTCAGAATGTAGTTCATCGAGACCTGAGCGCCAAGAACGTCATGCTGAAATTGAGTCCATCACTAACAGCTAAGATAAGTGATTTTGGAAACTCCCGCATTGCTGACATTGACCCTGATGCGGACTTAGTAGCATCCAGTACTCAAATTGGTGGCACAAGTCTCTATATGCCTCCAGAACATTGCACTACTGAGGCAAAATACAGCAAACCTTTGGACATCTTCTCTTTTGGTCACCTAGCTCTCTTTGTTGGGACTCAGATTTTCCCAAAGACTTTACTTCCATCTACATTCAAGAATCCCAAAACGGAAGTGTCACGGCGTCAAAAATATTTTGATGAGTTAGGGAAACAACTAGGGAGAGAGCATCCTCTTATCGCACAAATCGAAAACTGTCTTGCCGATGAACCAGAATTACGACCCTCTGCTGAGGAACTTGTCATTCAATTCACCACTATGAAATGGTAGCTGTTTCTTGGATTGTGTGTGTAACTGTGTTATATCATTTTAAAACCAACACAATAATGGTGATTAGATTTGAATTCAAGGTGCAAAGGTGTAACTCAGCAGCTGCAGGATAAGTATAGACACTCATATCTGAATCCCCTCATTAGCTGAACTGCATGCATCTATAATATTATTGATAGCATATTCATAGTCACTACCAACCATCTGCATGCACTCCCGAGTGTTTGACACTACAAAACATGAGTTGGAAGCTATAGGCTTATAGGCAGCATGCAGGGAGGGAGCCTTATAACAGTCAATGTTGTACACTGTATTCGTAGTATAGATCCACATCACATTATTGCTTGCTGCTGGATATATGGTATACCCATGCAGAAGACTGCCTCCCACATTTTGTGCAGTGGGTCTAGCTACAGGAACACTATCCACAATAGGTCAAAGGTTTCTTTCACACAAAGCTTTAGCTACTGACTTCGTTGCTCCAAGATGTCAGTGGTACTGGTGCATGTACAATCCGATTATTACCCCGCGACCATGAAGATCTTGGAAGGAAAGTTGATGTGGGACAGGAGGATGAAGGATGAGATCAGGAGAGTGGACTATGAGCAATCACTGAGAAGATGTGCAGAGAAAGCTCCCCTCATTGCACAGGTTGAGAAGTGTGTGTCTTGGGTAAAGCTGTGGGTATAGGCCTTAATTGACAAACTATGCTTTTTTCCGCCCTATTATTCTATTCCCCTATTCTCAGCATTTATGCCTATTTATGTTTTAAAGTTGTCCTATTATTCTCAACACTATCCACTCAGCATTCATTGTATACTGCATCATAACCAGTTGTAATGAGCGTGGGAGCATTCCACACATCATAAATCGTAGAAAAACACTGGAGGAGAAAACCCATCCTTACATTGCCCACACAGTCTATATACCAGTTCAATTCAGACGTCCACATATTGCACAGAAATACTATGTAGAAGACGGTAGTGTATGCTTGAGTACATTGTGCCAGCAATATACCACTGATTGTAGATGCGTATGCCAGTAACTATCCACTCAGCATTCATTGTATACTGCATCATAACCAGTTGTAATGAGTGTGGGAGCATTCCACACATCATAAATCGTAGAAAAACACTGGAGGAGAAAACCCATCCTTACATTGCCCACACAGTCTACCAGTTCAATTCAGACGTCCACATATTGCACAGAAATACTATGTAGAAGACGGTAGTGTATGCTTGAGTACATTGTGCCAGCAATATACCACTGATTGTAGATGCATATGCCAGTAACTGTTCCTAAATATTTGTCATGTGTCACACAGTAAAATATGAGGATGAACAATTCTTGCAGGGAGCTGTTGCATTTCACCACTCCACCAAGTGTATTTCCACATGAGCATGTGCTGCTATATTTGTGTCATCACTGTGAACAAACCAGGGAGCACAGGTTGCGTTAGTACTACTACGTACAACAACTAGATCTCGTTCAATATCCATACCGCTAAGACCAGTTGACTTGTAGGTGTTGTTTTTCAAAAGAAGAGCCACAGCTGCATTCTGTCTCCCTCTAAAGCCAGTTCCAAGGCATTTCTGTCCCACTGTCCCACCACCTGTTGTCCAAGGTTAATTCCATTATTGTATCAACATAAATGATTTGCTGCTGGTGTGCATTGACATTCTCTGCTGCTACCACCACCACCACCAGAGCTAACAGAATTAAGCTATCAGACATTCTGACAGCTCACTAAACTGCAACTGGCAGAAACCAACAATTCTGACGATGTCATTTGAGTGTAACATCAAATGTTGTACACCACACGCAGGTCTACAAAAACAAGATGCAAAATACTGTGTGGGATGAGTTTGCAAAACAATCTAGGTTCCAGATGTGTGCTACAAATGAAACCCTAAGCAAAGAGAATCATGCATTTGCTGGTGCTGCAACTAATCGGCAGTGACTTGAAGCTGAGGACGTATGAGTGCCTATGACATCATATCTCCTGCTGCAAGCAAAAATAAGGAGTGGGACTTTCTGTCCTTGCATGCCACTTGATCCTAGTATTGAGGTCTGCATAATTAAATTTGGAGGATTGACCTCCACTGACACCTGTTTGGTAACAGGAAAAGGAACTACCAGTAACCATGGTAACGGGAGAAGGGAACTACCAGTAGCAACCAACAGGTACTAAACCTATAAGCCATAATACTATAGACCATGAGTGTTTCTGCTCTAATATGCAGCATTACAGCTTGTCTAAAACCACTCACCTTATCTCTGCCCTTATCTCTTCTTCTCCACCCCCTTATTGCCCTTCTTGCTTCTACCATCCTAAAGAAGCTTGCAGTGGACCTGTTGTCAGTGCACCATCTGTACATTGTTCTCTAAATTTTCCTGTAGTGAAAATGTGCATGCTTTTTCCCCCTATCCAATAAATAAATCCAGGGCTTTCACAAGTTGGAGCCGGAGTTCTGAAACCAGAAAGCTGATATTTAGAAAAGCATTGTAAAGTAAAAATCTATCACCATAATATCCGGTCTAAGGTAGAATCACATACTGTTTACTGTTATCAGATGGTTGAGCTCAAGGTTATGGGCGCACACACTGATAGTGCTAGTACAGTAATCAGCCATTTGAAAACATTTTTGCAGTGGCAGTAATTACTGTTGTTGTGTTATAAACCAATTGTTAACGTTGATTCAGTCTTCAAACCTTTAGGTAATCATTTGCTTCACTGCAGCAGAACTAGCCTCGTTCCCAGGCCTACCCCGTTTTTGCGGCGAAAAACGCGGAAAGCCTTGTATCATTCATCACGTGAGTAATGTCAAGTGGACGTAGGGGGGGGGGGGGGGGGGGGGGGTGGCCCAACCGCAAATTAGTTTAAAAAGCGCCGAAGAAGTTGTGTAGATCGTCGACCGCGTCTGAGAGTCCCGACTAGCCGCGGAGCGTTCGAACCGAGCCGACTGGATGATGAACAGTCCCCACCTACTCACACAACCAGTTGTAAACTCTAATGCACATCAGTTCTCCTACTTTCCGCACACCATCTCACTGTGGAACCAACTACCAAACTCTGTGTATGACTGTGAGACCCTCCCCTCATTCAAGCGATGCATACGTTCTCTAAACTGGTGAATGTCAAGTATATTTTGTCATGTTCCTGTATACTATTAAGTAGCTATATGCCTGTCTAATATTATGGTTTGTTATTGTGTATTAGCTATTTCTATACAGTCTGGGTACAAGAGTACCGTATATCTGGAAATTTTCGTGTAGTAAAATTTTCGTGTTTTAAATTTTCGTGTCATAATATTTTCGTGGATCGGGTTACCCACGCCAACTTTTACGGCAACTTCTCTTACACGTCGGAGAAAAGTAGTACGAAGGGCTTGCTGCGAGGCTACTGCGTTTATCTGGAACCTTGGGAAGCAGCTGTTGGCCAAGAACTCGTGAATGAAAACCTAGGAACGCCACAGACAGGTACCCGCGTACGCTATGCAGTAAAGAACGAAACGATTATCGGACACTTACCGCCGCGAGAAAGGTGTCGCGTGTTTGCTCGCTTTTCCCAAGGAGACTCAGACCGTCCCTCGGTTGCAGGTAGCTGTCTAACGAGGGCCATCTCGCGAAGTAGCTAACTAGCTAGCATCGCGAAAAGATTGACTTGACTGTTCACTCGTGTAAAAATAATTTCGTGTAAAAAATGTTTCGTGGTTTATGGCAACCACGAAAATATTTTTACAACGAAAATTTCCAGATATACGGTATGTTAGCAACTGTTGCTATTTTTGTATCCTTGCTTCACTTGCAAAATTATTATAAACAAAAAAAAAAACAAACAAAAAAAAAAACAGCCTTCAGGACCTGCTACGGGCTCCGCCCCCCCTACGTCCACCCGGGTACCCGGTAGTCTCGCGGGGCCAGACCCACACGGAAGGGAGGGTCTGGTCAAGTTACAATGACACTCTTGTTCTGCGCAGTCAGCACAGACCGTTCTTCAAGTACCGCTACTGTTTTGATTGTTACGTAACTCGACTTGCATAGTACAAGGTGTGAACTGTGAATAATCTTACAGATCAGCTTTGTAGTATTAATTATGCAGCTTGATTGCATACCAAATTCCCAGAAAACTTTTGGGGTGTCAAGAACAAATTGCTAATTGCCACTTGACCAGACCCTTCCGTGTGGGTCTGGCCCCACGAGACTACAAATCGGAAGACATTTTCAGCATACAGCGTTATCCTCTAGCTTGTCTCCTCACTTTTCAGAATACAATCAGATATTCATGTACCCTGTTCTCCGGCCCCTCCGGCGAAGTCAGACTCTTGCACACTACACAAAGCTACAAAAAAGCATTGTCATGTATGTATAGCACTGCACTTTGAACTTTAATTCATTATTGTTACTATAGTTTAATAACTATAATAATATTATGCATTATAACTTATAATTATCGAGGGGCAACCGCACTCCTGGTAGCCGTTGCAACCCCGCGTTGCCTCGCTGTAGCGCAAGCTAATTATTGCAATTCGTTCCAATTAACGCACATGCCACGTGGCAATCACGCTCAGTCGATCGATCGCGAGCGCTCGAGCAATGGCGGCCAAAAGGAAGACAAGACATTATTACAGCACTTACGACTTAGCCAGCACGGTGAGTTTTGGCATGTAAGTGTCAGTGAACGACAGCGATCACGGCCGTGTGGTCAGAATCTTCGTGTACCTTCCTGAGAACGGTACTGCCACCGGAAGTCGAAGAGAGCGCTCGAGCAATGGCGGCCAACGGCGAGACAAAAGCGCTCATATCTCAGCCACCAAGGTGAGTTTCAGCACCAACTTTTATCATTCAGGTCAGTGCTTGATAGCGATCACGGCGGTGTAGTCAGAATCTATGTAGGCCAATCCTAAGTACTCGAACATTATATTATATTATATTGGATTATATTATATCGAGGGGCAACCGCACTCCTGGTAGCCGCGGTTAAACGGTAGCACAAGCTAAGTGTGACAGTTCGTTCCAATTATCACACATCACCATGATAGCTATATACAGGGAAGATCACAAATTATTTAGAGAGCTCTCATCAAGTACCATTCATAAAGTAGCCGCGTTGCAACCTGCCGTAGCGCAAGCTAAGTATTGCAATACGTTCTAACTAGGGGAATGCAGGACATTGTGGGGCGAGCGTGAGCGAGTACATGCAGGTGCTGAATTTGCATGGAACAGTTGCATGACATTGTGCTGAATGTGCATGGAGCAGTTGCATGTGCATGTCATCAGAATGTGAGTCTGACGGGGAGCATAACACAACTTAACGACACAGATCACACCAGAAGTTATGACACTCGTGCATGCACTTCACAGCGTTGAAGCAGTCTGGCAGGTAGGTCCAGGAGCGGTCTCTGTCTCTGTTGTTGCCACCGAGGATGACTTCCTCGTTCTCTGCTGATGCCAGATCTGTCATGACTGGTCACAGTGAGTTTAGTGTTACCGTGTGCAGGGCAGTCAACTTCCCATCCTCTGAGCAGTTGCATGGCTTAGCATTTGAAAGGGACTCCGGCGAGTTATAGGGGATTGTGAGTTCAAGGAGGATCACCTCCCTTGGTCTCACTGAAGCGCTCTCCCCGTCTTCATGAAATGCTTTAGCCACTCACCGCCACACTATAGTCTCCATCCTTGCAAGGCCTTGTTGAGGTAGACTGTTCATAGTTCGCGTCTCAGTTGGACGATATCAACGCACGAGCAGGAAGTGAACTCAGTTTGGAAATAACGCATGACGCAAGAACACGCAAAATACGAGCAGGAAGTGATTTACGGCACGACGTACGATATATATATATATAGAAATATAGAAATATAGAAATAAAGAAAATTCACAGCAAACTCGTCTATGTGGGGCTCGCTCACGCTCGCCCCAATTAACGCACATGCCACGTGGCAACCACGCTCAAGTCGATCGCGAGCAATGGCGACCAAAAGTAAGACAAGACATTATTACAGCACTCACAACTTAGCCAGCACGGTGAGTTTCGGTATATAAGCGTCAGTGAACGACAGCGATCACGGCCGTGTGGTCAGAATCTTCGTGTGCCTTTCCTAAGAACGGTACTGCCACCGGAAGTCGAGAGAGCGCTCGAGCAATGGCGGCCAACGGCGGGACAAAAGCGCTCATATCTCCACCACCAAGGTGAGTTTCAGCACCAACTTTCATCATTCAGGTCAGTGCATGATAGCGATCACGGCGGTGTAGTCAGAATCTCTGTAGGCCAATCCTAAGTACTCAAACATTATTTATATTATGTTGGATTATATTATTTACGCGGCACAATTTTTCCCCTACCAGGAGTGTAATATATTACGCGGCACAATTTTTCCCCTACCAGGAGTGTAATAGTCTAGCCTGGTTCCCAGGATTACGGCCTGGGGAACGAGGCTAAGTACTGTAAGCACTCTAAATTTATCCGGTTGTGCAAAGCTGATCTTGCATACTCAAGGTAACAACATAATTATTGTGAGTTTGGGCTTTTACATTAGCACAGATTGCTTGTAGTTGCATTTCTGTCTCACCAGTGGCGGATCTAGAAATTTTGAAAGGGGGGTTCAGCAGGTTGGTTGGCACATACACAGCGCACCGCCGAAGGCGGTGTGCAGAGCCGCGAAGCGGCGATCAGTCCGCGCGAAGCGCGGAAAATTTTATTTACGTGTTCTTTTTAGCGATCAGGAAGCTCTCTCGTAGCATCTCTGCGCATTCTGGACACGTTCCCAGACGCAAAGAAGATTGACTAAGTAAACAGTAAGTTTCGATGTGTGGGGCTGTTAGCTTCCTTCTTTTCATCGTCGACGGATTACAACCAAGTACGTGGACAGTCGATTGAACACTGCGTTATTGCTTTATTTTCTAATTATACGTATATACTGAAACAAAAATAATTGATGTAAAATTAAAATTGTGTAGCGAGCGTAAACCTAGCTAGCTCAAGACTATCACTATGTCTGCCTTTAGGCTTTCAGCCCGCGAACGGTCAAAGTAGGTAAGTTGCTCTTACATTTTCAAACATGCAGCTTGCTTTTCTGCCTTGAGTGTACGTCAAATACATTTTTTGGTTCTCCTTGAAAGGGGGGTTCCATGGAACCCTCGGAACCCCCTCTGGATCCGCTACTGCTCACGTAACAGCTGAAGAGATCCTCGGGTCCTCGGGTCCTCGGGTCCCCGGTCCCGGGTCCCCGGGTCCACTGTTAATAGTGTCCCGTATATGACCCTTGCTAGGCAGCTGTGAAAACATATAATATTATAATTGACACTAATTGATACAAATCAGCTGTACCATGGCTTGGCTAGGGTGCATGAGTTTTCTACCCTTTGCGTTTTCCCTATGGCTTTACCCTCGTGAATACATAAAGCTCATTAGTTAACCAGGAATTGGTGCCTCAAGGAGAGCAAATGGTTTTATCGGCATGTGAGGAGGTGGAGGCGGCAGACAATAGGTTGAAGAAAGTCCTTCATGGTCCATTCCATCCCTTTTCCATCCCAGAAGCACACTGTTGTCCCTGTACTTAACAGGGATCTCTTTTGCAACTTCAGACACTAGGACAAGCACGCCATTTTTGCTAATACCTCTCGGGTATGGGCGGTGATCTGGATTGGTTCCCGTTATCTGAGTGTGTAGCACCACTTGCCCCCGAAAAGTGACTTCACATTTTATGCGAAAACGTACAGCAGACATCCACCAGGACTGCTTGATGTGGTTGGTTGAGTATGGGAGAAGATAACCCAGAGTTTGATAGTGATATGCAATGAAAGCATCATCAAAACTTGCCGTTGTAAAATACTCTCTCGGTTGATCCACAACACATTTATTATGCTGTATTGCATTTTTCCTACGAGGGAAATACCGATTAGTATTGGTCTCTACTGCAGCAACAGCAGGTTCAATATTGAAGAGGAATCTTTCAAATTGCTTCCACGGATTCCCAGTTTTTGTTGTGTTAAGAACAATGTCATCATCCACGAAAATGTAGTAGAGATACTGTAAGTGCCGACTCTTGGCAACTTGCCACAACAGGTTTCGTCCTTCTGGCCAACTCAGGGAACTACCATTGATATAAAACACATGATGCAGAGAGACAGCTGTACAGCTTTGTTTGTAGCTTAGTACCAATACATCACAATTACATTCATCAGGATTGCCTAGTGCTTTCTTGAAATGAATTGGCAGACAACTCTCTGTTTGTATTGTGTACACAAATCTTGGTTGTGCTCGTTTGGCATCACCTTCCATGGTGCGATTGGAATCACTGGAACCACCTACCATGGAATGACTGGAACCACCGCCAGTGGTATGTTTGGAATCACTGGAACCACCTCCCATGGTATGTTTGGAATCACTGGAACCCCTCCCATGGTATGTTTGGAATCACTGGAACCACCTCCCATGGTATGTTTGGAATCACTGGAACCACCTCCCATGGTATGTTTGGAATCACTGGAACCACCTCCCATGGTATGTTTGGAATCACTGGAACCACCTCCCATGGTATGTTTGGAATCACTGGAACCACCTCCCATGGTATGTTTGGAATCACTGGAACCACCTCCCATGGTATGTTTGGAATCACTGGAACCACCTCCCATGGTATGTTTGGAATCACTGGAACCACCTCCCATGGTATGTTTGGAATCACTGGAACCACCAGGTCTGTGTAGGAAGTCCACCTTCATAAGTGTGACTGTGAACACTGTCAGGACCAAGATCAACACGCACTAACCTATTTTGCCAAGTCATTATGTGTGATGGATCAAGTTGGCTACGATACAGCTACTAGCTAGTTAGCTACCTTCCGCCACGCCCACACTTTTTGTACAAGGTGTGAACTGTGAATAATCTTACAGATCAGCTTTGTAGTATTAATTATGCAGTTTGATTGCATACCAAATTCCCAGAAAACTTCTGGGGTGTCAAGAACAAATTGCTAATTGCCACTTGACCAGACCCTCCCTTCCATGTGGGTCTGGCCCCGCGAGACTAGGTACCCGGCCGGACCGACTGACCCTAGCCCTTGCGTTCACCTGACGTCACTCGCGTGATGAATGATACCAGGCGCTAGGCGCCGGCCTTCCGCGTTTTTCGCCGCCTTTCGCATCCGTGTATTATTGTCAACGGAAACCGAAGAACAGATAAAAACGGGGTCTGGGAACGAGGCTACAGCAAAACATCGTCCACTCTACATGATGATCTCTTATACATTACATACATTATAAAACTAGCTAATGATTATCTCTACAGTTTGTGAGCAGAGAGTGATATACCACTCATGCTAGTAAGCAGCTTCATTAGCATCATCACTACTGTCACCGCCAGAATGAGGGTCGTATTCTTGATCAGCTGTAGTTGGATCTATGAGATCTTGATTGTAATTTTCGGGATTGACGATCCTATCTGGTAGGTCTAAATCGCTCAATAGTTGCCTTTGATTACTCTGTTTCCAAGTCCGGAACCTCTGACAGAGCAGAGAATGCACCCATACCATGCAGCCAACATCAGGAACAGCGTTACATCAACAGTGTTATAAACAGCTAGGTCTTGTCTGTATGGCTGAATGATGGCAACTGATAATGCAAGTGCTCAATAATCCCACTGCATAGAAGAGAGCACTTAGTGTTGCTGCATACGCATTTAACAGTGCTATCCTGGCAATGAGGTACACTGCTGCAAAGTGTCGACAGTCTCGAGTTCCAGCTACTGTTCCAGTCTTGCAGCAGCCATGAAATGCATCAATGAAGATGTGTAGGCCATGCCACCTCAACCTACAGATACTGAGACACCGCTGAAAGCACTGTAATGGATACAGCAGCAAGAGCAGCAAAGGAAGAACATTAAATAACAGTGTGATGACGAGGGCAAGAATAGCATACGGAAGATGTTCCTTTCCAAAGTATTGAATTGCTGCATCATAAAACAGGTAAAGGCCCAAACTATTACCGTACTTGTCATACACTTGAGTTGGAACTAGGAGATCAAATGATACACAGAGAATTTTCAAATAAGAGAGTAGGAGGAAGGTAGCAAAACCATCAGTGATGGCCTTGACATCCCACTGCCCTTGAAATCGAGTAAAGCATTTGTGAAATGGTCTCCACATCCAAACTATGGGCCTGAAGTTGTAAGCATGTAACTGAAGGAGAAAATAGGTAACCACAAGCAGAATCAGGGGAAAGAAACCAATGGCATAATCCAGTACAAGAGCTTTGAGTGTGTTTACTTCCAAACAGATGTGTGGGATGAGTGTGCGAAAAAGTTTAGATTCCAGATCCCATAGCCAAAGCAATGCGTGCTATGACTGAAAACTCAGGGTGACTCTGTAAGATAAGAGTTATAAATCGTGCATTTCCTGGTACTGCAACTATTTGACTAACGAGGATAAAGGCACTCAGCTGGGGTGATGTCACAGGATGATAATGAAGAACACTGTCAGGGGGAGAAATGCTGCAAGAATGTCCAGTTGTAATGTTTACAGTATCCACACACCATGCATAAATTGTACGAATATACCTGTTATTGAAGGAGAAAACCCTTCCTCACATTGCCCACACAAGCAGTAGCAGCAGTGCCATTTTGATTCAAATGTCCATGCACGCGTCATTGTTCATCTAAGAAATAGTAGAAGACGATATACTGTATGCTTGAGTGTGCTTTTATACCAACCCATAAACCTCAATAGGTGTTATAAGGATGAACATGCATGAATTAAGCAGTTGCATTTCACCACTCCACCAAGTGCTGTTGGTATCATCACTGTGAACAAACCAGGTTGATTAGTACCACTGTTGTTACCAGTTTGTACAACCACTATAGATCTTGCTCAGTATATATATCCATACCAATAAGACTAGTTGAATCATAAGAGTAGCTATTCAAAAGTAGAAACACAGCATTTCTCTGTCTGCTTTATGCACCCTATAAAGGAGTCAGAGATCAGCACTAATTAATTTTGTTCTCGCTCCATTAATCTTTGCCGGATTCTAATTCTAAACTACATTCTAATCCTAAAATACATTGCATAGAGATGCCAACTACTTAGCAAGTAAATGAGTGAGATGTACTGTGAAAATACGCAAGATGGTGCTAGAATGCATGCGTGAGACATGCTGCTGTAATAACTCGAGTGTGCACAGCAGTTCATTCCAGTAGCGTCACTTTTTTTAATCTATAGCAGAAGCCTGTACCACTCCCCTTTTTGCTGCTTGACAAGGTGGTATAGCACCATGCAGCATAATTATCTCTTCAGTGCAGATGGACCCTGGAGTCCATTAGAGTCGCTATATATAGAGCTGATCTATAGGGCATACGTCATACCGATGCGATTGTAGTCACAATTGCTTGTCTGCTTAGTCAATAGCGGTAAACAATGTGAAAAGTGGGGGCACTCAAGCCTCCCTTTGCAAGCATCGAGGCTTCGCTGTATTTGCACTCGCCTGTAGCTATGTGGGTGGGAAGTGTAACACTGAACAGTTCAAGATCGGTGACTTGACTAAACTAGCTGTTGGATTGGTCATTATTTTCGGTATTGTACTTGGCCTGATTGGTAGAATAATTCAAAGAGGGAACAAGTGAAAAAGTTGGCACAAGCAGTATCTGTACATGCCATGAGTTATTAAGTGCTGGCTAATCAAGTACAAAACAAGTGTTGAAGTCACTATTCAGCTGTCACAATTTATCATATAACAATCATGACAACGGTTCTGTGTGGCCATAGAATATTATCTATGGTGTGACTGGTTTGCTAATGCTATTAATACGACTAGCAAGTTACAAAAGTATTGCTTAGATGTACAATAATAGAGGTATACTTTCTACAATTCTTCCCTTGAAACTCTCTAGCTATGTATATTACTTGAGTTTGAGGTAGACAATAATCACCAGACCTGCCCCAATAGCAATACAGAGAAGAGGGATTCCAACACCAAGACCAATAGCCAGTGCGTTATCCACATTTTGGTTGGTCATAACTGCAGGATATGGAAGACGATACAAACAGTGGGCACAGTCATTTTATGGTTACAGATCAGAGTTGTACAGATTATCAATGGAGCTGCCTATCGTAGAGTCGGTAGACTCTATATGTAGGGATACGATAGACACACAATATATATGCTAATACAAAAAAACGGTACACTTATAAGTAATAGTTGTACCATGGCTAGCTAGGGTGTATGGGATTGTACCATGAGTGCAGTTTCATATATTCGTGAGGGCGAAGCCCGAGGGAATACATAAAACTGTGTGAAGGGTACAAACATCCTAGCTAAGCCATGGTACAGCTGACTTGTACCATAGTGTCAATTATGTTTTCACAAGAACACCACAGCTGCCAAGCAAAAGCTCATATAGACCTTACCCAATTTGGTCACAAAATCAAGTGCATGTGATGCAGGCAGCCATGAATTTAAGTGCATGTGACACCGGCAGTCATTTAGAATAACATTGCTAGTATGGCAAAAGAAAATGGAGGTTTGTCTGCTTCTCGCAATCTGCGCAGGGATCAGCCTGAACTTAGCAGGAATACTAACTACTGAACAGCGAATGTGAACATACTTGAAAGACAGCTATGCAGCTGCACGCATTTCCGCAATCACAATAGAATGTAGCTACCATCTTCTTGCCACTCATGAAACCGAGTCTTACTGAGAATACGGAAAGATTGTGGGCAGATAACTGGCTATGACGTCAATTGCATAAGCCTAGGGTATACCGATATACCCTAGGGTATATTGGGCTTCAAAGGCACCGCTTAGTGTACATGGGATTTGTCCACTGTGGTGGTGCCTTTCAAATGCCACACACTATGGTACAAGCCTTTATAACACACGTACCATTCATCTTGGAGTGTTTTCATGACCAAAAAGACTCCTGGTGTGAAACGGTATGCATCCGCGGAGAGTACGTACAAGGAAATTCATTGAAGCAATCATTGCAGTGGGCAGGGTAGGTGCAGGTATTATGAGACAGCACCAATTATGGGTTTTGTACTTTACTACATACATCGTCACTTCGTCTGAACATTGTCAAATGTATCCTCTACCGTTTGAATGGTGCAAAGCATTTGGTATTCATGATTTGGACAGTACATAATATTGTGATGAAATTTATGGGTAGTTCCAATTGTCCTAATAAAACACGCACTGCCAGAATACCAACAAACATGTTTGCATGGAAATGGTTCTAGCAGAATCTTCTATGTTGGTAGGGTGTAGCTACCTAGCCAAACGATGATTAGGTATGAAACATATATAGCTGGGATGTCTCATAATACATACCGTCTCATAATTGCCTCACTAACATGTGATAACAAGTGAGTCTTTAAAAGACTTGATATGTGGATTGCCACATGTATCTCCCCCCCCCCTCCCCCGCATGCAAAAAATCATCTGGGAACGAGACTATGTATGCGTTGTGTTGTCAATGGAACGAGGCACTTCATAAGACTGGGTCTGTACGTATAATATTGCTATGTTAGTACCTACTGTATTCTGTGAGCAGGGTGAATGCCGATCTCAAGACTCAAGTATGGTTACAACAACATATGAATGTCCCTAATGTCCCTAATAGACTGCCTATGGTCTTCAGACAGGGAGAGCTGGCTTTGTCATCCATCCAGGGAAGGGTTGACTCAAGATACCTGGACCTGATTCTTCAGCTAATGCTGGAATGTAACACCTGAGTCCGTATACCATTAAGGCAAGGACACCTTCTGCCCAGGTGCCTGTGAGGTCACTGACTTCTGCTCTATGACAGCAACTTCAACTCAAATATGCGCCTGCTGCTAAACAAATGACATAAACAAGTAATAAAAAAACATTAAATGTAACAGGATGTAGGGATACCAGAACGGCAAAAAGTATAAGGAAGCAAGGGAGGGATGATCACACAAAACAGTGAAGTATACAATCACCCCTACACATCTTTTTTCGTTGTACACGTGTATGGGAAAAGATCTCTGTAGGGGAGATTGTATCCTTCCCTTGTTTTCTTACTTTTTGCCGTTCTGGTATCCCTACATCCTGTTACATATTTGTTGTTTTTTATTACTTTAGACAACTATCCTACATCTGATTACCGGCTAGCTATTGCAGCTTATATGGAGCTGTGTACTTTAGTCCGAATCTAACTTTCAACTGCTGTTCTTGCAGTCTCAATATTTCAGCTCCCTTAAAATCACTCAAGATTGTCGCTACCTATTGATGCCTGCATGCCTGGTTTTGGTGCATCCAGCACACAACTGAAGCTCTGGAATGCAACGCGTACGTAGAGAAAACAGCACGTAACTACGTATATGCTGGCTATACACCGTAGCGGTTATCAAAGCCCCCATCGGACTGGCTTAGGTCATATGACTTAGCATTAGCAATAGATAAGGTGATCAGATGATTTATTGGTTTTGATATCTAAGAGCTGTGGGATACATCATAGCTACATACATGAGGCCATGATGTGCGTGTATCTAGAGTGTAGCAACGGTCACTATGCTAGCAGGTTTCAACAAAACAATGTGGTTGGAGACCATTTCGATGAAGAGTACGACAAGCCAGATATGAATGCTGATGTGACATACAGTGTGTGGTGTGAGCAGTCAAATGGCTCCGGCCTCAACTTGGCTCCACCCCATCAGAGCACTGCTTTCTGTCTACTAGCTCTTCCCTTAAATTCTGAGCAGCCAGTTTGCACCTCCAAAAATGACTTAGAAGTAGTATTGCTTTATTGTGCATGTGCAATAACATAGTATGTAGCTAGTTACCATAGCTTTCAAAGTTGGCAGTAAACAATAACTGTGTATCCTGGGGGCTTCAATAGAGTACAGTAGGTGTTCTGGGATGAGACCTCACAGTGAGTAATCTGATTAGTGGATTCTGTATTAGGTAGCTAAATAATGCATCCGGTGAAGCACAGGACTCAGTGAATGTGTCAGCTGTATGCTGTATGACACATGGTCTAGCATTTGTAGTTGCATGGGCTTAATTCGTGCTTAAAATATCATCGAGTCAGTAGACTCTACATGTAGGCAGTAGACTCTACATGTAGGTATAACGTACCGTATTTATGCTAATAATTTAAAACGGTACATCCAATCTGACAGTAGAAATTCACTAATCCAACCAATTAAGCGGTAGCGCAGGACACAAATTATTTTCTGTGATTCCAATCTAACGATACCAGGAAATGCACTTATCCAAACAACACGAGTTCCAAGAAAGACAGAGTGCCATTTACAAATACATGTTTACTAGATGTCAAGAACAAACGTTGAAATGCAGTGCGTGGCATGTCAGTTGATGCCTATTTCGTTGGAATACAACAGTCCTTGGTCACAAACGAGTTCTCTCGAAACTGAGCGCGTGGCATCGTGGTTGATGATGCCCACTTCCTGGAATAGTACTATAGCCACACCGCCGAAATGTAGCTTGTGGCATGGCAGTGGTGCCTGTTTCCTGGAATAGTGTAGTCGCAACCGTCACAAACGCTGAATGCCAGCGCGTGGCATGGCATGCAGTTGACGTTCATGTTCCTGGAATAGCACAGCCACAACAGTCACAAACGCTCGAAATACAGCGCATGGCATGGCAATAGATGTCAATTTCCTGGAATACAGTCACAAATGCTCAAAATGCAGTACGTGGCATAGCAGTTCAACGCCCATTTCCTGGAATAACAACAGTCACATACGATTTTGCAGCACGTGGCAATTTCTATCAATTATAATGGTACATCCAATCTAATGGTAGAAATTCATTTCCTGGAATTTCAATGAGTCCATTCCAATCCTACGGTAGCGAATATTCTTTTCTACTTGGGCCGTTTTAAATACGGTATCATTCATATCCGAGCATTTGACATGCAATCAGTCTCCTATTCTGTGCATGCTCAACTAACTTTGGACGTCTTTGAGAATGACCTCTTGGTTACCAGGTAGACTCCACTGAATCATTCCAACATGAACAGTGAGACGTTTTGTGCGTTGGATGGTGGACAGATTGGCCATGGTCAGGTTGAGGTAGAAGAATTCATCCCCCTCAACTAAATCATCTTGAACAATACTGATGTTCACAGTGTGGCTCATGGTTACCTCATCAAACATGAGTTGACGAGTAACTCCCTGATAGTCATCTGGAGCTATGGGTCAGAATGAGAACCAACAAATTTACTCAGTCCCTGTACACATCAAGAAGTTTATTATAATATTCCCATGGAATAGCCAGTAAATACGAAGACCCATGCAGTGTTTCAGCCGTGGCGAGCTCTCATGCAATTGTGAGAACTAATTAAGTGGAAACTGGTAGATGAATCACCATAATGAACACTGTGGCATGACAATACCATATATAGGTAGTTACTGTTCACTAATTGATCCACTTCCAACTAAATCCACCCATACATAGACAAAGTTGTTCTCTAAGTAGTACTTCCTCAAGCTTGTTGGTGAGCGGCATTTTAACATTCAGAATGCCATGGAGCTCACAAACATGCAGATCCCCTTGCTTCATAGCCCGGGGATAATTTCATGGAGACAAAAAATTGAACCACATCCTGGGGTACAATAATGCAAAGCATGAGGCCCTATTATCGTGGTATATAATGTCCTTCTATACAATGATAACAGACAAAGTGATGCTGACATACATGTGGCAGTGCCATCTACGGTCGAGAATATCACAGGCAGACTAAAATTCCCATCTGGAATCGTCAGGTTCAAATCTGCCACATTCACATCTACAGAGAAGGTTCCTGAATCCTCATATACCACAAAGGAGGAACTCACAATGCTCAGGGAACCTGCAGGGGATATATAAAAGGTAGCTATACTGTCAGACATTTGGACAATATCTTGCAGTTAACTGTGCACTATAGTAGTGTTAATTGCTATGTGGTATGTCTTCACTGATGACGCCCAAATTTCTTCTGTTTATCTAAAACACTGGATACATTCTCAGCTCTACAGCATCGTATTATAAAATGACTTTCCATAAGGTTTCCTCTCATGCAAAGTATTTCCATAGTTGCAACCATTAAAATTGCGGTTGCAATAATAACAGCTAGCGTAGTTAACCATTTAAAAATGTTCGTAATAATTGGATCCACCTAGCTAGCTAATGGGCACTTTCTTTCCATGAATACGCATGACTGTGTTTACATAATATGAATATTGTAACAAGTAGGTATTATGCCTCTGATTGCTTATGAACAACACAATTATAAGCAGCTGATTATACACACAATAATCAGAAATAAATTCCGTCTGGACCCACAGTATTAAATTACCCCACGCGTGCATGCGCGAAGCGGGGTTAAGCATTGGTGGTATGAACAGTTAGCCTCGTTCCCAGGCCATCGCCCAGCTTTTCGTCGCTTACAGTACGGAAAAAGCGGGAGAGGGCCTGGGATAATTTATCATGTGCGTGACATCAGGGTGGGTACACCATAAGCTAGCGCAATTGCGGACTCACCCAAACTTCAGCCCTTTTCAGTGTAGGACAGAAGCTAAACATGCTTATTCAAGTTGCTCACCGTTGCTGTTGAGATGTCTCACTAGTGTGAATTGTATACGTAGCTAATGCCCTCAAACTTCTTTATATGAATATTCACATGACGCAGCACATGGCAGCGCAGTTACCCAGCAGGGTAGTATACTAGCTAGCTAGCTTGTTTTGTACATACATGTAGCTGATTGCTCTTTCAAGAATGACAACAGAGCAATTTGGGCACATTTTGACATCTGCGATGTTGACAATTCCAAAGCACTTTGCAAGATTTGCAGCGAAAGGGTTCCAAGAGGTGGGGACACACCAAAGTTTTGAGGAAGTATATAAGTTGGTGGTGGCTGAAATTAGAAAGATAGCTAGCAAGTTTATTCTTCAATGATATTGGATATATCGGCTTGAACTATAGCATCAGTACCGGTATCAGTACAGCCTTAGTTTTCAACAAGTTATGAAATTAATATTGCTGCAGTAAGCTTGCCCAATTGTTCAATATGAACCTCTTGCAGACTGCAGCAGACATATGCAACGACGAGAAGGTAGCGCAATTTTATGACAGCAATTTCACTCCTGACCACATACAGACTAGCAAATTAAAACTGCTATGACCAGTCTAGTGATTACCTTGATTGCTCAGTATACGTACTCCCATCAGCAGCACAATAATTTATACTAAATTCGAGGGGCAACCGCACTCCTGGTAGCCGCGATGCAACCCGTTGCGACTCGCCGTAGCGCGCAAGCTAAGTATTGTAATTCCTTCCAATTAACGCACATGCCACGTGGCAACCACGCACGCTCAGTTGATCGCGAGCAATGGCGACCAAAAGGAAGACAAGACACTATTACAGCACTCACAACTTAGCCAGCACGGTGAGTTTCGGCATGTAAGCGTCAGTGAATGACAGCGATCACGGCCGTGTGGTTAGGATCTTCGTGTGCCTTTCCTAAGAACGGTGCTGTCACCGGAAGTCGAAGAGAGCGCACGAACAATGGCGAGCAACGGCGAGACAAAAGCGCTCATATCTCCATCACCAAGGTGAGTTTCAGCACCAACTTTTTACATTCAAGTCAGCGCATGATAGCGATCACGGTGGTGTAGTCAGAATTTCTGTAGGCCAAGCCTAAGTACTCGAACATTATATATATTATTTATATTATATTACGCGGCACAATTTTTCCCCTACCAGGAGTGTAATTATGACAGCAATTTCACTCCTGACCCACATGCATGCAGACTAGCAAAATTGCTATGACTAGTCTAGTGATTACCTTGATTGCTCAGTAGTTGGGCTCTCCCATCAGCAGCACAAAATATTAAAATCTGGAAAAACATGAAATACACATTAAACAACAATCTGTCTTGCTTTAGTATTGCAAAAACCACCTCTTTTCACTGATTAGCTTGCCTCAACTATGGAAACAATTAATCCAGAGGAGCCTCTCCTGAACTTTAGTCTGCTATGCAGGACAGGGGCTACCAAATGGCAGAAAAGATGGTGAGAATGCTCCATCTGTCCATACCATCTGTTCATCACAACAATGGGTCTATATATCCCGCATGGCAACAATGACCATGAGAGGCCCAATACTTCAGTGAGGCTTGGAGTATGGTGCAGGCAGCAATGCATTGAACTAGTCCGAAAACCCCCCCAATTCAAACGGTAGCAACGCAACAGCAATTCTGTAATGTCTCATCCAGTCCCAGATCCAAATGTCTACCTAGTTCATTACCTTAAGGTGGCACATACCCCTTTACGTTAGGTTACCTTTAACCGTCGGGGGCCCCTGACGGTTAAAGGTAACCTAACGTAAAGGGGTATGTGACGGTTAAAGGTAACCTAACGTAAAGGGGTATGTGCTACCTTAACTTTCTAGCTTTCACTTGTTTGCTTGTATAATTGGGGCGAGCGTGAGCGAGCCCCACATAGACGAGTTCGCTGTATATGTTATGTATCGTATGTCGTGCCGTAAATCACTTCCTGCTCATATTTTGCGTGTGATGAATTGAATTGAATTTTATTTTTAGGTCCTGTCGCAATGACAACAGGCCAAGTTTGGCCATAGGACCATACACAAAGTACAAACAAACAAATAAGTTGATGGTAGGTTACAAGTAGAGTTGGAATGGGATTAGGGTTAGAGGTAGGAGGAGGGAGAAGGAACTTGCCGGAGGGAGGGAGGAGGGAGAGGGAACTTGCCGGAGGGAGGGAGGAGGGAGAGGGAACTTGCCGGAGACTGTCTGACTGAGACACGAACTATGAACAGTCTAAGCTTACCTCAACAAAGATAGAGACTATAGCGCGCGGTGAGGGGCTAAATGAAGACACGGAGAGTGCTTTAAGCCATCTCATGTCCTGCATGCAGAGCACATAATCATTATTATAATCATGGTGTGCAGCATGCATACCGCTAGCGATAAACCATCACGGTATGATGTGCCTGTTAGACTGCTTCATCTATTGCCAGAGGATGGGATTAACTTGACTGGCCTGCGCTCGGTAACACTCAGCTCACTGTGACCAACCATGACACAAATCTGGCATCAGCAAAGAATGAGGAAGTTGCCCTTGGTGGCGACAACAAAGACAGAGACCGCTCCTGGACCTACCTGTCAGACTGCTTCGGCTAACCTGACTCAAAGTTGCTGCGAAGTGCACAAGTGTACTTTTAGTGTCATAACTTCTGGTGTGATCTGTGTCCTTAAATTGTGCTTTCCGTCACATTCTAATGACATGCACTGACAGTCATGCACATGCAACAGTGCTCCATGCACATTCAACACACTGAACACGCTCAGGCTCGCCCCACAATGTTCTACATTCGTCTAGTTGTATAATCGTACCCATCCACAAGAGTGGATCTGCAGAGGATGTAAACAACTATCGAGGAATCACCCTGCTAGCTACCAGTTATTGCAAAAATCTTTACTGCGCTGCTGGAGAGTTGTATACAGGTGTGGGCTGAAGAAAGTGGAATCCTTACTGACTGCCAGTTTGGATTTCGAGGTGCCCATAGAGCCACGGATGCAATCTTTGTGCTGAATACACTAATCGAACAAAGTAAGTGGAAACGAAAGAAACTTTTCTGTAGGTTTGTAGACTTTCGCAACGCCTTTGATTCCATGGATCCTCAACTCCTGTGGAACAAGTTATGGAACCTTATTGGGATTAGCACAAAGGTGTTAACAGTCTTGCAGAGTATGTATCAGAGCGCACAGTCTGCAGTTTACACTCAGAGAAAATTGATTGCAATATTGGAGTCAGACAGGGGTGCCCCCTCAGTCCCACCTTGTTCTCATTGTTTGTCAGCGACCTCATGGACCGCATGAGAGACAAAATGGAGGGAATATCACTAAACAGAACGATTGTGCACGGATTGATGTTTGCAGACGATGTGGTGCTAGTGGCAGAGACACAGGAGAAGCTGCAAGCAATGTTTGATGAACTCTCAATGTACTGCAAGGACTGGAAGTGATTACTGAAAAAACCAAGATAATGGTTTTTGGAAGCAGTATAATTGGCAGTTGTTCCAGTTTCATTACAAGGACAAAACAATCGGTGTAACTGACTGCTTCAGGTATCTTGGCTTTACGTTAAGCAATCGAGGAGCTGTGCAAGGGGTTAATATCCTGTCACAGAGTGGCCTCAAAACATTGAGAGTTATTATGAATAAAGTGCAGCAGTTGGGAGAGCTAGAACTTGACCTACAGATTTCTGCAACAGTGGACCTCCAATCTGTGGGATGACTCTGGCAGAGCGAATGGAAGTAGAAATAAGCTCAGGACTTATAGGATGTTCAAGCAGGATTTCTACCTTGAGCCATATTTGCTCCAAATTAAGGATTCTGCTATGAGAAGGAGTCTGTGCTGCTTTCGCATAAGCTGTCACCCCTCCAGACTGAGAGGGGAAGATATCATCGACCAAGACCTATTCCAGCAGGTCAGCGATATTGCCCTCTCTGTCATAAAAGGGGAACTTGGAGATGAGGTAGAGGATGAGACCCACTTTTTACTTGAATGTAACTCCTATGCAGACGAGCAGTGCCTACTATTTCAATCCCCTTTTCCTCTCTTGGGGCAGAGCAAAATTTGTTCTCCTGACAAGCTCCGTGGACCCCACCGCAATTATGTGCATTCCCAAGTTTGTCCATACATGTTTTTTTTAATGTAATGAGTTAATTAGTTGTTTATGTTCTAGAATTGTCAATAATCATTCATTCATTCATATTACACTTGTGTGCTTGTGGTAATTACAGTTGCTCTTCATTTTCTTAGGGTAGATATTTATCCCACTTCTGTAGGCTTGCTCCATTGATATTCAACTTAACTGCCCGTATTCCACTCTTCCTAGGGGTATGAAGTTTACATGGGTCGTGTTTTCAATACACATGTACTGTACGTAGACATAGTAGCTACACGTCGGTACGGTGTATACATAGACTAGTGGAATGTGTGACATTGTTGGGCAAGCGTGAGCGAGTGCATGTGTGAAATTAGCTATGTGGAACAGTTGTATGTGGAACAGTTGTACGTAGCGATATTTCTCCGAGACCAAAAATGCTGCTTTTTTGTGACCTAGGTTTCCTTAGTTATACTGCGCATGTGCAAGAATACGGGAATCTACCAGTAGTCAGGAATCGCGAATACATGTAAGTGACCATAATAGGGGACCGTACGCAAGACTGTCATCAGAATGTGACTACATGAGAACAGCTCCAGCCACAGAATATCACACCACTGGGGAGGTACAGAAGTAGGTATAAAGTATAAACTTTGGTTCTGAAAGGGGGCGTCCCATGACTTGAACAACTGCATGTGCACGTGGATTCATCATCAACGTGGAGTGTGGCGTGTAGGGCTGGGCGGTGGAATGCTCTGGCACCGACTAGAGGGGGTGGCATGGCAGTGTGACAAGATCACGTACACAGGCTGTAATTTCGTTTCTTCTACCATTCAAGTTCTCCATGGGAGAAGGCTGCTCTGCACTTTCAAATAATGCATCCCGAATATATAGACAAGTGCAGACTACCAGCCGCTTACTTAGCTTAGTCTTGGTACCAGACTCTCACTCACGACAGAGGAGTCTGGTCGACGACATGCGACTTGTTCTGACACTAAGTAGGTACAAACCACAGCGCTTCTTTATACGGCACGTTTATTCACCATTGACAATAGAGCGCAGACACTCCATTATTGGGCGAGCGTGACTAGTTGTAGTCTCGCGCGCGGCGATATATGGCGCTGCACGCGCGCGCGTACAACATATAATGTATGTCTATCTGTCTCCCATACCGTAAATCCAATTGCTCGTACCGTAAATCTCCGCCGTGCGCGAGAGCCTGGCACCGAGACTATGGCGACAAAAGCATGAAAAGACACAGATCGATCGTGACCAGTTCTAGGCTGAAGTCATTTACTCATGAATTTTGTACTTTACACAGATGACTTGTTGATGGCACCAACCTACTATATACCTGGAGTACAAAGTAAATCAGTAATGTAGTAAAATTTGATTGTATCAGCTATAGCATATTTATGGGCAACTATTAATATTCATAACTTGGATGAAGAATTAAGTGTGAGGTGGCGGTGGGTGTCCCGCGTGAGCAGAAAGGGCAGGACAGGGGGAGTGCACCAAAAGGGTGCGAACAGCATGGTCGCGTCCGGGCTTAACCGTGAATAGCCTCGGGTGGGGGATTTAAGCGTATATGAGCCTAGAAAACATGTACAGTGCTTTCATCTTCTACAGCCTCGAATTCCAGTGTTCAAGGCTGATTATTCTACTGGAGCACGTTTATCATTGCCGGAGCATCTTGATCTCGTTAGCGATTGGGTGTGGTTAAATTCACAAATGTAGAAAACATGGCTGTGTGCAGTTCGAGCGTGTGAAGTCTTAAGTAAATTAAAACTGACCTCCAATGTCTATGTTGGTAAAGAGTTAATTGGTCGGGCAATACAGTGCAAATACATTGAATCACCCGTAAAATTATATTCATATTTTTTTGCAGTGTATGGCGGCCAAATGGAAAGCAAAAGCGTTAATAACTTCACCACTTATCACGACGAAGTAGTCAGAATTTTCGCATGCCTTTCCTTTAAGGTTACGGGATACTCGTGCGCGCCCCGTGCGAAATGTATAGGGAAATGTATACTTGAGCTCACTAACCAAGAATCTCTGGCACGAAGAGCGTGAGCAACTTGATTCTGGCGGTGGAGGTGTGCTGTCACAAGGTGCAGGGCATGACGGAAGCTTTTTTGATAGCATAATCCCTGGCAAATTTATCTGCTGTCTCGCTCGAGAAAAGCGGTAAATACGGCTTTTTGGTGAACTGAACTGCTCGTTTTTGCACGGCTATACAGCGTATCGGTAAAACTTCTGTCATGCTCTGCACCTTGTGACAACGCACCTCCACCTCCAGAATCAAGTTGCTCACGCTCTTCGTACCAGAGATTTTTGGTTAGCGAGCTTAAGTATACATTTCCCAATACATTTCGCACCGCGCGCGCACGAGTATACCGTAACCTTAACTGACCTATGTGCTTACTAGGAATAGCTAGAGATATACCTTTCAAGAATGAAAAGTAGCTATAATGCTCACGGTAGCAGGATGATCAGTGGCGGATCCAGGGGGGGTTCCGAGGGTTCCATGGAACCCCTCTTTCAAGGAGAACCCAAAAATGTATTTTGATAAGACTGTACACGCAACGCAGAAAAGCAAGCTGCATGTTTGAAATGTAAGAGCAACTTACCTACCTTGACCGTTCGCGGGCTGAAAGCCTGGAGGCAGACATAGTCTTGAGCTAGCTCAAGAGCGCATAAGTAGATCGCCCGCCCGGAGTAAGAGCGTGTAACTTCCAGGAAATTCAAACCGGGCAAAATACATGAGTTGTACTAAAAATAGCTATAGCATGTCTAAACACTCTTGTAGAGATTCTTTCCGCCACGTGATAATTGACTGAAGCGGCGACACTGTGGTCAATATTCTGTGTTGTTGTGCACAGCTGTGTAGTTCTGAGCCAAGTGATGGCAGGAAGCGACAGCGACAGCTACCAGAGAACGCTCTGCTCTACGGCTGTGCTGAAGGCTAACCTAGTTAGCCTCGTACCCAGGCTGTACGAGGCTATAACCTAGTCTATACTCGAACACACAACGGTTATTAATTGTGTGGATGTGCTTTACCTGAGGCTGGAGGTGGAGGACGTCGACATCTGATGATCAGCAACGATCGCCACGGTGGGTTATAGGTTCCAATAAGCTCAGCCGGAGCCGAATTGCTAGCCACTTAGATTTTCACACTTGGCTAACGCATTCACAATTACCGCCGTACGGCTTCAGGTGCAACCGGATGTTCTATTTTTAGTACAACTCATGTATTCCGCCTGCACCACGGGCGCCTATTGAAGTTACACGCTCTTACTCCGGGCGGGCGATCTACTTATGCGCTCTTGGCTAGCTACGTAGGTTTACGCGCACGCTGCAGCGCTGCTACACAATTTAAATTTTACATCAATTATTAGAAAATAAAGCAAAAACGCAGTGTTCAGTACGTGGTTGTAATCCGTCGACGATGAAAAGAAGGAAGCTAACAGCCCCACACATCGATACTTACTGGTTACTTAGTCAATCTTCTTTGCGTCTGGGAACGTGTCCAGAATGCGCAGAGATGCTACGAGAGCGCTTCCTAATCGCGGAAATTTTTTTTTCGCACTTCGCGCGGACTGATCGCCGCTTCGCGGCTCTGCGCACCGCCTTCGGCGGTGCGCTGTGTATGTGCCTACCAACCTGCTAAACCCCCCTTTCAAATTTCTAGATCCGCCACTGATGATTGCGTGTAACCGTCCAGGGGCAGATCCAAGAAAATTTATAAGGGAGCCAGTATAAGGCCCCTCCAAATCAATTTATAGTTTCTCATCTCACTCCCAGTGTACTGGGCATGCGGGCGGGCGGTATACATTTGGCAATATCTCACCTTTTTAGCTCTTCCTTTTCTTTTTCAAGTGTTTCCTCCCGACTCTGCTCCCGATCCACATGTAGACAGGTATGATGTAATGCAATTTTCCACTGAGCATGCTCAGTTCATGAGATACTTGAGGAAGCCAAAACCCACGCGGGCGGAAATTAGAGAAACTATAAATTGATTTGGAAGGGCCTAATGCTGAGGTGCTTTTTGAGTCGTCGGGCGGTGGGCGGCCGGACAATTAACGCCCAGAAATCAAGCTAGTGAAATTGGGCTACAAGTGCATGTGAATAGTTGCCCAGGTATGTCGACAAGAATTAAAGTTGAGGATCAAGAACACTTCCTATTTAAAGTTGAGACAACCACTGATATCTCCCTGCAAAATTTTACATCATACGGCGCACTTAGTTACACCATAGGCAATTACAGTGTACATTATCGGTACATGCAAAAGAAGGATACACAACTGTCATTAATGTAGTGAAATGTGATTGGCTGCCATGATAGTATCAGCTACAGCATATTTATGGACAGCAAGAAAGACCAATGTAGTGGCTTTCAAATCAGAACCCCCCAGAGTGAAGGGCTGCTGGGCGGCCCTTGGCGCCTTCGCCGTCCTGCATGGTTCTCTACTTCCAGGGCCGGCACGGCCAGCACCATGCACCGTTTTTTCGTCGCCTTGTATAATTAGTAGGTATAGGAGTAGGCTACTTGCAAGGAAACCAGAAAGCAGTGGCAGCTGCAAAGCAGCGAAGGTGCTACTAGAGCCCATCCAGGTAACTGAAGAATGACCATGAAAAAAAACAAACACCAAACGCGCTTCGCGCAGCCTGAGATTGGATGCACTAGTGGTCATAACAGTGGGCCACAAATATGTACGGCCCTGGAATGATATGGTGTACTCGTGGTTCTCGTGCCAAATGTTTCACTTAGTCTCTGGTACCGAGACTATGTTTCACTGGGCGACGCCAACTTTGCAGGGATGACACGCTGAAGACTATAAAGTAAGGTTTTGCACATTGCTAACACCCACTGTACTGCAAATGTTATGATACTCTAGCTTCTTACCATGCACATAAGAATGGTACGCTTCGCCATTGGTAGGGTTGACACCATGAAATTGAAGGTAGAGAACACCACTATAGGTACCCGTTCATCTAATAATTGGGGCGAGCCTAGCCTAGAGCAATTACCGGAAGTCAGTATGCGCGCACGGTCACGTGAGTCGATCCGTGCTGGTTGGGGAAAATTCGAGGGGCTAGCCTGCTTGACTACCTTGGAACAAGGCTATAAATATAGATTAGACACTGAGACCAAGGGATCTACACGATTTAGAAACCTGAGGGCCCTGGGCTGTAGCGTCAGTAACGGTAACTATAGCTACGGCTAGCGCTTCAGTTTCAACAAATTAAGTTAACCTACGAGTCGGAGGTCCTGTTCGACAAAAAAAACAGACTGACTACGAGTACGACAAGCAGAATACTACTAGAAACAAAAAATTTTCTTACAAAAATTACAAATGATTTAGTGATGGCCACCCCGATCGACTCCCGAAAAAGCAGACAAACAAGGAATGCCATTAACCAGCCTCAGTCCCATCCCATTGAAAAATGTAGAATTTAGGGATGGGATGGGACTGAGGCTGGTTAATGGCATTCCTTGTTTGTCTGCTTTTTCGGGAGTCGATCGGGGTGGCCATCACTAAATCATTTGTAATTTTTGTAAGAAAATTTTTTGTTTCTAGTTTGTGAGGTTTTTTGAGCGCATGGAATGCGTAACTTTCCTGATGTCAGATTTTATTAATTGCCTTGATGGATGTGAACCTTCTGCTGGGCACTGAGCAGGCTTTGATGCTTCATTCTATTTCCACTAATAATATGAGTATTCCAAACCTCTAGCCTAACTCACAGTATTGGTGGTATGTTCCGCACTGTAGTTACGTCATTAAAAGAAAGCCACGCCTCCATGATGGCATAGTCACGATAGATCTTGGCAAGAACAGGTTGGTAGAAATTCCTCGCAGCGGTAGTGAGGCACCAGATGATGGATTCACAAGGATTCAGCGGATCACCAAGCGCCCGAAATGGGGTTGGTGCAAAACCTGAACTCTGGACTCTGGACTGGACCGTGGACTGGACTCTGGACTGCATTTTGGACTGCATTTTGGACCGGATATTGGACTTGACTTCGTACGCAGGCCCAGAAGACTAGTCGGAGGTCGCTATATCTCTGTCTCAGTGGATGCCTATGGGAACTTAAGTGGGGACGACGTGGAGTAGCTACCCTGAGATCTGCTGGTGGAGGCTGGGGCTCTATCCTACAGGATTATTTCTGCTGGGGCAAATATCGGGAATCTGGTCGTTCCTGGCAGAATAGAGCGTGTGCCGTCGATTGTTATACAGTTTGCTGTCTGAGTGAGCTACAAGACTGATTTCGTGCCTATGATGACGACATTGTGTGTTAAGTTCTCTGCTGACGATGGGCTCTATCCTACGGGATTTCTACGGATACTCAGACAACATCAGAACCCTGGTCACTTGATGGAAGTGGAACAGAGCGTGCTAGCTGTTGAGCTTGAACCAACTGATCATGTGTGTGTGTGTTGTATTTGTTGTGGATCAGCTTGGTCTTCTGTATGCCTTCTGGGCCATGAATGATTGAGTCCAATATCCAGTCCAAAATGCAGTCCAGAGTCCAGTCCACGGTCCAGTCCAGAGTCCAGAGTCCAGGTTTTGCACTAACCCCCCGAAATGCTGTAAAAAAAGAATGCAACGTGCGTTTGCATGTGAACTGCGCATGCGCATTTGGCACGCGTGACCTCTGGTTGCACCAAAATGGCTTCGTGCTAGCAATTCACGGAATCGTAGCTAGCCAGAAGTGCCGTTCCTGACAGTATGTAGTCAAAAGGGACGAAAGGAGCTACTACGACGAAAGCGATGTTGTTCTGTGAGTGAACTAGCTCAGGAAATGCTTTTGTTAGCCAGCTATGCTAGTCAATGAGAAAGAAGAAAGAAGAAAGAAAGAAAGAAGATGACGAAATCGGAATTTTCCGGCGACTTATTTCTCGACTCCCACGTACTCTCAGGTACGTTTGCGAGTGTTTTTGTGAACTGCTAGGCAGTATCATTCTGTCTGCATGCTTGGTTTGGGGGGTAGTAGCTTCTTTGGCCGTTTTCCTGCTGGTGCATCAGTATGGTATTTCGAAATTTCCTTAGCCATCCCTAAATAGAGAACGCTACCGCGTTCTCTGATAATCACGAGCAGTCACTTGGCTCCGCCCCTCAACTTGGCTCCACCCCACCGGTGCCGTCATTGATCGCTTTAGCTTCTCCTTCGTGTACTCATAGATAATATACTACGAAACATAGATAATATACTACGAAACGGGATTGGAAACGGGCCACTTATCACTTACTTATATAGCACGCGCACTCCGCGTTGTAACGGAAGTTGTTACAAAAACCGCGCCCATCAAGCTATAGCATGGACCTCTTCCGAACTTCTTGTTTCCAAGACGGGAGTCCACCGCTCCAGAATGTACTCCGCTTGGTAAGTGTACAAGTAGGTACATGTATAGCTTACTGTAGCTAGTCTCGGTACCAGACTATTCGCGAATAGTCTGCTACCGAGACTATCGCTAGGCCTACTCTAGCCAGGGGGAGGGTTGACTAGCTATGATTGTACTGATTTTCTCTTCATACAGCCCCAGTCGATCCAGCAGTTAAACAAAGGCAGTGGAAAAGCCATGCTAGATCATGATTCCCTTACTGCATCTTCAGTGAAGGCAACGATTGGTCTCCTGTCACGGATAGAAAACGAAGAAAACAAGCTTAAAGTGGAGATATTTGCCAGTGATTTACATAGCTGTCTCTAGCTTTCTCATGTGAGGCTAAAGGCCAGGGAAAAGATCCAGAGGGCTCCTGAAAGGAACTTCAACTCAAAAGTGATGAAATATAACATGCATGAGAACATTTCAAAAACTTCTACATTTGTAATCGTTTCCAAAATACAATAAATCCAACCAAACATGAAGATTTTCACCCATCGGCACAGGGTTCCGTATTCGTAGTTTTCCTCCTCTTGGGGAGAGAAGTTTTTCTCTTTCTCCCAGTCTTGACTTGACTTGACTACTTGCAGTCAATGGGCTATGACCTTTTCAGGACATGGAAATTCCCACTCATCCAGGTTTGGAATGAATTCTGATCCCAGCCACTGTATAAAGAAAGGAGGGAGGGTCAATCCCGTAACAGTGTTTATACAACCAATACATACCTTCAAGCAGAAATCTGTAGCCTTCAGGTTGGAGTTTTGTGGCTCTACTTGCCTCAAGTCACATTGAGAGTCTTTCCCATCTGTAGGAGCAAAGAAGGGGCAGGCTAGAAATACAGCACAAATCATGTAAAGGCACATTGAGTGTATGTAGTGCATTGTCTTCCAGCTCGCCATTGTAATATGCCCCTGTGCTGAGGTGTGTTATGATGAACTGAATGTAACTTAGTCAAAAAAAAGTGGTTGGTGCAAAACTAGGACACTTGACACACACTATGAAGGTAAGCAAATAGTCACTGACCACCCTACTACTTCAGAAAAGTCCCACACAGAAGACTACTAAAATGGCAACCGCACACCCACGTTCACACTTGGACCAGCTATCAACTGGCATAAACACAAGATCCACTGAAACAAACCACACAGTGCAATACCTCAACCACTTGTGTCAACAAATTACCCAACAGAATTTACTCTCAAGCTCCCTCTTGTCTGGAAAAGTCCCACACAGTTTATATATCCACCACCAGTTTCGTAGTATATTATCTATGGTGTACTGATGTAGCCGTCAACAAACTTGAACGAACACAGAGACTGAGAATACACAGACATGTGCACTGCCATGCCTATAATTCTAAACCAGCTGCTAGCTATAATTTATGTAGTTCAATTGCCATGGATTCAATAGTTGTCCCGTACAAGATTTTCTATGGGATATAGATACCTCGTAATCTGATTGGTGGAATTTGTACAACTATACTCTAAATAATAGGTTAGACACTGACAAGGGATCTACGCGATTTAGAAACCCAAGGGCCCTGGGCTGTATGGTGTCCCGAGCGTATAGCTACGTAGCTAGCTAGCTAGCGCCAAGCTGGTGCTTCCATAGATAAACACTCTATTATCTATGGTGCTTCTAAGGGCCCGAGGGTTTCTAAATCGCATAGATCCCATTGGTCTCAGTGTCTAAAGTATAGCAATGGTAACTACGCTAGTGCTTCAGTTGTCAACAAAATGAACCTACGGCTCGGAGGACGGTCCCGGTTTTAGACGAAATAACAGACTGGGTACGAGTATGACAAGGCCGCTGACATACAAGGGTGCTCTGGTGGCTCAATAGTGAAACCCTGTACGAGGTTTCACTATGGGATTTAGATACCTCGCAGTGATTACTGATTGGTGGAATTTGTACAAACTCTAATTGGTTACATTATCAGCTACATTAAGTAGCCAGTTGCACTTTGTGGGGAAAAGGGTATTCATAATATTGTTCTCTTACTGCATGCATGGATAAACAAGCTAGGGGACTTTTATGTGACACAGGCAGGAAGCGGATCTAGGCCATGGGATGGCTCTAAACTGCATCAGAGCAACCCAGTTTAGGGGTATACTTTTAGGCTAGTGCAGCATTTGCATTGTACTGGGCTTGCTGCTCAGGACAGTGTCTCAGTATCTTTAGGTTGAGGTGGCCTAGCTATACACATCTTCATTGATGCTTTTCATGGCTGCTATTATCGGTTAGGCAAATATTCATCATATATAATTGGAACTTATGTTAGAATATTCACGTATCAGCTATTAGGTACAGCTAGTTTGCTTTGTGGGGCAACAGATATTCATATATACATTAGCTATATTGATAAACAGGGGACTTATGTGACAAAGGAATGCAGTAAGTGGGTCAAGACCATGGGATGTCAGTAAACTGCATCTGTACTTTTCAAGCTACTGGAGCGTTTCATGGTGACACGGGTTCATTTCAACATTCAGTAAGGGAATAGCTAACAAGAGTGAACATGTGTGGTGCTATATAAGCAGTTCATATCATATTGAAATGCAGTCAGCATAAAAGGGCACTGCACAGCATATATTGAGGACGTCTAGGCATATAGTTTCCTCCTAACCTACCACCGAGACACCATGCAGGATGGTGCACAAGCAATAATTTAGCTACAATTTCCAGTTAATGCTATTTTAATCATACGCCCCATTTCTTGGAATGAGACCTGGCCCCACCCCTATCCCTAACCTATTGAGTGTCTCATGTCAAGACAGCCACACTCATGCAGCCCTGTTCCTATAGCCTCCTGATATAGCATGCAGGTAGCAAAAGCTGGTGACACCATCCATCTTCAGTGGAGTGGTCTTTTGGGACAATGACCATCTACAACAGTTGAAGTGACCCATGCACTTAAGTTACAATTAACTTTTACAAGTAGCTACTGTGAAAGAGTACCACTAAAGGTGTGTAAGTAACTCAAGAACTGGATGACACCGAAAAGGACTCCTCCTTTTGACGATAAAGGAGATTTGCTAAGTCAAATTGTTACTGGATGGCTACAGGGAGAGTTGGCATGCCATCAAAACCATCATTCCTGATTCACGACTTTCAAGGTCATGCAGATACATGTGTATCCAGCAACAAAGTATGTTTTGTGGTTCTTTCATTGGTGGGTGGTTCTTTCATTGGTGGGTGGTTATAGTCAGATGCTGCTATATTCACATGGGCTCCTGATATTCATGATCAGGACTGTTGCAACAAGTACTAGGGAGTGCACTAAGATATTTGATCACTTTCTGATAATATAGGGGTGCCGGAAAACCCGCGGAATGGTCAGGAACGGAACGGAACGGAACCGGAAGTAATTATATAATTTTGCACTGTTAATTGTTGTAGCTGCTGGAGGAGTTTTGTGGGAGCAAAGGTACTGTCTGCGTCACTACTGGATCTATACTTAGCGTTGCATTTATATATGTCAAGCTTGTAAGCAGAGCAGGGGGCGAGCCTAGTGCCTACTGTAGTGCTCGATGCTCTTGCTTGGCCCAGCTCTCTGATTTCCCTGAATATTATAGCACCGTGAAACACCCTGGTTCAAGTCATCCTCGAAACCGATAACAACACTCGGACAAAGGTCGCGAGAGTTGGTGCGATAGTTTGGACACTGTGATGTTGCAACTAGGTAGAGACGCTCCTCGCAGCAGATCGGAATCCGGGACGTGTATACTGGAAGAGAAAACCCATACTATGGGTTTTCTCTTCCAGTATATAGCTATCAAACATTCTGACAGCTCACTAAACTGCAGCTGGCAGAAACTATACAACAATTCTGACGTCACGATGTCATTTGAGTGCAACATCAAAATTTTATATTGTACACCACACGCAGGTGTGCAAAAACAATGATGCAATGGAATTCAAAATACTGTGTGGGATGAGTTTGCAAAAAAATCTAGGTTCCAGATCAGACCAATGCGTGCTACAAATGAAACCCTGCAATGTAAGGAAAAGAATCTATATATGCTGGTGCTGCAACTATTTGGCAGTGACTCAAAGCTGAGTACGTATGAGTGCCTATGACATCATATCTCCTGCTGCAAGCAATAATAAGGAGTGCAAGGAGTGGGAATTTCCATCCTTGCATGCCTGGCTTGATCCTTTCTTTTCAGTATTGAGGTCTGCATAATTAAATTTGGGGGATTGACCTCCACTGACACCTATTTGGTAACAGGAAAAGGAAACTACCAGTAGCCATGGTAACAGGAGAAGGGAACTACCAGTAGCAACCAAAATGAAGATCATCAACAGGTAAGCCATAATACTACAGACCATGAGTGAGTATTTCTGTGCTCTAATATGCAGCATTACAGCTTGTCTAAAACCACTCACCTTACTATTTCTGTCCTTCCTCTCTTCTTCTCCACCCCCTTCTGGCCTTCCTTGCTCCTACCATCCTAAAGAAGCACACAGTGGACCTGTTCTCAGTGCACCATCTGGTCATTGTCCTGTAGCTAGTGGAAACGTGCATGCTTTTTTCCCCTATATCCAATAAATAAACCTGGAACAAGTTGGAGCTGGAGTTCTGAAACCAGAGAGCTGAGGTAGAAAATAATAAAAATCTATCACCGTATCTGGACTGTAGACTACATTCAAATAAGGAAGATCTAGAATCGCATACTGTTTACTGTTCTCAGATGGTTGACCTCAGGGTTATGGGCGCACACACTGAAGTAAACAATAGTGCTAGTACAGTAATCAGCCATTTGAAAACATTTTTGGAGTGCATGGATGAAGGACGGTGTGCAGTTGTTGTTGTAAACCCGACTCAGCCTTCAAACCCATTAGGTATTCATTCGCTTCACTGCAGCAAAACATTGTCCTCTCTATACATGATGATCAATTATACATACTAACAGTGATGTAACCGGTTTGTTGCTTTTATGACTGTTATCAGAGACACTATGGCACAACTTGTCACAGTATCTTATCTGAGATTGTTCAAATTATGGAAACAGATTGCCGCAATTATTGACAGATGGAACTGCAGATAATACACAACTGTAGTTTCCATTCAGAGCTAGTGCAATATGTACTCAAATAGCAGCAAATGAAGTATACAAAACTAGCTAATGATTATCTCTACAGTTCGTGAGCAGAGAGTGCATGATATACCAAGCACACTAGTAAGCTGTTTCATTAGCATCATCACTACTGTCATCTCCAGACTCAGGGTCGTATTCTTGATCAGCTGTTGGATCTATGAGATCTTGATTGTAATTGTCGGGATTGACGATCCTATCTGGTAGGTCTAAATCACTCAACAGTTGCCTTTGATTACTCTGTTTCCAAGTCCAGAACCTCTGACAGAGCTTCTGTTGCACTCTCCTTCGTGTGAAAAGCCATCGCAAGACAATGTAGGGGAGATATACAAGTGGTAGTATTGCTATGATGAATGTCAATGCAAAAAAAATCTTGAAATGAGCAGGGGCTACTTCATATGCCATGTTGCCGCAGAGAATACACCCGTACCACGCAGCCAACATAAGGATCAGCATTACATCAACAGTGTTATAAACAGCTAGGTCTTGCCTGTAGGGCTGAATGATGGCAACTGTAATTGCAAGTGCTATCAGTATCAATAATCCCACTGCATAGAAGAGTGCACTTAGTGTTGCTGCATACGCAATTAGCAGTGCTATCCTGGCAATGAGGTACACTGCTGCAAAGTATCGACAGTCTCGAGTTCCAGCTACTGTTCCATTCTTGTAGCAGCCATGAAATGCATCAATGAAGATGTGTAGGCCATGCCACCTCAACCTACAGATACTGAGACACCGCTGAAAGCACTGTAATGGATACAGCAGCAAGAGCAATAAAGGAAGAACGTTAAATAACAGTGTGATGACAAGGGCAAGAATAGCGTACGGAAGATGTTCCTTTCCAAAGTATTTAATTGCTGCATCATAAAACAGGTAAAGGCCCAAACTATTACCGTACTTGTCATACACTTGAGTTGGAACCAGGAGATCAAATGATACAGAAAGAATTTTCAAATAAGAGAGTAGGAGGAAGGTAGCAAAACCATCAATGATGGAAGCCTTGACGTCCCACTGCCCTTGAAATCGAGTGCATGTAAAGCATTTGTGAAATGGTCTCCACATCCAAACTATGGGCCTAAAGTTGTAAGCATGTAACTCAAGGAGAAAATAGGTAACCACAAGCAGAATCAGGGGAAAGAAACCAATGGCATAATCCAGTACAAGAGCTTTGAGTGTGTTTACTTCCAAACAGATGTGTGGGATGAGTGTGCGAAAGAAGTCTAGGTTCCAGATCCCATACATAGCTAAAGCAATGCGTGCTACGACTGAAAACTCAGGGTGACCCTGTAAGATAAGAGTTATAAATCGTGCATTTCCTGGTACTGCAACTATTTGGCTAATGAGGACAAAGGCACTCAGCTGGGGTGATGTCGCAGTGACTCTAAAGCTGAGAATGATAATGAAGAACACTGTCAGGGGAAGAAATGCTGCAAGAATGTACTTTAACCAGTTGTAATGAGTGTGGGAGCATTCCACACACCATAAATCGTAGGAATACACTGGAGGAGAAAACCCATCCTTACATTGCCCACACAGTCTACCAGTTCGATTCAGATGTCCACACATTGCATTGTTCAGTTCCGAAATAGTATGTGGAAGACGGTAGTTGATGCTTGAGTGCATTGTGCCAGCAATATACCACTGATTGTAGATACACAAACCTGCAACTGTTCCTAAATAGTTGTCATGTGTCACACAGTAGGCGTTAAGGATGAACGATTCTTGCAGGGAGCTGTTGCATTTTATCACTCCACCAAGTGTATTTCCACACGTGCACGTGCTGCTATTATTTGCATCGTCACTGTGAACAAACCAGGGAGGGCAGGTTGAGTTATCACTACTGATGTTGCCAGTACGTACAACCACTAGATCTTGTCCAGCATCCAGACCTGATGGTTCATACGTGCTGTTCTTCAAAAGGAGAACCACGGCATCACTTTGTCGCTTCTGTGCACCCTCCAAAGCCAGTTCCAGGCTTGCACAAGGCATCACTGTCCCACTGTCCCAACAGCTGTTGTCCAAGGTTCCACTCTGTGCATCAACGTAAATGATTTGCTGCTGGCCACTAACAGCCCCACTGACTGCTACCACCACCAGAGCTAATAGAACAAGCATTCTGATTGCCCACTAAACTGCAGCACTCCTCAGGTCACTCATCTGAAAACTGTGACCTACTTGCAGGATTAAATAGATGGTGTTATGTCTGATGTGTGACATTAACGTAATGTGGGACTTTCCCTCCCATTCATGTGTGAGGAAATTGATGACTTTCAGGATTGAGGTGTGCACAAGCCAAGCCAACATGAACAATTTTCTTTCTTCCCAAGACATCATAATAATTACCTGGACTCATTGCAATAGTGCAGAAATTAATGCAGTCATGATTATTGTCTCTTTTGTGGATCTCTGTTAGGCTAATCAACATGGAATCAAGTTTGCTTGACTTAGGGGAATTTAACACATTCCGATCCCATTATGCTACACTGCCATGCGCTTCATACTTGGTGACAACACTCACTCATCAACAACCTTTCAGCTTGGGTAATAGCACCGTTATAATTGGCAGAAATGGAATCTCACAGTATTCATGAGTGAAATGACATCATTTCTATTAATACTACTTTCAGGATGAGGTCTGCATATCATTTCCATTAATACTACTTTCAGGATGAGGTCTGCATAATTCTGATAACCCTAACTAGGGACTGACCCCCATTCAATGTAGGTATACAAATGAAACACATATATCCTCGTTCCCAGTCCCACGCCCAGCTTTTCATCGCTTGCAGTACGGAATTAAACACCTACACTTCATGCATACTTCTGTTCTGCTAACATTAATGTGCATGTACATGACCTCACATACTGGTTGAAGTGAGCAGCAGTGGCCATACATAACTTCGGAGGATGATACAAGAGACAGCAGACCACCAAATACTCAGAGATATAATGTACATGTTTGTTTACAAGCACCAGTTTGTATTCTACGGCTGCATGTGAGTTCACAGACACTATTATGTGTTCACCTGAGTCATTAAAATCATGGCTACGAAAGTGACACAATTCCCCAAGTGGTCTACTTCTTCTTCTTTCCTTTCTTCTTGCCCTTCCCTTTTCCCTTCCCTTTCCCTCCCTCATCATCACCTCCCTTGGCCAACCGTGCTCTCTTCTTACCCAGAGGAGTCTTCTCGTACCATATCTGCAAGCAACAGAAGAATCAGTGTTAGTCCCCAGTCCCCATGCCTGAAGTATATTCTTCTTGGATTAAATAATTTTCAATCACAAGTATGTACGCAGAATCCCACCTTGACAAGACAATTTGGCCTTGAAGGACTCATAGCCAAAGTGGGCTAATAGCAGTAGGCACTAGATGAAGTTGCATTAGCATATTATAAGATCAACACCAGCTAATCTCTAACTTCATCTGCGAAGTTCCAGTGGATGTTCCCCATGCAAATCGTGATGAGACTGGTCAACCTCATTCTCAAAATAACGCCATGAATTGATTGATCTTGGTGCTACAAGCATACAAATAACTGTCACTGTGAAACTGGTATTGGTTATTGTATAAACAAAACATCCTTCTTAAGTTGTAGGTGTTTGTTTATATTGTAACCAATAGTATTGCAATGACTGTCATGGCACTGCATCACGAGTGTGCAGTTTCAAGTTCGTAGTACGTATTACCAGAGACATAGGTAGACTATGTCATACTCACGTGATATGACATGTAACACCATTAGCATAAGGACAAACAAATGTAGAATCGTAGCTAGCCAATATAGTACATGTATGTAGTTACCAGCAGGGAGACAAACAATGGAATTATACCCATGGTCAAAAGTTATAGGTCACTCATTATCTCAACTGAGGGCAACTATGAAAGCAGGAACGGAATGGAACTCGGAACGGAACGCGGAACAGAAGTAAGATGCGGGCCGCGCGCTAGACTGGACTGGACTCACCCAAAAATCTGTAAAATGCCTTTTTCAGTGTAGGACAGAAGCTATTTATTCACTAAGGTCGCTTGCATAGCCTGCTTTCGTGTCTTTCCTCGAGTCGGTAGAGGTCAAAGGTCACATGCATATTTAATAAGCTTCAATGAGGTTAGGAGAGCATTTATTTACCACAGACATCGAACTCCAGCCTTTAGCTGAAGCATAGAAAACGAAAGAATAGTCCTCTATCGTCCACGACTGACTGAAGCGCGTTTTGCTGAAGCTCATTAAATATGCACGTGACCTTTGACCTTTACCGACTCGAGGAAAGACACGGAAGCAGGCTATGCAAGCGACCTTAGTGAATAAATAAGTATGCTTAGCTTCTGTCCTACACTGAAAAAGGCATTTTACAGATTTTTGGAGTCCAGTCTAGCGCGCGGCCCGCATCTTACTTCCGTTCTGCGTTCCGTTCCGCATTCCATTCCGTTCCTGCTTTCATAGTTGCCCCTCAACGGAGAAGTAATGTGCCCTTATAACTATATATGATTACGGCGGACAGATCATACTATTTTGTGTGGACAACACAAGACACAAACTATACATAAAACTAGGAATACGTATCCGCATCATGCCTCACACGCGCCACATGTGTAAGTGTACATGTGACCTGACCCAATTGCTTTCGAGTATCTGACATGATCGAGAGTTTCATGTGGAGCTGAGAAAAGAAGTTGATTATTATTATATGCTCACATAAGCCCACTAGCTTGTACCAATTTAAAGCCTCTGGCTGTGCAAGACTATTGTGAAGTTGCGGTACAAACAGATGTCGACTGCACTCACTTCCATATGTAGCTGCTCAAGCTCCGCAAGACCTGGAGGCACTCTGCTGATCCAATGATCTGAGTTTCAAGCTTGTAATCTTGCACCGTGCAAATACAAATATCATAAGAATAGATTCCCCATTCAGTGCCTCGCACTAATGCGCTCAGCAACTAGTACAAAACCACTACAATGAACTGTTACCCTGGGGAAATTTAAGACTTCTCATATTCAAAGATAATTGGAACTGCCTGCCTGATTGCCAGCGTTGAAATGAGCTGCTTTTCCTCAAATTAAGCAAATTTGCATAACATACCACATCCCAAGAGTTCATAACAATAAGAGTGTGCAACTGCCATATGGGTTCCACTACCGCCATCTCGGCAGTATGACGTAGGCAATCAGTGTGGTCTACATGTATATACATACATGTGCTGCTACAATATTATGCTACTTCACTCAATCAATGGTGAAGTAGCAGCAGCTGCATGTTATGATCACTACAGAGTTTACACAGCCTTATATGTACATGTACATGCAGACCACACTGATTGCCTATGTCATACTGTGGAGATGGTGGTAGCGAACCCATATGGCAGTTGCACACTCTTATTGTTATGAACTCTTGCACATCCTTATTCAGTTCAGTTCAGTTCAGTTCATTGATCTGATAACTCAGGAATGCCACATCCCCAACGGTTTTTCATGCAGGTCCTGGGCCCCAATTAGTGGGGGATGGTGATGACATCATCACTGACATAGGCGACGGAAGCATAAAGTAGATGGGGGGAGGGGGGGGGGGGGGGGGGGGGGGGGGCACTGTCAAGGCGTGAAGCACATCCGCAGAGGCAGCGAAGTATATATGTGATCATTATTATCCGCGCAAAGCGCGGAAATTTTTTTAGCCTACAATGATTTTTAGCTATCAGGAAGGGCTCTCGTAGCATCTTCATGCTTTTCAACATCTATGTGCCCATGCAGATTCATGCAAGTCAGCAGCATGCAGCAGGAAGTGGAAAATTTGATGCCACAGGACCAGAGCTTTTCGTGTTACAACGTCAGCGTTAAATAGCAGTTACTAAGTTAGTAAATACTGAAGCCTCGTAGCCTCGTTCCCAGGCCCCGCCCAGCTTTTCGTCGCTTGCAGTAAGTTCTTTCGAAAGCGGCGCATGGGCCTGGGAACGAGGCTAGAAGCCAAGCCTACATCGAACTAGCATAGTGTAGTTGCCTTGACAGCGAAAATGTGGTAGGCAGGGAGTATGTTGATGGTAGTCCTGTGATCCAGGGGGGCACGTGCCCCCCCCCGCTTCTGTCGCCTCTGACTGAACTTGCTTGAGTTATCATAAATGGCATTGCTGAAACTTGCTTATCCGGGGACAAGAGACTGCACACTCATGGATGGATTGTAGAGCCTTCTGAGGCCATGGTAATGAGCTAGCTACTAACCTGGTGTGGTAGCACTACGACAACCAGTGAGTATAAACTGGTGTAAGTCCAGACATCGCCCATGTGCAAAACGGTAGCCAGGATGGCCTTGCCAGAATATACTAAAGCTCGCGAACTCGCTTGATGGGTCACCACATTTAACTTTGTGTTTTGGGAGAAAGGACAGGAGGCTGCATTGGCTGCTGGGATGCTTTGTTCTAGCCCTAGAAGTCTTGCATGTTTATCATACAACCTATACATGGATCATGCAGCCACATTTAGTGGTCAGGTGATGGCAAGAGTTCATAACAATAAGAGTGTGCCACGTACTGCCATATGAGTTCCACTACTGCCATCTCGTAGCCTCGTTCCCAGGCCTACCCCGTTTTTGTTTTTCGGTTTCCGTTGACAATAATATACGGATGTGCAAGGGAATGAGGCTAGCCATCTGGGCATTATGAGGTAGGCAATCAGTGTGGTCTACATGTACAATGTCATAGGCTTTGTAAACTCTGTACACAAAGGAGCATGCAGCTGCTACTACTTCACCACTGACATGATTAGTGGTGTAGTATACGTAGCTGCATGCTCCTATGTGTGAATTATGATTACTAGAGAGTTTACACAGCCTATGTATATACATGTACATGTAGATTGCCTACATCATACTGAGGAGAAGGCTAGCCTCGTTCCCAGTCCCACGCCCAGCTTTCCGTCGCTGCTTAGTACGGTACTAAGCAGCGACGGAAAGCTGGGCGTGGGACTGGGAACGAGGCTAGGAGAAGGCGGTAGTGGAACCCATATGGCAGTTGCACACTCTCTTGTTGTAATGAACTCTTGGTGATGGGCAGTATGCAGAGGAGATCGATGCCCAGGCAGGTCCAACCCTACAGGTGCCACTGGTGGCGGGGACCCAAACCATCTTCCCAAAAATCAAATATATAGCTGACCACAGCTAACTATACTCGTACCTTGTATGCCTCCTCCTCTTCCTTATAGATAGGATCAATCTTGGAGAGCGGAGCAATGAACTCTGCAGCTGTCAGGGGCCTCCTACGAAACTGCAGATGGGGATGATTGAAGTGGTAGCTACATGTACATATAGTGTCAATACATTTCCATTAGCAGATATTAGTCTCATGGGCTAGACCCCATTCTGCAAAGATGGAGACATAGGGCTTGACATACAGCAGTTCATTCCACAGGAATTCGGCACGACTAGCACAGGCACTGTTGAGATATTCAAGCAGCTTGAGTAATGGCTATTAGCACAGTACATGTACTGCAGTAACTATATATACCTGCTGTATTCTTCTCTCAGTGAGGACTTGTGTCACAACAGTGTTGATGTGTCCAGGGGTATAGCCATCAGTGACTTTGGCAAGAGAACTGAGGTCCAGGGCATCATTGTAATGGCCACCATTCTTGCTGATCATGGCCTTCCACAACACTGCATGAATAGAAGAGGTAACATAAGCTGATATACTCTAGCTGTGCAGTTAGCCTCATACCCAGGCCCCAGACAAGCTTTTGTCGCTTGCAGTACAGAAAAGCGATGGAAAGCTGGGAGTGGCCAGGGAAGAGGCTACTATGCAGTAGAGCATTTGCTGACTTGCAGTGGAGCCTAAAATATCCTTTGTTGCTTTTCGGTGATATTATGAAGAGTGTGGACGTACCCACTCTGGAGGCATAGTCTGGACGAGGAACCAAGATGATTCTCTGGTATATACCACACAGACCTTTCACTTCACCATCTGAACAGAACAAACACAGTGGGATGATAATGTATATGTACATCAGTGCCATGCATGTTCCAGGACTGGATAAGGGACATGGCCGCTTTTCTTGTAGCACATGGCATGTACATAGCATCATTTGATTATAGCCACCTCTATTAGCTACCCACATGGATTTCACAAAGTTGACATGCACAACATCCTGTTGTGTCAACAGGGTGGCTCTGTCTACACTATGTGTGTAGCAGGAGGACTGCGTGAATGCATGTACAAGATATAGGAAGGCTAACGTGCGATGCCTTCTTACCAAATGGTGACTTGGTGACTCCGATGATCATCACCCTGTCATCTGGCTTCATAGTTTTCACAATCTTGGGCAGGGCCTTCTTCACCCTCTTGGGGTCGGACTGCAGTCAACGGAGTTAAAATGGAGGCAATGGACTGATAAACTTTGCTGCTTGGTTTGTCTGAGGAACATCCGAGGGTAAAGGTAAACCATGAGCTGAGATACATAGGTATATCTGAGAAGCTGAGATACATGGGTACATCTGAAGGTAAACCTGAAACGGAGGATATCATGGTCATCCTCAGAGTGGGTATGGCTTCTAATTGTCCAGCTAATTACTCTCTTTTGCAAGTGTGGTAGGCCTAGCAATACAGTTGACGTAGTTCCCAGCCTCTTGCACAGGGGCGGAGAACTGAGCATCTGCAAATTGTGACTACCAGGCTCTCTTTTTCTTCGCCAATGTACAAGAGCCAGGGAATGAGGCAAGGAGGTAGTCTCACTCCCAGGCTCCTCCCCAGTTTTATGTCGCTGGGGAACGAGGCTAGCAAGGGCTAGCAAGGAGGCAGTAAGCTCTTTCAGTCAGGCATGCGGTGCTACACCACAGTCAGAGGTATGTAGCTCACCTTATCAGTTTTGGGTACTTTCTTCATCCACGTTCTCTCACACTCCCCAATGTACACCACTGAGGGCTGCCAGGCCTTTGCAACCTGTGGGACACAGAGACATGCGGGGAAGGAGTACAGGCTTACGTACCACCACATTTGACTATAACAACTTTATTGCTGAATTCCTGACCTTGAGAATCACGAATGGTACATAGGTTAAGAAGCTCTTCACATTACATCATCATCAGTGTGTGTCCTATATACCTTGAATACCATGTGTAGCAGCATATTGAGCCCCGCCTTTCCTGGGTATTTGATGGCAATGTTGGCAGGAGAGAGGTCAAACAAGTTGGCCCCTGTCTCCGTACAGATTGCATGTACCAGCATCTTCTTGCCCACCCCCCTTGGCCCAGCAATCATCAGGGACTTGACATGGGGGGCTTTCTCATGTACGACTTGGGAGCCTACGTATACAGTGTGTGTGTGTGTGTGCATGTGTGTGTGTGTGTGTGCCATGAGTGGTGTCATATGTAGTGTGTGTGTGTGTCCCTGTATACGATCAAGAGTGCACTAATTCTCACATTTTCCTCTGTTGACAAAGAGAGTACTGCATCATGTGATAGCATGTGTAATAGATCCCCACATCCACACTTGGCAACTAAAACTAAAACTATGGCAACAGTTATAGCTACATGTAAATGATGAGTCTATACCAAAGTGACCAAGCTATGCCTCGTTCCCAGGCCTCCACCCAGATTTTATCTCGCAGCCGAGGAGAAAACGTTTCTCCACGGCTGCGAGATAAAATCGGGGCGGAGGCCTGAGAATGAGGCTATGCACCGACTACAACTGCTTAGACATCACACCATGCATGTAGCCTACTATAATGCTCACCTAAGGGTAATATGCAGTGTTCCGTGATGACCCTCCTCACATCAGCGAGAGAGGGCATGGGCTCAATGGCCATCTGACGGAGAGTACTGCCAAGGTAGCTGCATGAGCCAGGGATGAAATTAGGATGCAGTTGATCAGTGCTTAAATGTATATACCGTAGTCACGCGTTATTAGGCGCATGTGCCTATATCTCCACAGGAAGCAAATATGCACCTATGCGCTTAATATTGAATGACATTCCTCGAATAGGAAGTGCGCTTCAGTTCGAATTGTTTTCCACTCCGTAGCATCAAAAATGGTAGAGTATCTGGAAGAAGACTTCAGTGCTTAAGCTGGGACAAAAGTCGAATCGGCGCCTAACAGTGAATATGCGCCTTATAACGCGTGACTACGGTAGATCATATACACTGTAAATACGCATTTGCTAAAGGAGCTAGTCCTAGTCCACAGTGTACAGTCACACTATTACTATGTAGGCATATGCAAGTCAAGTATTTCTTTCAGAGGAGGTACTTCTTGTAAAATGAGATCTTGGATTCATGTGGCGTTAATGACAACTTGTGGGCCTATACTCTAGCACGGAACTTCCGATTTACTCCTAATTACATTGCAACAGAAATGACAAAGTTCGTTTTATGGGGCAAGGGATTATACGTACCTGTACTCTCCCACAAACTCGGACAGTCTGGTCTTAGGACATCTTGTAATAATTCCCTGATGTACCAACTCCTCGTACAGGGACTCGATGGTCCTGAGCACAGCAGAATCAAGTGTGTGAATGCTACGTATGTATAGGACATTATTCTGTGATAGAGTGTGATACACTCCCTACCTATCTGGCGTCAGATCTTTCTCTTTCTTGCCTTTTTTCCCCTTCTTTCCTTTCTGTAAACAAGGTTAGAGCCATGCAACACACAAAGAGAAGTTTGCATGCAGGTCATGTGCATCATGATACCTACAGATATACAAACAGTACAAAATGCTCGGACCAAGTGTAGTGCACTCTAAATGGAGCTGCCTAAGAAATATTCAGCAGAAGATTATGAAGCTTGCATTATTATGCTCTAGTCCGTCCACTAAAACATAACAAAACTGAGTTACCATAATCTTGTCTTACCCCCTTCTTCCCTGTCTTTCCTTTCTTCCCCTTCCCCTTTCCTTTCTTTCCCTTCCCTTTGTCTCTCTCCACAGCCTAACACAGAGTGAAAGTGAAACACATACAAAACACTAGGCCTGGGCGATAATGGGAAAAGCTATATCGCAATAATACGGACAAAATTATCTCGATAACGATAATATCACGATAACTACACAGTATGCAAACTACTACAAACGTGACAACATTAACGCATCTTTTTCCAGTATTAATTGACGTGGCTAGTCCATATAGAACACGTCTTAGTGGCAGTGGTTAACATGTTCTACACAGGAAACAGCAAGGTTGTAATGCCGTTTAGGAACTATTAATGTCACATGTCATTATCACGATAATCGATATCTTTATAAAATATTATCATGATAAACGATAAATTACGATTATTGCACAGCACTAATAAACACCAACCACTGGATGAACCTGTTAACCTAACGTGTCCTGCCAGTGGCATAGTAGAATTGCCCGGGAAGTTATGAGCAGTGGAGGCGCATGCAGCAATCAAGGCTGCTGCTACACATCTCCCACTCACTGAAGTACCTAGGCTTTTAGACGTCATTGTTGCCATGCAGTATTCGTATTCTCTATGGCTGCAGTCAGTGATCAACGGCTACAGACGGTATGGATTTGCCTAAAGGATTCCCGGGCATATTCAAACAGGCCTGGGCCCGGGTGGGCCTGGGCTTGGCTACGCCACTGGTCCCTGCACAGCTACTACAGCACCTGCATTAAATTATGCCAGGAGCAAGCATTTACATGCATGCTTCAGGTATTGCAGGAAGTGAAACCCCCTTAGACAGCTGAGTGGCTTCACATCCACCTCTACGTTATCCCACCCACCAGCTTGAGGTTTTTCAGTTCTTCTCGCATCAGTTCATCGACCTGCAGCCTTATTTCTCCTTCCAGCTCAACTCTGCATGTGAACAGCATTATAATCATGGACAGAAGACCTGCATGGGCTACATCACAGAACAATCTAGCCAGAGTGGCTACAAAGTACATGTAGTATAGCCTCATATCCAGGCTTTCTGTCCCAGATTTAGCTTCGCAGTTTTGGATAAACTCATAACGAAAGCCAAGGTTTTCACATCCAAGGCAGTACCAACGTGACAACACTGTGGCTTTGGTAGCTCTGTGTATCGATTCCCTGGATGGCAAATCATCTCAGTCTTACATCTTCCTTGTTCCCCAGCTCACAAACTGATAATATATAACGGCAAGCATTCTGTGACATCGTTACCTTTGTATCCGGCAGATGTGATGTCACGGTGCTACCGTCCCAGGAATGGAAAGCCTGGGTATACGTAGTCTCGCTCCCAGACCCAAACCAACCCCAGCACGGATCGCATCTAGTATCACGCATGGGGAGGGAGGGTTTGGCCAAGTTGTGACATAAAAATTAGTCGTCTGCGGAATTTCAGAGGGCTGAATCTGATTGGTTGATTGGCTAGTAATGACGTTTGGAATGTTCACGCCACACGCACCGTGGGCTGATTCATGCTAGCTATACATGTAGCTGCTGTACGAGTCAACAAAGTGGTTGAGACAGCTGTAACTGGGGTCGACGGTCACTAGCTACATGTACGGTGAAGTCGGAACAGCTCGAAGTCGCGAGAGAGCTGGTGAAAGGACAAACTGATGCATGGTTTGAATTTTGTATCGATTCCGACGGGCACGATGGAATGGCGCTCCGCTGTAGTGGATGCCTGCCTCCTGCAGTGTCAGGGGGAGCTGATTGTCGTTGTAATGAACCCTCTGACGGTGTTCATGTTACCAGGAGCGGCTCTCATGGCCTCCTGATGTAGACCGTGGACTCTTTGTGCTACCAGGAGTTGGCATTAGCATAGATAATATAGTCCCTACCCGGGATTGGAAACTCTTCACGTGATCCCAATAGCGCTAAAACTGTTGTGCGCGGATCATCCGTGTTGCAGTCTTTATCACTCTGAAGTGCTGATAGGTAGCATACATCAAAGCAAGAAGACAAGGCCCCAGAGGGAAGGTCCAGATGCATCAGATGATACATGCAGGTTGGTCCTGTCTATGGATTTACTGCTCATTTACATACGAGATGCGATCCGTGCTGGGGTTGGTTTGGGTCTGGGACCGAGACTAGGGTATACGATGCTAGCAGTGTAGTACATACTTATACCTAGACGTGGCAAAATGGACTTTCAAACTTCAGTCTACATATACCCGCCCACCTTTTATCGTCCTTGACTAGCTCCACATCGTGCTTCTGAGAAGGATTACCGCTTTCATCTCTGTCCTGCCAGATGCCTGTAACAGTAAAACACGTACGATATACAATCAGTTTCCAAGGTGTACAACATAGTCTGAACATCCACATTGTACGCCAGGCTGCATCAGTAACATGGCTCGGGCACGTACTTGCATATGTTTGAACCCCTTCACCAATGGTGGGGACAAAGTTGGAGGGTGCCATTTTTACTCCTTCTTCTTCCTCCTGCAGTGAGAGCCATTATCACTTAGAAGGCTACTCAGGCTAGGTACACAGCTTCTATATACGTACGTATGTCCATGGGTTGGATGATCGAGTGAACTTAAGCTAAAATCCAACCCAGCAACTAAGCTTGCAGCAGTCTAGCCGCTAGCCCCTCTCCGCCCGGCCGGTTAAGTGGGCACGTGGCCGGCCGGGCGGAGAGGAGGGGCTAGCGGCTAGACTGAGCTTGAAGGGAACATTGAATAGCAGTTTTAATTAGGACGGTATAAGCAGTGGATTCAAGTTGGTTGGTATGTACGCACATGTACACACATGTGCACACTGGTAAACTTGCAGTCTAGGAACAAACACTGCTTCTCATTCAGCAACCACACCCTTTCAACAATCAACAACTGAAGAACAGGGCCTTGATTGCTAGTAATGGAGTACTCACCTCATCTCCTTTGCCTTTCCCCTTCTTCCCTTTCTTCTTTCCCTTCTTCTCCTTCTTCTTACCCTTTTTCCCCTTCTTTCCTTTCTTCCCCTTACCACCCTACAGAAATACACAGTGCACCTCACATTTCTCAACAATCAAATCACTCTAGTGCCAGACCAATGGACCACTTCTCATATAAAGACTCTGTTAACAGTTTTAAATGTGTAAGTGTCTACAGACACAGCGACGTACAGACAGATCTTAATAATTAAGATCTATCAAACTTCCGGTATGTCACTGCGTCTAGACACTCACACGTGGGCCCAGTGGCTTAGTTGAGCATCTGGCTAGTATTAAGGTCTTGGGTTCGAATCCCAGAGTTTTCCTCGAACCTCCGCGCCTGGGTTCGAGGCTAGTATCTATCTGAGCTTTCAAACCTTAGAACGCAATACACACATCATGTTACAATGTGCACTCACAATAATAATGCAAACATGCCATGCATTTGCAATGCTTATGCAATCAAAACCAGTCCTACAGTAGTAGCAAGAGTGCATGATGACATCATCGTCATCCTCCACGCACCGCGTGCACGTGCACGCCGCAATGATGATGATGCTATCATGTGCTCTTGGAAGTAGTGAGTTGGTTACACTGGAACTAGAGTGGCACACACTGTTCATAAGCAGATACCTAACCATGATCATTGGCGAATATAAGCATGAAGCATGTTTCTGTCCAAGTATATAAACATGCACATACAGAATGCACTTGACTTACCTCTTCCGCTTTTTCATCTCCCTACAAATTGTGGGAGAAACAAGACAGTGTAATATAGGTACCATAATATTATTGCACATCCACCCATGGGGATTGATGTAATTTTTAAACCGGTGTCTTAAGGGGGGGGGGGGGGGGGGGGGAGGGGAATTTTGAGCTTGAAATACGTTGATCACATAGTGAATAGATCAGGGGACCAAAAGGCAGGAGTGTTTACCTTGCCACCATTGTGTTACCAGATAGTGAATCAGCTGTCAGCTGTACTGGGGTTTTACTATCTTCAGTTGAGTGTGTACACTATAGCCTCGTTCCCAGGCCCAAAACAGCCTGGGAATGAGGCTAGTTGAGTGTGTGGTCCAGTTAGCATCATTCCCAGGCCTTCTACACCTCCAGTTTTTGATCGCTTGCAGTATGCATACTGCAGGCGATTAAAAACTAGAGGTGAAGAAGGCCTGGGAATGAGGCTAACTGGACCACACACTCAAAAGAAGATAGTAAACCCCCAGCCATTTGCAAAAAGGCATCTTACTTGTGCCCTAGTTAGAGGGCTGTGGGTGGAGACTAGTCAACTGGGTGCAGTCTCAAGAGACAGAATCGCCATAAGGGGGGACGGGTGGACTTACATTAGAGTGGGCATATTTCAATGCAAAAAAACGAGGTGCTAATGAGCTAATTAGTGAATTAGATACATTTCTGTTATTGAACACATGCTTATTGTGAAATTTACTACCATGAATAAAAGCTTCCCTAGGTAGCTTGTACATGTAGCTATGTATGTAGGAAATTAATACCAAAGGGAAGCTGGAACTGAAAATGCAGACAAACAGGAAGAATTATATATGCGGGAGTGTGCCCTCACCCCTTCCTCCCTCTTCTTGAAGAGGGCAGCAGATCCTCCCTCGTCCACGTTAGGGTAGTCGGGAAACTTGCCCGTGGCATCTCTATGTGGATAGTACAAAGGTTAAAATGTCCATTGAGCTATTTGAAGGCATGACAACTCTCCCTGCATAATTATACGTACATTCAAGCATGGATAATAGAGCACGGGGAATTGGATTGGAAACGTGCGTTTACGTGATTCAATGCGGGCTACGCTCAAGTTTGCCCCTCTGGTGCCACATGGAAAACGTTCTGAGGCTTACCTTTCGTATCGTTCGTTGAACTGGTGTATGCCCAAAGCGGCAAATTTCACTCCTGACGGTCCTGAGTAACGACTGGTTAATGCAACAGTACACGGGTATCACAATTTCAGGGATATGTCCGTTTTTTGAGGCAGCCCAAGCATGCTTTTATCTACAACTCAGGAGCAAAACTTACCGCTTTGGGCACACACCGGCTGAAGGCCGATCCGACGGTACAAGAGGTAAGCCCCAGAACAGTCCCTGTGCGGCAGCAGAGGTACAACAAAAAGCCAGCGTAACCCGCTGTACTTCAAAGGATTGCCAAAATGCCATACATTAAGAATAGCGGGGTGCGCGCGTTTCCTATCCAACTCCCCGCGCTCTATAATCCATGATTCAAGTAAGTGTAGGCCACAGGATAACACTAGCTGCACAAGCATGCTGTATGGAGTGTACGTAGTTGTCACCACTGTGTGTGGGTGGTAGAGTGAGGGTGGAAGTGTGTACTGTGTAGGTGTGCAGGGGGGGGGGGGGGGGGGTGAATGTGTGATCATGGCCTCTCTCCTAATGGGTTCTTGATTCTCAAGGTCAGGCATCCATCCAGCGGTAAATTTACTTTTCATTCGGGAGTGGTTATAGCAAATGCATGCAGGCATTCCTATGTGTGTGTGTGTATACGTACATACAAGTACCCACTACCTGACTTCAATGAACCACTGCCTGATCTGGTCCTGCATCTGCTCCTTCATGTCAGGGCCCTCTGTGTCAGCCAGTTTATCCTTCACCGTCACCAATGCCTGCATATGATGTAGAAAGATATGGACGTCAAGTCAGCTTACTAGCCATCATTTAGTATAACAAACAACGCAATCTTGCGATAGTCCAGTTTTCTAAGGTTGACATTGTCCCTGCTTACCTCCTGATAGTCTTTCTCATACTGCTCCTGAGTCAGTCTTCGCTTATCCTGTACACAGAATTGAAAAGTAAATTTCTCTGGAAATATCATGGTGGTATACGCCTGAGTAAACCCCACACCACTGATCCATATGAGAAGTGTATAGGCTGTATAATATGCAAGTAATATATCACTGTACAAGTAACTCCACGGCTGCGAGACAAATCTGGGTGGAGGCCTGGGAACGAGGCTAGTACAACTGCACAAACATAATTAAGCCATGACAGTACTACGTAGTGTCAGACTGCGCCTTGCTGATGCAATACGGAAACCAGAAACTGGCACGCCAGATTGGCTATCTGTAAACCGGATGTACTGTATGTCAGACCACACGCATTGCTGATGCAATTTGGAAACCATGAATACTTCCCCCAACAGCCACCGACCTAGCAATGTTCAACAGCAGAAAGGAAGGCCGGACTGGAACAACAGCGGGGTATGGCAGCAGAGACACTTGAGAATAGTCCAGGCTGGAGCACCGACAGGAGTGTCAGAGGCAGTAAACACAGCACAGCAATATCAGAGTGCTGAGATCAAGCTCCAGCAATGGTGCAACATAGGCAATCTTGAATGCCACGTCTGTATAACATGTTCCTATCATCTGGTGTACGAGTTTGCAATTGATCAGGGTCACCCAATAGTCACAGACCTGTCAGGTCTCACTGATTCAGACTCACTCAATCGTTTTGATGGAGCCTCACTCGTGATCGAGGAGTTGTCATAACGCCACCAGTACACATTTATATTGCCCTATAATTATGGAGGCTAATCCAAAAACTGAACCCTTGATACTCTGTAATCATCTGCCTATAGCAATGGCTGTGTGTATGCATAATCTGGGTGGCTTTCCGCCTCAACTGTTGGTAATTGATGATGCACATGTTTACCTCTGTTTTCTTGGCCATTGCTCCTGCAGTGTGTTTCTGGGAGGCTGGCTGGACGGTAGCAACCTGGAGGAGAAGTTTCATCCTCTTCTGATGCAGATCATGAAGGCAGCCAGTCCTCTGACTGGTCAACACTTAGCCAAATACCATGTATTGATGTCCCAAAATAAGCACGAACACATGATTATACATGCATACCACTGGTAGTGTCATTAGTTATGCTAAAAGTGACAATGTGCTGAATCGTTAAGTGTAGCTACACAGTGTGCATTACTTAGAGGGGCTTTTGCAGCTGAAATTACTTGTACATGTGCCTAATCAAAACAAGGTAAGTGATCCTCCTCCTGGCACAGTGGCTAGGGAGTTGCTGTGGTAACAGAGGTGTTCTCCTCTAAATTAAGTAAGCACACACCACTAGTCTGCTCCATTCTCACTGCACCAGCAGTATATACATGTACCTACCCACATGCATGACACTATGAAGGATGGAGTGGAGCATTTCAATGGAGTGTAGCTCTGGACTAACCTCATAAGGTTCGCCATTTCCCCATTACCAATTGATTTCCCTTACAGAGCTAAGGAGAAAGGAAACCTAACACTCAGTTAGTTTACGACCTTGACTATCCGGAATGTGTGTATAGAGGCGCCTGTCATGACAGAAAGGGCAAGCCTTAGTTAGATAATAGCAACATTCCCCAGACTGCATACGTATGTGCATGTGGAAGCTATGGCTTGCTCTCCCAGGTACAGCTGTTACTCACATACCCAAAATCCAGGGCCACATGACCATGGAGTTTGTAGTGTAGTAAGATCCAGACTGCAGTCACCTAGCCTCATTCCCAGGTGCCTGGGAATGAGGCTAGCAGTCACCTCATTGTCACAAATGAAATCCAAGCAAGAGTTGCTTGTAATTTGAATTTGCATACTACCAGCAGGCCTCACACCACAGAGCAGTCGAGCAGCCTCACACCACAGAGCGGTCGAGCAGCCTCACACCACAGAGCGGTCAAGCAGCCTCACACCACAGAGCAGTCGAGCAGGGACAGCTAGTTCCAGCTTCGTTTATAGTTAGTACCGGCACACTGCAGCGTGCCAACCGACCTCATAGAATGCTACACATACTGCCCATGTGCAATTAAAGTGCCTGCATATATACGTACATGTAATGCAATGTGACTACACTGCAGTTGCCTTGCGCTAAGGCCCTCGGCAATAAGGAGCATGAAACAGTTGTGTCTTGGCCATTCGGGTTAGGTTTAGCTCAGGTTAGCTACAGTTAGGTGAGCCCTCACCCTAACCTAACCCTAACCCTAGCTATGTACATTTCGGGTATAATACTACTTAAGCAAATCACCAAGACCACGGGGAGACCCCAGGCAAGTGAACTACACTTTGCTCAGTCCAGGCTTTACTATTACCATTCCAATGAAGACCAGTTCCTCGTCCCTCATGGTGGCAATCTTCTTGCGCTGAGAGTAACCCCTCCAGGTCTGCAGTGATCAGGATAAAGGAAGGCTGTGTGAAGCTCAGTCTAGTACGCAGTCGCAACACATGGCCAGCTATTGAAAGTGAGTACGCTGTCTTCCGTTACCTTCTGGACGCTGGTGGCTGCCACATCTGGGTCTATCTTAGGAGGGCCCCTCAACTGAGCTTGCCTCTCCCTCTCCTCTTGCAGCCTGGAGAAAGAGAACCCCACCTGTAATATTCAACCCACCACATCCATCATTATACAGGATTCTGTACACAGACTTCACAACTACATGTACTTGAACAGCAGTACGTGATCATGAATAGGGTATCCAGAATCTAAATCTGCCCATGCAAAACACAGTGCACTAGCTGGTAACAGGAGCACACTCATTATGCGCTCCTGCTGGTAGATTATAATGACCTGATCTCTCTCATGAACTTTGCCCTCAGTCTGCCCTGCCGAGCTCTCTCATGGATCTGAAGACATGCATGAAGTCATTGGTGTCATGTCACTGACAAAGTCAAATTGTTAGAATGTACAAGCATGACATTGAATCATTATGACACATGCAGCTGTGTGCAAGAGCACCTGTATGAGTCTGACAGCTTCATCAGTCGTCATGCTGGTCTCATCCTTGGACTGGAGGAGAGTGAGTAAGCACGCAAATAATGATGTGTGAGTGAAATAGTAATTCCTCAGAACACGTTCACATGTAGGTTTGGTGGACCACTATAGATGTGAAGTGCAGGCTGCCCACATACGTACATACCTCAGAGGCATCTTTTGGGCCCATCTGCGCGAGGATTTTACCCAGAAATTTGTCCCTCTCCTTCAGCACCTTGGAGTTTTCACTGGTGAAGTAATGGGGAATGGGCAGCTCAACATCAGCCTGCAGGAAAGTGAAACTCTCAGTCCAGAAGGCTGTTGATATCAGGGGAACATGCAGTGCAACAATGATGAGATGCATGGCAGGTGGATCATCATGTTGCTGTTTAGACTCCACTTAGCCTCGTTCCCAGGCCATGTTAGCCTTGTTCCCAGGCCTTGTGTGTTAGCCACGTTCCCAGGCCACAAGGCCTGGGAACGAGGCTATCTTCCACTGTGGGTGTCGACCAGAGGATAGACAGTAGAGTAAGTTACCCCCTCCACAGGGCACAACAGTGATCAGTGAGTCCCAGATCTCTCAGGATGATTACTGTAATACAGTGCTCAAAATAATTGGCACAGGGCTATTATGTATGCCAAAGTACTGATGGCAAGGAGGATCAGAACGTATCCTCTTGTGTGCTTCCCTTGCACCCTCACTGCACACACCCTTACTCTGCACATCCTCACTTTGCACACACTCACTCTGCACATCGTCACTTTGCGCACCTCACTCTGCACCTTCACTTTGCACACCTTCACTCTGCACACCTTCATTCTGCACACCCTCACTCTGCACACACTCACTCTGCATACCCTCACTCTGAACACCCTCACTCTGCACATCCTCACTCTGTACACCCTCACTCTGCGCACCCCCACTCTGCACACCCTCACTTTGCACACCTTGCTCTGCACATGCACCTTCACTTTGCACACCTTCACTCTGCACACCTTCATTCTGCACACCCTCACTCTGCACACCTCACTCTGCACACCCTCACTCTGCACACCCTCACTCTGCACACCCTGCACACCCTCACTCTGCACACCCTCACTCTGCACACCCTCACTGTGCGCACCCTCACTCTGCACACCCTCACTCTGCACACCCTCACTCTGCACACCCTCACTGTGCGCACCCTCACTCTGCACATGCACCTTCACTTCGCACACCTTCACCTGCACACCTTCATTCTGCACACCCTCACTCTGCACACCTCACTCTGCACACCCTCACTCTGCACACCCTCACTGTGCGCACCCTCACTCTGCACACCCTCACTCTGTGCACCCCCACTCTGCACACCCTCACTCTGCACACCCTCACTCTGCACACCCTCCTGCACACCCTCACTCTGCACACCCTCACTCTGCACACCCTCACTCTGCACACCCTCACTGTGCGCACCCTCACTCTGCACACCCTCACTCTGTGCACCCCCACTCTGCACACCCTCACTCTGCACACCCTCACTCTGCACACCCTCCTGCACACCCTCACTCTGCACACTCTACACCGTTCCACTCTCACTCGGCACACCAAGGGGTCTGGTACTGAGACTAATGAAATGAAGCTATAATATTAGGCCCATTTCTGTCCCAGCCTGAAACGTAGTGGACATCAAGACTCACTGGGGTAAGTTTCATGTCTGTGAGAATGTCGTCAAAGTAATGGAACTCCAGCAGTTCTAGGTTGACCATCTCATGCTTCAGTTCAAGCACCCTGCAGGGAGAGATGGAGACAAACTTAAGAAGAAGCAGTCTTTCTTTCCTTCATACTCCTTTCTCTGTTCCCCATTCCTCTTCCTCATCTTCTTCCTCCTCCTCCTCCTTTTCCATTTTCTATTGTATAGTAATCTATTCACTGAAGGCTGCAGGCCTGAGGGGAGCACACCACTGAGTTACTGACACGAAACTCTTTAATCAACTGGTAAACAGCATTCACATCTGATGGTTACTATAACCATTGTACAAGCATTGGACAGACTACATCACTACAATTTTATCCCTCAAAATTTATGCTCCATATTCTGAGGAAGGTATTTGTCACAATCTGGACCCATTTTTTCTCCTTTAACATGCTCGGGATTCTGAATCGGCACATTAATATTGTGTTTGGCAGTAGGCCCTCATCCATCCATCGTCTCACATGCACTTAGCCTCATTCACAGGCCATAGGAGAAACGGCCTGGCAAATCAAACTGTTACTACCGCTGCCAGAGAGGTGGCAGAACCAATCAGATTTCAGAACATTGTCACATGACAACAGTAAACCAAATTGTGTCATGTGTTGAAACATTGCAGTCACAGCCATTCATCACAATAGTCAATCACTCAATCGCGTTAGTGTAGGTGCTCTGCACAATGATTCATGATTTTTGTTCGTTCGTCTTTTACTTGCCTTGTCGTAGAACCTGCAGCAAACAGTTGCTTTTACGAGCAGGAAAGGACCGTTCTCAGCAGGTGAAGTATCAGAAGTATCATGTGGACCTCACTGCTTGAATGAGGTATGCAACTGCCGTGACGTTACATCCATATACAGTTTGAACTCGCGGAAGTTGTCAGGTCGTTTCTCCTACAGCCTGGGAACGGGGCTAACATGCACCTAGTCTCGCGTGGCCCAGACCCTTCCTGCGACGATTAGTGGGGCAGGGCGAAAGGGGAGGGGAGGGAGGAAGAAGGGTCTGGTGACTCTGAACAAGATGCCGTTGCAGAATGGAATGCAAATAATCTTCCGTAAACTATTACTGCACGTGACTTACCTCAAGTATAATACTAGTAGTTGATCGAGCACAGAGCCAGAGCCATGGCTATCAAGGAAGAGCGCTGCACCGTCTGCCTCAAAGACTTGCCGAAGAGTAGTACGCGAAGGAGACTTAACAGTGAGACATTCCAGAACCCGTGTGGAGACGTCCCTATCGCATGCAAATTATCTTCGTTTTGTTCGGGCAACAACTGCCTGTAGCCTAGCTGTGAAGCCGCTAAGGAGGCAGTCTTGAATCTTCTCACCATGTCAACTATAAATCTAGTCACACGCTCAAAGTGGAAATCGTGCCACAAATTACATGCTGCTTCAATCTGGTTGGCTCTACCAGCATTCCGGCAGAGCCAACAACATCCTGTTCAGAGTCACCAGACCCTTCTTCCTCCCCCCTCTCCCCTTTCGCCCCGCCCCACTAATCGTCGCAGGAAGGGTCTGGGCCACGCGAGACTAACATGCACCCACCTCCCCATTGTGCCATCAAGGATGTGCCTGACCAGCCTCCTCTTCTGTGGGTGTACAATTTGGTCATAGCACTCCTCCATCTTTCTGAAGATTAAGACATAGTTGATGTACATTGTGGCAAACTTCTGGAAGGCAGCTATCCTATCCTAAATGCAGGGAGATGGAGGGAGGGGAGAGAGGGAGGGAGGGAGGGAGGGAGGGAGGGAGGGAGGGAGGGAGGGAGGGAGGGAGGGAGGGAGGGAGGGAGGGAGGGAGGGAGGGAGGGAGGGAGGAGGGAGGGAGGGAGGGAGGGAGGGAGGGAGGGAGGGAGGGGGGAGGGGAGGGAGGGAGGGAGGGGGGAGGGAGGGGAGGGGGGAGGGAGGGAGGGAGGGAGGGAGGGAGGGAGGGAGGGAGGGAGGGAGGGAGGGAGGGAGGAAGAGATTATCAATGCAAACGCATTCAGCAAAAAAAAAACGAAGAACTTACTTTTTCTGGTTTAGGTGGTTCTTTTGGTAATTCAGTCTCCAGCATCTCTGTGAGGCCTAGCTGGGCCGAGTACCAATTGGTGTTGAACAGCCTGCAGAGAGAGAGAGAGAGAGAGAGAGAGTGTGTGTGTGTGTGTGTGCGCGCGCGCATAATTGGAGGTTGGGGGGGCATAATATTCCACCAGTGGTAGACAGCAAATTTGCCTTCCACAAGATACAACCTGTTGTTTGTTGCTACTGCAGCAACCTGACACTCTTGTTCCCAGACCATCTGAGAGATCATCAACGATGTACAACGTCCGTACATGCCTCCAAAGTACTAGTCTGCACATAAACTTGAATTCAAACGCGACTGCACTTGTATCTATGCTTGTACATGGACACAAACCCATATGATGGATCCTTCTTTAGCTACGAGGACTCTACGAACGCTGTAGTGTTAAATTTGACTCACCTGTGGGACATGATCGTGAAGATGACTGATGAGGCTGCGTTGAACGTTCCAACATGTACAATGATTATTAAAGCTTAGGTTTATTACCATGCCAACGCGTTGCACGTGACTTCACATTTATGCGTGCTCGATCCCAGACTCACTGTACTGGGAACGAGACTACGGGGTACGTGCTCTGCTGAGCACCTCTAGGGTTTTTTTGCACTAATAGGAAATAAACGAACATGGCCGCAAATGGTAGTGGCGTTATCGTCAGAAATCCAAGTTCCAATTCGCCTGGCGAGATCCAAAGTCCGCCAATTCTGGATCTGGACACGTGTACGTGTAAGTTAATCAATGGATAATAGAGCACAGGGAGGTGGATAGGAAACACTACATAGCTTAAGTACAGGACCCTTTGAAGCAAAGCAGGTTACCCCATTGATGTGCCGCCTCATGATATCTCCAGGATTTTAAGCATTTTAAGCATACCTGGCCCTAGTGCAAGGACTTAAGGATGTGATGTCAAAGTTTGAAGTTTCTAGCTTTAATCTAAGGCAAAGTTAGAGGGGTTATTGTTGGAGCTATCAAATGAACCGATTTTCACTTCTTAAAGCTACTTAAAGTTAAAAGTGAATTACTAACACATGTCTAGAGAATCCAACTACATCTGGCCATAAAGCAAGGACCAAGGAACCTTTGTGCCAAGTTTCATCCTTTTCTACCAAATAATGACATAGAACTGGGGATAAAAGTCAATAGTAACCCGCTTTGAATGGTGTTTCCTATCCAACTCCCTGTGCTCTATTATCCATGGTTAATCACACCATAGATAATCTATCTCATGCTCAGTGATCAAGGGGGTGACACTCCCATTGACACTGTAGTCAGCTGCGACCGGGGTCAAGAAACCTTGACCGTCATTTTTGCTGCTTGACCACTTGACCGCATTGCAAAAAGACTCTTGACCGTTTGACTGCGCTGTATTTCAACCGTTGACCGCCGATAGTATACGGAAAAATACGTAGTGACTCCACCCCTTCCTTAGTATACAGGTCAAGATTCGCCGATAGCCCATGCGCAGCTCTGACTAACGGTGTCTATATCGGTTAGTCTAGCTGCTAGCCGGGGGAGAGGAGGGTTCTAGCAGCTAGACTAATATCGGTATGACACAGTAGTAGGGCAAGGCTAACTCGTTCTAGCAACTCAAATAAAGTGTACAGGGGCGGCAGTGGCATAAAAGAAGTGGTACGGCTCACTATCGTAGCGCACTGCGGAAGGCGGTGCCCGGAGGGTGGTCTGCGTGTTGGCAGAGGTGTGAAGCGGTGATCTGTCTGCGCGAAGCGCGGAAAAAAATTTTCACATGTATTTTTAGCGATGAGGAAGCGCTCTCGTAGCATCAAAATGGCTGTTTTGGGAAAGAAAAGACCTTGGCTGCTGTGGAGTTTCAATGGTAGGCCCACAACTAGGACGAGAAACAGCCGAGTCTGCATATAAGATCAAGCGTAGATTATGCGTGACTGCATTGCACGGATATTATAATCAGGTCGGCTGGAAAAGTGGTCCGGCCAAAGCCGGACCAGCCGGACCGGCGACGCTGCCTCTGGTGTAGACAGTATAGGATGCCTACCACAACCCTAACCCTTACCCTGGGTATCTGTTAAAACAACTTCCTGTTGGGAGCCTGGGAAGTAAGTCAGGACCAGATAGGGTGCTACTCACCTCCTCACCCTCCTTAACTGCACATGTAAAACACTGACTTGTCCTGTGCAGTTGATGTCAATCACGCTGACAACATCCTAAAAGGATTCCTGCAGCTGTTGGAGTTTGGTAAGCACAGTGATGTCACCTTCATCATCACTGAAGATGAGAGAGATCATCGTATCCCCGCCCACCGTGTCATCCTGGCCTCCCAGTCAGAGTACTTTGACCGGCTGCTGTTTGGAGAGATGAGGGAGGCCCACCCGGGTGCTGAAATACCACTCCAGGACACCCCACTAGAAGCCTTCCAGCTTCTGATGAAGTACACCTACAGTGGAGAGATAACAATCAACGACTCAGACCTGCAAGTATGGATTGCCACCTACATATGTGGGTGGTTCCAGAACCTTAATGATATTCATATTTCAGTCTATAATTAAGGTCGGTGTAGCTTTCAGTCTGTGCACTGAATATATAACTACATACATGTAGCTACGTAGCTGCACATTAGGAACAGCCGTTTGCAATGGTCCTTTGTCTCTGTGTGAGGCTACGTATGTTTTCAGAAACAAGGTTTAGGTTTTACTTGAACCACCCCCAGAATGGGGAGAGCTGCTGAAATCAGTAGGTTATTCATCGGTACGTAATGTGTCTACCTAATTATTAGGACAAACCTAGGGGATCATGAAGCACCTAGCTATATGAGCCAGGATATGCCTATCTCTGTAATTCTGTTGCTGGGGCAGCTGTCAATTAACTAGTGTATGATACCCCATATAGAAATGCCAAGCTTGTTACCACCTGGTGGCAAGGTTGTGACAAGGTCACCAGCCTTGTGACAACCTTGTACTTGGTCCAAACAAGCTTGTGACAACCTTGTACTGTTACCTCCCCTACCTTGTAACAACCTTGTATGATTTCAACAAGCTTGTGACAACCTGGTACTGTTAACTCCCTACCTTGTAACAACCTTGCATGATTTCAACAAGCTTGTGACAACCTTGAAAGATTGCCACTTTGGTGATCAACCTTGTGACATCCTGGTATACACCAGTACTGTAATCTAACCTACCTTGTAACAAGCTTGTGCGATTTCCACCTAGCTAGCTAGCTTGAAGAACATGGTTGTGACTCCTCCTTTTATACTGCATTCAACACATAGCTACCTTATAGCTAGCTACCTTATGTTTATTTTCCAACTCAAAAAGCCATAGATGACATGTACATGCATGTAAACACATCCTGAGTTAGAAGCTGCTATATCCAGCTTCTAACTCAGGGTGTGCATCCATGTACTTTGTGGCTTTTGCGCTGCACAAGAGCCACAACAACCTTCATGACACATTTGTCAGCACCTGGAGCATGCATGTTCCATCACCGTGATGTACATGGTTACCAGTAGCATGCTTCCGATAACTGTACTGGAACCTGCATAGACTGGAATATGCATGCATCAGTGGAACTAGCTTTATACCCAGACCTTCTTACCCCAGCATTTGTCACTTGCGGCACTAACATGCACGGGGAAGGACTGGTAGCTAAAACTTGTCATGTGCAGTGACATACGTACATGCACATTGGATTTGGGTGGACGTGTGGCCTAAGGAACTCCGGAGCGCCACCAGTCGCAGCCATGCATGGGCCACTAAGTGGTCAACATCAGGCAGTGTTGGTTACGTTTCTTGAGTTCAGAAAGCTGACCGAGAGCTGTACAGAAAGAATGTGCAACTCCTCCAATGTACAGGTATGTCACGTGCGTGGCAAGTTTACCAGGCCTTCCCCCGTGCTAGTACTGCAAGCGACAAACGGTAGGGTGAGAAGGCATGCAACCGGAACATCCATGCATGGAAAATAATTCTGTGGAATGAATCCTGCACATAACGCGTTGCATGTACACTACTTAGTTACATGGTTGCTAATGTAAACTATGTTTTGATGTCATGTATACGTAATTTGGTTGCTAATGTAAACTAATTAATCGTTGTTTGACGTCATATTCACCAATTTGGTTGCTAATGTAAACTGTTTTCAGAGCTTCGCGTTCGAGCTTGTTTGATTAGCTAGCTAGCTAGAGTCAGAGTTCGCTACCGGTTGTGGAAACAAAGCGTGCCATCATCATGCCCTACCTTGACCTGGAAACCCAGTAGCATCAACAGGAAACACTACTGGACAGCTGGTGTTCACATGGACCATTGGTGCAGACAGAACTTGGGGACTGCAGCATCCTCTCCTAACTCGGGGATTATCGCGGGTAAGTCTAGACTATAATGTACAAACTGGGGCAAGTACGAAGAACGGCTCCTTATGGTTGAACTTAGTCACTGAGGGGCCGGTCCTCATACACATGTACATAATTTCCCCTTGTGTGTACCGTGACCGCAAGGCACTGAACTGTCTTGATATTTATGAAGCCTGAGAGCCTCTGCACCTAGTACTTACGTTAGTGTTGTGCTTATAGACAAGTTAGCATGCTTGCCACTTCGACCGTATGCTTTCAAGCATTGAAAGAAGCGTGTGGCCAGCAAGTTGGTTTTGCGATCAACAACCAAGTTGGTTCACTCCACTCTGCCCGTTGAGTCTTAGAATAATTGGGGGTCTTCAAGACCAAACCGCTTTTATTATTAGGCAGGCCCCTACCAATCCCGAGGCCAGATATATTGTGTGTTCTGCTATTAGGCAACTAAGCTTTGCCTTGGCCACGGCATCAATTGGTGTCAAGTAGCTTCGCTCGCCTACTTCCCCCTCGTGGCTTCATCGGATGGTGAGTCATGGGCAGCTCAGGCTATTGCTACACATTTTCATTTGGCGTACGTACCTTGTGCTTCAGAAAGTTTCACTTGACTATGCTTTGCTCGTTGTTGCAATCCTCGCCCCAAGCAACTAATAATTATGTCATTTCTGCGTGCAATGTGTTAAGATGTTCTATGTTACTCGTTTTAATACAATCTTTCAGGGGCAGTACATAGATACTCTATTAGAGCTGTTTAATGATCGTACGTATAACACTTTTCTTCCTACAGATGAGCCCCTCATACCCAGACAGGAAAAATAATCAGTCCCTTCCCTCCCTCCCGTGTGATGACACAAGTGGTCACAATCGTCACATGCTGGGAACTGAAAAATCTGGTATGCGAGACTGTCAAGCAGTAGCAGCCTGATCATTGTAAAGCCATTATTTATATCACTCATCATCGTAGATGTACTAGCTTTGTAATTCACTGGAACTGTTTTATCACTCATTACCCCAGGACTTATTTAGTTATGTATTGCATTTATTTTTATGTATGCAATGTTCAATGATGTTGGCCAGGTTGTTACAACCAGATATCCTGCTTGTTACAGTTTCAATTCCAAGGTTGTTGCATGGTTGTTACAACCTCCTTTCACAACCTTGTTGCTAGGTTGTCACAAGGTTGTTACAACCAAATACCCTGCTTGTTACAGTTTCAATTCCAAGGTTGTTTCACCCTGGGTACAAGGTTGTTACAACCTCCTTTCACAACCTTGTTGCTAGGTTGTCACAAGGTTGTTACAACCAAATACCCTGCTTGTTACAGTTTCAATTCCAAGGTTGTTTCACCCTGGGTACAAGGTTGTTGCATGGTTGTTACAACCTACTTTCACAAGCTTGTTGCAAGGTTGTTACTACCTTGTGACAAGGTTGTTGCATGGTGGTTTCAACCTTGGCATTTCTATATGGGACAGGGCTAGCAAACCCTACTAGGCTGATTCAGCTATTTATAGAATCACATATTATAGTTTCCAGATCTGTGGCATGCGCAGCTCTGGCTTGCTAACCAGGGTAGTCACAGCCTCTAGTTACATAATTATTTAATAGTATGTGGATTGTCTTGGTGACGACCACACTGTTTATACAATGTGGTAATGACCTGTATGGATGCACAGTTCCTGACAATATTCATTCTCTAGTAAGTCAATAAACTTCTAATCTAAACTCACTGCTGTTAATTACCCTGGATGGCGGTTACCACTGCCTTCTCCTTGCCTGAATTTCGCTAGCAATCTCCGACAAACTGTGTCATTCCGGCATGTATCATTCTATCTACATGTAGTTGACATAGCTTCGTTCCCAGGCCTCCGCCCAGATTTTATCTTGCAGCTGTGTTTCTCCGTGACTGCGAGATAAAATCTGGGTGGAGGCCTGGGAACGAGGCTATAGTTGACATTCATGGCCTGTTTTCATGTTGCATGGGATTATCTTTGTTTCTTCCTATTTAGCTTATGTTTGACGTTGTCAGACTAGCAGATCGTTTTGGACTTCACTTCCTGAAGAGTGCGCTAGGTCACCATCTTGGAAACATTGTCTGCCGTTCAAATGTACTACCAATCCTTGTGCATGCAGATCTCTTCCAACTGGAGCAGGCTAAAGCCAACTGCTTTCACTTCCTAGACAGAAATGCAGAGTGGATTCTAAAGGATGAAAGTGATGACTTCCTTTCTCTGCCACAGAAGTATCTTGAGGACATCGTTGACCGTGACAGCTTTGTCACTGAGGAGATTGATATATTTCAAGTAGTGAGAAGGTGGTTGGAGCACAACAAAGATGATTCGGCCAGTCTGCTGAAGGTTGTTCGCCTATGTGAAATCTCTCCCAATATGCTGTTTGCTGAAGTAGAGCCTAGTGGTCTGTTCGACAAGGAGGCAATCTTTGAAGCCATGAGAGTTTCCTGCAAGCCAGAGTTGGAGCATATGACTCCTCGAGGATTCGCAGAACCAGGTTCAGTCTATAGTCTGCATATTTATAATAATAAATTGTAATTTTAGCCTTGTTCCTAGGCATGGACTAGCTGGGCTGAGGCCTTATCCCATGCAGGTGTGTGATAGACTGTCCAGATTTTCTTCTCCTCCCACCACACAAACAAACTGTTTATAGGAGGCCTCTACACATGCCACCTATGAGAGTACATTTTTAGGTTACAACCGGTGTTTATACTCAAATCAACCTGAAATTCTCTATAACATCAGTAGAGAAGCCATAGAAGTGCAGGACAGATTTTGACCCGAAGGGGCAACATCTCAGGATCTGTAAAGATTCTAAACTTGGGTCAGAGATACTGTAGCATAAGCATGATCTCTCAGAAAAATCAGCTCAAAGTTAGTGCAAATGCCGACCCTAAAGTATAGGCCCCTCCAGAAGTGTTCTAACAGTTCTGCTCTCTCAGTTAGAACCTGAATGCTAAACCTGGGTACTATTCTTGTATCAAGTTTGAGATCTTAACTCCATGTAAGGTTTAGAGAAATGAAGAATGAAGTATGTTGCATACTCACTTGACATGTGAAGCCATAGCTTGTTGGAGTGTCATATGGTACATCTCTATCAACTTATTTCGAACATAGATGATGTCAGTTTGAAGTTACATTTAGGCACAAGTTTGTCACAGAAACCTAAAATGTACTCTCTTTGCTAGGAGCACTGTACATGTGCATGCCTTGATGCCTATCAATACATTAAGATTTTGACGTGTGTCTGTGTGTCTGTGAGTGACGGAAGTGGGATGTTCGTGGGGCGGGACTAGACTATAGTGATGCGCGACCTTCGTACTTTAATTTATTTACTGAATCTTGAACTCCGCACACGAAGAATGTTCGAGAACATTGGGCTGGAATCCAGCTGGGGCTGCAAGTGGATGCATGCAATCGGGGAGCAGCAGTCGAAGCGGATGCAATCGGGGAGCAGCAACCGAAGTGGACGCGATCAGGAGCAGCAGCTCAAGCGGACGCAAGCGGCGAGCGTGCAGCAGCAGCTCAAGCGGGTGCAATCCAGGAGCACAGCTGGAAGCGGACGCAAACGGGAGCAGCGGTTGAAGAGATGCAATCAGGCTCGGGAGCAGCAGCTGACTGCAAGCGGCGAGCAGCAGCTGAAGCGGACGCAATTGGGGGGGCAAGCAGACGCAATCGGGGAGCAGCAGCTCTGCACAAAGAGCTGTCCGGCACCAGATTACTCACAGTAGGCGAATGAGGGGGAAGTAGCTAAGCGAGCGAAGCGAGCGAAGCTACTTGTATATGTTATAACAGGAGCGCATAATGAGGAAGCGAGCGGAAGGAAGGGAGGACCGTGAAACGACCACGCAAAAGATTAAAAATTGAAAACTTTCCCACGGTAGTCCCGTTACTATTTTTAGCTCGCACGCGTACGGAAACTTCAAAGAAGGATGACTACTAGCTGGGCTAGAACACAGAGAAAAGGCCAGTATCAGGACTCCAATGGTACCGAGGCACGGGAATGACATACTGGTAGTGACAGACCTCGAGAAAGTGCCGTATGACGATGCAATCGATCGAGCCGCTTCACACAGCCAAGCGGGTGTCTCGACTAGTGGAAATAGCCGCCCCTTCTACATTTCTGGAGTTCATGACTGCTGGGAAACATCCCGCGACACTTACGGACACTATCTTCTCTCTCCCATCGACATTTTGCCCGGCGCTGTAGGTCTATATTTATATAGCTAGTCAGTCACAACAATACATGTGCATGCTAAAAATAGTTATGGGACTACCCTGGGAACATTTTCAATTTTTATTTTAATCTTTTGCGTGGTCGTTTCACGCTCCTCCCTTCCTTCCGCTCGCTTCCTCATTATGCGCTCCTGGTTATAATTTAGGGTGTATAGCCTAAGGTGCAGGACATGACGGAAGCTTTTATCGATACGCTGTATAGCCGTTCAGAATCGAGCAGTTCAGTTCACCAAAAAGCTGTATTTACCGCTTTTCTCGAGCGAGACAGCGGATAAATTTGCCAGGGATTATGCTATCAAAAAGAGCTTCCGTCTTGCCCTGCACCTTGTGACAGCGCACCTCCACCGCCCGAATCAAGTTGCTCACGCTATTCGTACTAGAGATTTTTGATTAGCGAGCCTAAGTATACATTTCGCACGGCGCGCGCACGAGTGTCCCGTAACCTTAAACAAATTTCTGGAGAGAGCACTGCATGCATGCACCAATTTGGATCCTTGACAAGCAACCTGAAAACCTCAGTACAGCTTAGAAATCCATGGTACAGCCGACTTGTACCAGAGTGTCCAAGACCCAAATTGGTAGACTCGTTCCCAGGCCCCTCCCAGCTTTCCGTGCAGTTTTATGTACTCCACCCTTGGGAAACATAACTCTGGGTACAATCCCATACACCCATGGTATAACAAACATCTACATGCAGATCAGAACCTCTTTGAGAACAAAGACCATCTGGTCAGGTACCAACGCACCTACAACAAATCACCCCCCAATTGGAAGGAGAATGAAGCTGAAATTGGCTTCATCAGGCGACCACACACCTGCACCTTTCAGTTCAGAGGAAGCGATTCCCAAGTTCATCAAGCGATTCCCGCCATAATCATCAAGCTGGAGAAGGTGTATTTGGTAAACAACATCACCTTGCACCTCTTGGCATCGGTTTCAGAATACACCATTCATGTCTCCCGGGACAACAAGACCTGGAGGCAGCTGATTGACTACTCGAAGCAAGCATGCACTCGTATGCAGGTCCTCTGGTTCCCCAAGCAAGCAGTGAGGTAGTGTTCCTTCCATCAGTTTACACACCTCGAGCTTTAGGTATTGTGCAGTATGAATATTTCATGCCTCACTATATTCTTGGCTCAGGTATATACAGTTTGCTCCATTTCGAAAGTGCTCATTTCAGTTACACTCTTGTGCACTGAAGTCTGAGTTACCAATCTTTGCCTTCCGACATCCAGGAGTCATAGGTTGGTTCTTAAATGCTGGTTGTGTTATTTATATAGCCATCAGGACTAGCTAACGTTTCATCACTAACTTATGACTTATGTAATAGTTTTCTTGTCTGCACAGCTCCCCTTGAACCATTCACCCCACTCCACTATTGCAAAAATGGCAATTTTGATGGTATTGCAGGACATAGAGTGTACATCCACCAGCCATACTCCGTCTCTCTTCTGAGGTATGTTATTACAAGTGACAGCCATACTCCTTCCATATTCCATTCAATAGTTACAAGATGATAATGGCTTTGTTTTGGACTCCATTTTTCTGCATTTGTGCATATCTATGCACAATATAAACAGATACCTTTGCGTAATCGTACCCAAGTTTGCATTGGAGCAGCACCACGTTGAATTGTTAATCAAATGACGCAAAAGGGTTTAGTGATTAAGGTCTTAAACACATCAGCGGATTATCCTTTTACCACTGATTTTGGTGCAGAGAGAATGGGAGACTGCTGACTAAAATGTAATGTAAAATGGCAAAAAGTATGGAAACCAGGTAGGGATGATAGTGTGAAACATCTAAGTATGCAAATTTACACTCGTGTTTTTCCTTTCTAATATCGGAAGGGAGGGAGGGGGGTATAATTAACCGTTTCATACCATTGATCCTGCCTTTATCTCATGTTTTGCTATCCATACACCGTTTTATATCTCTTCTTAGTGCTACTCACGTGACCCTCAACGAATCAGACGCCTCAGAAACGATCACATGACGGAGCATTAAATCGCTTATTGCACACTTTAGTGTGCATTATCTAGATAATGCACACTTTTCAAAGATCAAAGGCTGTCTCGGGTCAGTGAGTTGCACTAAGTAGTTTAGATACCACTTTGCCGTGCGTTACGGGCTTTAGTGCACTCGGGCAATCTAGTTAACGGTCTCTGGCGGATAATGCACTCGCCTTCGGCTCGTGCATTATCTCACCCTCGACCGTTAACTAGATTGCCCTCGTGCACTAAAACCCGTAATGCACGGCAAAGTGGTATATAAATATTACTTATTACTTGTGTGGGTTCTGCTGTCCTACGATTTTATATAGGGGCTTTGTTAGTCTCGTTCCCAGACCGTTATCCAGCGCGTGTATCGCTTCCAGTATAACGCGCGGCGCGATACTAAAAGCGATCCGTGCTGGGGTTGGTTGAGTCTGGGACTGAGACTAGGGCTTTGTATACTGGATAGCTACATTATCACCCAATCAAGCAGACTGTGTGTTTGATACATTTGCCTTAGCCTCGTTCCCAGGCACATGCCTGACATGCGTGCCACATGCGTACGTGTGGTCTACCACAGCTGTTCCCCCATTTCTAGGGAATATGTCTGTACTCCAAGCAACAAAACATCTACTACTATATAAGTATCACCATAGTACAAAGCTATACCGGAAAATAGCACGAGTTTGTTGCCGTAGTATTGTTATGAGTGTGAAGCACGAGTAACAATGCCGAAAGCGACAAACGAGTGATATGTTTCCGGTATAGCTTGGTACTATGGTGATACTGATTTTATCATACAAACCTGCATGTTCCTCTACCAATGAACGTAGCGAATGTGCATTACCATAGCTTGCTTGGCGACAATATTTTCATTTCTGGTTGCCAACCCATCGCGTTAGTATGGCAAGCTATAAACGCTTGGGGAGAAGGCCTGCGTACCAAGGCGGAGTCACGCTGATAACTGGCAGCTGTACGGTTGGTCCACGCCGATAACTGGCAGTTGAACAGTCCATTTCAAACTGGATGCCCGAGTATACGAACGAGTTCAACCTCGACTTCCGGAAGTATCGAGATGTAAGTCAGCCCTCTTCAGGAGCCCAAAAGGTAGTCAGTAGCCAGCTAGTCTCGATCTCTGACACACAGATTTGCTGTGGCGCACGTGGCTTACTGTACATAATACGGATTTCTCACATGACCTACAGTACAAAATACGGGTTTTTATCAACTGCGCTTGTGTACCAGCCTTTCTCATTGACTGCTGTACATTGAAACGTAGATGTATGATAATGGATAGTATACAACAGGAAAGCATCTACTATACTGAAAGATTTCCAGTGTATATTCCGGTATCTATTGCACAGCGCATGTGCACTGTGTGCGTTACAACTTGGTAAACCATGTTGCAGTCATCAGTCTCAAAGTGGTAGCTGGAGTGGCTGCTCTTTGTTTAGACAGATCTAATTTACAGGCCTTCCCACCTATCAATTTCACTGGTTGAATTCTGGTTGGTCCCCCTCTTAATTCTCAGAATCACACTCTTAAGGGATTTTGGTGAAGGGGACAGCATTGATGTGCAAATCAAGGTTCGCAATCAAGTATACAACTTCAAGGATCAGGAATTCGGGTACGATTATCTTTCTGTAAATACACAATTCGAAAATCTCAGTACTACATTTTCTTTTTCATTAATCTGATTCAGTGAAGAGATTGAGGTGAAGTTTGCAGAAACATTTGTCCGTCGTTTTACAGTCTTGGCAAAGCCTACTGAAGAACAGGTAAAGTGCATGGTAGTCAGCCAGTTAAGAAGCATGCCATCTTTCCATAGCATAATCAAGTGTGTTATAGGCTGTCCTTTCAGAGAAAAGTGAAGGCCTTTTTGTAGTTTAGAGTGCTACGTACACCCCCAGCACAATATATCCAGATGCAACCATGAGACCATGAGACATGTGACTGCAACAGAAATTGGCACGACACAAGTAGCTAAAGGTTATTACCCAATCAAGTATAAAACAGATATCGTGACAGGTACCGATGCTTATGTAGGTATATCGTGAGAAATAGAGATGTTTTGTCGTTTGTAGATAGGCTGTCCTCTTATCGGAGGTTCAAAATGTATTAGAACTGTAGGGAGACCAATCATTGGGAACCTGAAAATTGTCATTTGTAGAGGTCTTGTTGTGTCCCTATCTCAGAGGATCCACTGTTGGAGGTTTTACTGTATACAAACACTAAGCAGTTGCAGTTATAGATAGTGGTGTATCTTGCCTCGTACAGACAAAGAAGAGAAAGAAGCTGAACGACAGCCATGAGCAGGAAGTGGCAAACCCTAGCTACGTTGGACAGTTCAAAATAACTTTTGTTTGCCAGGCATTGTAATACAGTGTGGTACTCTTTATGGTATAGAGTAACCTATCAATTATCGGACACCCTACATTATCAGACGGCTGCACAACACCAACAGAACGAACTCCCGCCCTCGCTCTTGGTCCAGTAGGTAGACCTAGCCAACTGCTACTTGCATCACAAATTCGGACTTTATACATGAGCGGACGTGGACGCTGTACCACAAAATAGAGCAGCGTCCAAAGGTCGCGACCATCAGACAAAACCACCAATCTATGGACAGTGTGGTTCTTTAACAGCAAGGGAAGCAGCAAAGTTTGTTTACGACTACAGCTACCTTTACTTTATCTAACCTCCAAATCGCAAGCTACTGTGCTGTACAGAATAGACAGGTGTCACGTAGTAAAGTGCAGGGTTCAGTATATTAATAATCGGACGAACCCGGATAACAAAAAGCCCGCATACACATCGACCATGTAAGAGCGCATGTGTGCAAATCTGTGATCGCACTCATCACATCCCACGTGCATTGATGAACACAAATGGGTAAGAGTGAGACTATGCAAACTGAAATCCAATCTTACTGACTCAATTTACAAACTACAAGTCACTGCACCGAGTCACTGCACCACACACATACCCAGTCAATGTTCTGGAGTTCAGGCGTTGCTATGTGCCTGACTGCAGTACAGCTCTTGTGAAACCATTTATGGCACTTCGCGCACATAATCATGACAGTCCCATGATCTGGTAGACGGCATATTCAATAATTCTTTTAGGGTGTCTGTTTTCAACACTTGCACTGACCGTGTTTGCTTCTTGGTTAGGTCTAGCGGGAAAGGCTTGGTGTCCTTTCATTCCAAACTAGCAAAAGATGAGATCGCATGAGCTTCTAGTTGAAGTAAAGTGAAGAGGGACAAAGGTCATTGAGTTATGTTTGCCAATGTAAACGTTCCACAATCACTACCACCTGCACGCACATTCAGCATTTCACCCTGGATACTGTCTTTGGGCATTGCAACAGAATCATCTGCTGCTGAGATGATGGTCCACAGTGCATGCTGTCCAACCACTGCACAACACCAACAGAACACCCAACAGTTGACAGCACAGCCCAGTGGCTGTTTCCACTATTAAGAACCTGCACGACTTCGCACTTCTGTGGATCTTGCTTGAACTTTCTCTTAGGCACCCGTACTGTTGTTGGATGCAGTCCTCCAACTCCAGGGTACTTTTGCTGGAGCAGAAACTCCCAGCCAGAAATTATTCGATCATTCAGCCACTTTCCACTTTCAATTAACCATTTGACTTCAATCAACAAATCGTTGCCATTACCAAGACTAATCCATGTGGGTGCCTTTGGTGACTTTGACCCTCATGCGGTCAGCATCAATAGTGGTAGATAGTTTGGATAACGTCATAGATTGGTAGCTTTGTCCGATGGTTGCGACCTTCGGACTCTGGCAGTTTTTTGTGGTTCAGTGTCCGCATCCACTGATGTGGAAACTCCGAATTTGTGATGCAAGTAACAGTTGGTTAGGCCTACCTACTGGACCAAGAGCGAGGGCGGGAGTTTGTTCTGTTGGTGTTGTGTAGCCGTACGATAATGTACGTAGGGTGTCCGATAATTGATAGGTTACTCTACATTCTCATGGTATAGATATTTTTAGTGTGCTTCCCGTGCACGTATTAGTTATGCTTGTAATGCGCAAGTTTCAGCTGACAATTTCATGTGCATTAAACACTGCATGATTTCATGTATATGGCTGAATAATACATAACTGCATGAGAAAATTATAAATGCATGAGTTGTGATGTATCACATACCACCCAACAGTTCTGATGATTACCAGCGCGATGTGGTATAAGAAGCCTCGCTACCCTTTAATTATGATGATCTTAACTGCATTGATCTAAGCACTCCAGATGGACTTACTGCACTAACTCATCATTTTCCCTCTTGCTGTGTAATCTATTTATTTACTTAACCACATTCAAATGGTAACTGGAACCCACTCATTACCAAGGCAATAAATACTCTTGATCTGATTATCACAGGAGTAGCTGTCAGCCTCAGGCTGTGAGCCCTATGATATATACTATGACTGCAAGCTTTGCAAGCTTTGGAGAGAGAGAATGATCCACAGAAAAAATTCTGGGACCAGCTGGGATTCGAACCCAAGACCTTCTGAGTACTATACTATGACTGATAACGACAACCTGCAGTTACAGCAAGGGCTATAGATGGAACGTATTATGTGTTGGTAGAAACGAAGTTTTGCTTGAAGTGAGACCACAAAACTCACACACTCAGTCCTCATTTGTAACTTAGTTTGGTTCCAGAGCTGCCCAAGAACTATCTTTAGATGACTGTATCAGTGTCTGCAGTGAAGTTCAAGTTCCATTTATATTCAATAGATGTTGTGTGGGACACTTTCTTGTGCATCCCGTCAAAATTAATACCCCCTCCAATGCTCAAGTCCTTACCCAATGCTCCCAACCCTCCACGTGCCTTGCTGCTCACCCCTTCCCTTCTCATAAAGGGAAGGGGTCCACCCTCTGTCTCAATGCTCCCCCTCCTTCCGTAAAAATATTGATGTGAAAAAAATGCCCACCGCGGTCCCTAGCCTCGTTCCCAGGCTCTCGTTCTCGGAACGAGAGCCTGGGAACGAGGCTACGCGGTCCCTTGGCAGGTAGGCCAAGCGGCGCGCGGGCGGGCAACCGGCGCGGCGGGCGCACTGTGTGGGCTCTAAATAGAATTACAGTGTTTGCATCATCCTCCATTCCTATACATCGTTCAGCTTCAAGAGATGCTAGCTGTGGTTGTTGGAAGAAATGTAGCGGGTCTTTCCAGACCCATGAACCTTGTACGAAGTGGTCAGCTGTGGTCTACTGCTTCAAGAAGGAGTGTCTTCAGTCAGCAGCCAGTGGGCATGAGGGGCCAGTTGTGGAGGAGAATGGCCTATAGTGAGGCCAAGGGTACCACTGTGGAGGCTATTCCTGTTGAGACTGCGAGAGTGGGGCGTACTGGACTGAGGGGTGAGTACGTGGCACAGATCGATTTGTCATTTTAACCTTCTCCCCCCCTAGTTTGGTTCCCAGACCCTTCTGCATTTAGTTTCCGGGGTGGGCGGGGAGGAGGGAGACGGAAGGGTCTGGTGAATATTATTGCCCTAGCGCAGATCTACGGCTGCATTCCAGCCGTCAGCATTGATGAGGGAAAAACACGATTCTCGAGTAGGTGCGAATCATTCCATTATTAGCAAAAATTAAGTATTGCAGCAGCTACATAGCTACACCAGTGAATTGCTTGATGCAGCTATTCAGCGCCTGTGACAGACAGGCAGATCAGGTCTACATTCTACATGATCAGCAGTTCGTCAGCGGTAAGGATATAGACTCTATTTGTGATGTAGTTGGGTCAAATGGCTTATAAACTTACAGCAGTACGTCGTGATTCTGACTGTGAAGGCTGTTTCTAGCGTTGCAGTCAGCGTCTGTTTTGTCTCCGTGTACTTCTCGTCCATATTCTTGCACACAAATGCTGGCTCGGGAAGGTACTGCCTAGCCTCGTACCCGGCTCGCGCCGGGTATGAGGCAAGGTACTTCACATGAAAAAGTTCGATCACTCACACCTGTTGCAGTGCCGTGCAAACTTCTCCGATCACCCTGCTAGCATCAAAAGACTCGTAACAGACCTTGCACGACTGTCATCTTTGACTTACACGTGGCTGTGCTGTTAGAATTTTTACAAGCAACGAGTACTTAAAGTATTCATGGTTTCACACATTGTCAATTATTGAAATTCCGTGGATCCGCGCTAGGGTAATGTTATTCACCAGACCCTTCCCTCTCCCTCTCCTCCGCCCATCCCGCCCAAGAAGGGTCTGGGAACCAAACTACCCCCCCCCCCCCCCCCCCCCCCCCCCCCCCAATGATTTTGTGCACCCCCCGCCATTCCTTCACTACCCTAGAGTTCACCACCATCTATGTAAATGGGGTTAATTTCATAAGTAGAGATGGAATCCGGGTAAGAGTCACAGACTCACTTCTGTGGGGTGGGGGGGGGGGGGGGGGGGGGGGAGGCAGCTGATACCTTTGCCTAATGCACCATCGATGGCTATTATCAGTGCTAGACTAGTCTGTACGGACAGCAAGAGACAAAACTGCTTGTGTGTCGATCCAATCTGGGGACTACATGTAGACTACCCACTGTAAATACAGTGATGCAGGCAGTACCCACCTGTTCCTGGTATAGATTACCCCCACCTGACTCAGCAACGGAATGCTTGAAAATTGGTACACAGTTTCTACATTACCGGCGTTTTCTTGTTGCAAGAGTGATTCTGTATAATATAGCTTCATATGTCATGGCTACATGGCATATACATCATCAAACTCAATCTATTTCAAAGTTAACCTTACCAGAAAAACCTTTCCAGAATTATTGAAGGCACAGTTCAGTGATAGAGCGACCCACAAGGTGTGCTTCCCACCTTTTTCTCAAGATGAAAGTGCGGCTAGCAATGAAGTCGGCAACCCTTGAACGGAATTGTATCCAACTGCATGGTACTCTGATGGCAGTAACAAACTGCATGATGTTCTGTGGGAACCTGTACGTGACCAAACCCTCTTTTCCGTTTGTTTAGGAGATCAGATTGGGAGAGCCATTCTAGGAGGCGGCTGTCTATTCGGGATTGGGAGCCTCTGCTACTATGGGCTGGGGCTGTCAAATGAGACTGGTGCCATCGACAGAGCCGGGTAGGCCTCGATTTAGCCTCACCCAAGCCCTCTCTTGGGCCTGGGAATGAGGCTGGCCTTGACCGAACTTTAGCCAACACTCTACGTGCTCTGTGTACTATGTAGCTAAGCCTCATTACCAAACCCTCTGGGAAAGAGGCTAGCCTTGATCACACTGTAGCCAATGCTATCTGGGTTTCTTTTAGGGGGGGGGGGGGCGTTCGCCTTGAATCTTTACTGCCCCCCCTTGAATGATACCCAAGGAGTATTATGTATGCAAAGCTATTCATGCCTCCCCCCCCCCTTACCTCGCCACGCTACGATTCCGCCCCCCCTCGAATGATTTTCTAATAGAAACACTGGAGCCTATGCATGCTCTATGCACTATGTACATTCCCAAGGTGTTGGTAGGAGGAGAAACAGCCAGGCAACTTCCTCAAGTGAGAATTGGGCCGTCCCTGTCCGTGAAAGCAACTGCTTTGCTGCAGCTCTTGCCATATGTGGATAATTTCCACTCCCAGTTTTGGAAGCATTCACGTAGGGTAGCGTTGATTACTAAGCTATTTCCTTCAGAGGAGATCAGTCCATGGCTATACATTCCCAGCCTTCAGTAGCAGAGTAATTGCCCCCTAGTGTGTATCCTATCTTGCTCAGCAAGCAAGCAAGCAGTTCTTCACCTCCTCTGACTGCTCTCCTCAGGTTCTGGCCAGAGGAAGTGCGCCAGCGTGTCAACAAGACCTACACCTACTTTGCCTCTGGGCTGGTCGTCACCTCACTGGCTGCGTACACCTCCACCAGAGCCCACTCACTCATGAGGTTCATGGCCACCAGACCACTTGCCGTGAGTCTACTTCAGCGTAGCTATCTACGTACATGTATATACATGTAGCACCATCCACAGCAAATCTGTTGCTGTATATACTAGTGTAGACATTACTGGTCTGGATGGATTGTACTAGCCTCATTCCCAGGCTCCCCCCTGCGTGTGTGGCGACGAACAATACGGAGATTTTTCGTCCCCGCTCACACGGGGGGGGGGGGGGGGGGGGGGGGGGAACGAGGCTAGGACTATGAGTATTCCAAAATCTAAAATGCATATATACGTACACTGATGTACATGTCAGACTGTGTGTACAGGCTAAACGAGTTGATGCTTGTTCTCCTGCCTAGTCTCTGGCCCTGTTCTTTGTTGGGACGATAGGCTCCTCAGTGTTGTGTTTTGCAACTCCATACACTCCTGAGACCCTGCCCTTGAAGATTGGGGCCTTCACTGTCTTCAGCTCTGTCATGGGAGTCACCCTTGCTCCTCTCATCTCCATTGCAGGTGGGTTTGTAGTTGCTGGGAGGAGAGGGGGAGAGCCTAGGCTTACTGTATTCTATAATGTGCATGCACCACAACCACACTTACTCATACCGTATTTCCGTGAATAAACGCCGCACAATTGAGTGAAATAAATGCCGCCCTCAAATAAATGCCGCGGCGGGTTGCCACGTGTACAAAGTATGACGATACAACGTGGACACTTTTACGTCTTCCAACAATTGTGGAAGACAGTATGAGTCGTCGTCATCCCCCTCCATATCCATATGCATCCAGGAAGGCATCTTCTTCACCATCGTCCTCACCCTGTGTATATCGCTTTGTTGCAAAGCGACGGCTAATCAAGCTCTCAGTCCTCCAGCTGCAGACGGCACTTGCCGAATCTTGGCCATTGTGAGTTGTTGTTTTGTGTGTTTCTCGACCGAATTTTGTAAGAGCCATACTTTCTTACCACCTTGCTGACGGCAATTTGACGGGAAGCTAGCCAGGGATGCTGTGTACGGGGCACGGTCATACTGTCCAAAGTAATAAACGCCGCCCTCGAATAGTCACCGCACCAAATTGAACAACGAAATAAATAAATACCGCGGTGTCTATTCGCAGAAATACAGTACTCCCTCTCTACCCCATCTTGCTTATTCACAAAGTCAAACTCAGTTGCTATTATAGCACACACACACTTGCATGTATACGAAATACTCCCTCTAGATCTGTAAAGCCCATCTTGCTTATTCACAAAGTGAAACCCGTGCAGTTGCTCTTGTAGCCGAGGAAAGTACACATTATTCCATTGGTAGAAATGATTCCACAGGGCTGGTCCTTCCTTCCCCCTTCTCCCAGGTCCCCTGGTCGGTCGTGCAGCTCTCTACACAGCTGGTGTGGTGGGAGGGCTCACCCTGACTGCAGCCTGTGCCCCCAGTGAGAAGTACCTTCACATGAGTGGACCCCTCTCCCTTGGCCTGGGAGTGGTCTTGGTTGCCTCTATTGGTCAGTCCATTTATAACACATAGGGAGGGTAGCCTCATTCCCAGGCCATACCCACCACTAGTATTTGATTGCTTGCAGTAACTTTGCAAAGGCAGTGGGCGCTCCCCTTTGTGTGTCTACCATCTGTCTGCCTGACGTCATCACATGTGACCAGATCTCCCAGGCCTTCCCCCACAGTTTTGCATACTGCAAGCGATCAAATACTGCCGGTGGGGATGGCCTGGGAACGAGGCTATAGGGAGTGGTCTTGGTTGGATCAGTCCATTAATAACACATGGGAGCTTGTGTGATACCAAGTGTACATCGTGGACTTAGTACCAACTGCTACTTTGCATGTGTGCACGGTCGACCATTCCGGGCCAGGTATCCAGCAGCATGCTAAGTTTTAGAGTTGGGGGAAGGTACACGTGTACACAAACATGTCTTCAAAACTGGCTTCAGAGGAGTGGTATGAAAATGGGACATTGCCAATGCCAGCAAGTAGCTCCTCCAGCTGTAGGGAGTGATCTTGGTTTATTAATAACACATGGGAACTTGTGTGATACCAGGTGATACCAGACGGACTTAGTAGCAACTGCTATTTTACATGCGTGCATGGTCGACCATTCTGATTCTCAGGGTCAGGTATCCATGGACGTTGCCGGGGGGGGGGGGGGGGGGGGGGGGTAAAGTGGGAGAGGATTTTTGGGAAGATTAAGAGCAGCTTATGTGTCACTCGCACACACTCACACACTCCAGGAGGCATGTTTGCTGCTCCTGGGACTGCCATCTTCTCTGGCCTGCACACCATCTACATGTATGGTGGTCTGGTGCTCTTTGGGGGCTTCCTGCTCTATGACACACAGAAGATCATCCACCATGCTGAGCATGACAACCAGTACGACCCCATCAACATGTGAGTCCTGAGTATGCTGTACTAGCAGCAAGTTTGAAGTATGGACTATGGCAAAAGTGGACGGGGTGTACGTGGCATATGATATGACTTCATTGAGTGGGCCGAGGGAGCTCAGAGCAGCAAGAGGGGTGACTGGTGGCCGAGTGGTTAAAGCATTGGACTGCTAATCGAAAGGTTGCTGGTTCGAGTCCCACTATTGCCATAGGAGATTTTCTTTCTCTCCTAGGAGTTGACTCAGCTCTACCCTAAACAATGAGTAGGTGTGTTCTTGAAGGTGTCTCACCTGAAATCTGCATCCCTCGGAGGGGATGTAAAGCCGTCAGTCCCAGGTGACCTGCTTCAATAGGCTCTGCCTTCTCCAGACCCTCATTAGCCACCATCATGGTAAACCCTCAAGGGTAAGGATTGTCCATTCATTACAGAGCAGTTGTCTCCCACTGACTCATCAATTACCACTAACTACATTCTCCTTGCTGTCCTGAGCTCCATGTTGGTACGGTATAGTAATTGCCTCATACCCAGGCCCCACCCCGCCTGAAAATGAAAGTGCCTGGTATATCCACTGTTAGCGCATGGGCGTAATTAGACTCTATGAATGGGAGGGGCGTATGACCAGGACATATCCATGTGCCTAATGATGTGAAGCTCCACCAGAACGAGATCGGGCCGAGATATCACAAGAACTATATACATGACAACTAGCACTTTACTGCCCTGGATTGCGAGAAACTCTTGCTAACTTTCAGAGCGTAATGCTTCATAGCGCACAGACATTTCAAACACACACCGGAGTACTTACATGTACATGTAGCCACTGACAGTCGCAGGAGAGCGCTCAACCATCGTTGCCCAGGAAACCTGCACAGACCATACACTGATAGTAGACGACTTTGATGTTGTGGTTTGTACGGATGTAACATGGTAGATTTCTCGGAAATGAAAGGCATGCGCAAACAGTGGATACCAGGCCTTTCTTTTTCAGGTAGGGTGGGGCCTGTGTATGAGGCTAGGTATAGTGGGTAGAGAGTATTTGTAACCGGATCTGAGCAAAGTTTTCTGCTTTCATATCTCCACTACTAGATTCGTTCCTAGCCCCCCCCCCCTCCCTCCCTCCCTCCCTCCCTCCCCCTCCCTCCCTCCCTCCCTCCCTCTCTCCCTCCCCCCCTCCTCCCTCCCTCCCTCCCTCCCTCCCTCCCTCCCTCCCTCCCTCCCCCCTCCCCCACCTACAGGTGCCCCAACTGTCCCTCTTAATCAACACATGCTAGAAATCTAATCTAGAGTTATTATGCGAAATGGTTTTCACAGCTTGTACGTAAGCCATGCCCATCCCACCCAGCGTGCAAGGACGAGGTATTCAGTTGGTACCCCTTACATCTAATCCGAGCCTTCTCCTTGGAATGTAAATTGTACAGTGTGGGCACGTGATTGTCCATGTGAGTCTTTTTAGCTACACCGATAATAGTTTCATAGTCACAAAAGTGTTAGACTCCTGCTACCCGTATGGCATTGCTCGTGATAAAGTGCAGAAAGCCACTGAAAGAGCTATGTACTGTTTCAGCCTTGTAGCTATCACCATAGGTGAAATACTCATGTACTTACGTGAGTACTCTATTATCTGAGCTATCACCTGTGCATGTGTAGGTCCATGGGGATCTACCTGGACACAGTGAACATCTTCATCCGAATCCTGGCTCTACTGTCCGGCTCTTCTGGGAACAGAAGGCGTTGAACAACTGGAATGTTGATTGTTGTCTGTTTTTGTTTTTGTTTTGAAAACCGCTGTATATAGCACTAGCTCCACCAGTCTGTCATGTTACATTCATGACATCGTAATAGTTATGCATGACAATTATGTGCTGCCAGCTGATCGACATTAATTTTTAGTAACAATATCTCCTCGGGCTATGTGCCTTGCCCCCAAGAGATTCGATTTGACCATTATAGATAATAATTATTACAATGTATGTAACAACTGCCTAGCTGCATGCTACACTCAGCAGTGGTTGTATCACGCTATACCGCGAAGTAATCTTGTTGCCAGAATATAATTACAATGTCATGACATTTGATTATATCACAGAATAGAGTGCAGCAGAAGTAAAAATTGAACTGTGTTACTGCAATCAATAGCCTTCTCTTTCACTTGGATTCGGATCATGGAGAGCAACAAACCTCTTAATTTGTTCCGGAATGCAATCAAGATCCTTGTACGGTATGTGTTTCTCTACAACTGCACAGGCAGCCTGGCATGTAAGAGGCCGGGGGGTGGAAGGTTTTAGGAGGACTTTAGCATCCTCATTGATACACATATCTAGTGCAGTTCGGTTATTACCAAGTGACACAGCATCCAGATGCGCTCCGTGTTCCAAAAGAGCTGGAATGATAGGAACTTTGCCATTGCGATTCCTGCAAGTTCTATTCACCACTAGGCTGGCTAAGTGGAGAGGTCTGTACCCACCATAGACCGGGGCATTGATCACTGAATCTGCTCCCCAACACAGCAAGGCTGGGACAAGATCAAAGAAGTTCCTCAGGTACAGCTCATTTTCAGGCAGCCTGCTGTACAGCTCCACTAAGAAGACATGGAGGACAGTTGAATCCTTCAGGTGCAAGTAATCAGAGACAAACCTGTTACCAACTGCTTCCAAGTCTCCTGATGGCTTGTCGCCTCCCTCAAGATCAGATGTAAGCCACTTCGAGAAAATGCCCAGGATAGGCCACATCACTCCACTCAAGTCACCCACAGTGACCCCCTGACCGCATCTGCAGTGGCTAATGCATTCGTACAGCATTCTCAGCCCTTCCATGCCAAACTCGATGTAGCGTTGAAAGCAAGGTTGTTCATCTGAGAACAGCATTCCACTGACACAGTCGTTGCAATCCGACAGTGCCACACTGAGCGGTACAATAAACGGCTTGACCGGCATTACTGTGATCAGGAAGGACCATCGGTACAACAACATGTTCAAGTAATGGAACCACAGGGTTTCAGAAAAATCACTACTGGCAACCAGTCTTAATGTCGTGGCCACTCTGTCATCTGCATACCCCAAACAGCGCTCCTGGATTAAGAGGCACTGGTAAGATTCCTCAAGATCAGACTGCAAAACGTTCTCCAGGTCTTCAAGATTGGTCATTTCGACCCTGTTGCCATACTCTTCAATGCAAAGCAAAGGAGTTGGAGGAATTCCGTAGTTCTCTCGAAGGGAAATCGCCTCTCTCCAGTGTATTTCACGGCAAATGTGTTTCACACGGTAGCTCCCCAAGAGCAACAGGGCATCAATCTTGGAGCCAATTGGACAATCAGGAAGAGATGTGAGCATTTCAATAATCTTCTCTGACTCCGGATTGAAACCCCAACAACAAACAGTCAAGAAAAGTGGACAAGGAACGAAAGGTGCACCACTGCAGTCTTTGTTCATGAAAAGGGAAGAAGCTATACCATATGACAGAAACTCCTTTACCAGTTGCAGGTCATTCATCTTTGCGGCGACATGCATTGGAGTGAACCCTTTGTTGCTTACTTGATTGTAGTCAGCTCCCTTGGACAGTAAGAATTTTGTGGTTTCAATGTTGCAGGGTACGATTGAGGCAGTGAGAGGGGTAACCCCAAAGCGGTTCTTTGCGTTGATAGAAGCACCGTGGTCGAGAAGTAACTCCAGGATTATTCTGTTGCCTTGCCTTGAGCCACTGTGGAGAGGGGTCTCCTTACAGCAGTTGCAGATGTTCACATTTGCCCCTGCCTCAACCAACAGCTTCACAACGTCAAACATACCACTGGCACTAGCAACGTGGAGTGGAGCACTCAGGGTCCATGCACCACTGTGGTACACCCACTCCCGGTAGTTGATATCAATCAGACCACTGTAGTTTCTCAGGATATACTCGACCACCTCCTCTGACCTGACGACACACGAAAGCATCAGCAGTGACTGCTTGTGCTTGAGGGGGTCTTCATTTAGTGAGCATGAAAAAGAGCGACAGCCAAGCCGGTAATTTTCTGATTTGGTTTTCAGATAGGTGTCCAGTTTCTGAACCAGACTACCCTTGATGAAGAGCTTGAGAAGATCATATGCATCTGGGTCTTCCTCAAGGACCCACTCTGGCAGCAAGTTGTCAGTGGGTCCCTCACTGGCCATGCTGGGTAGCTCTAAATACACAATCGTGCGAGAAGAAAGAAGTAATTAAGTAATATTTAAATACCAGTTTGCTGCAGTGCATTACGCGTTTTAATGCACGAGGGCAATCTAGTTAACGGTCGAGGGCGAGATCTGACCCGAAACAGCTGTTTGATCTTGCATTATCTAGATAATGCACAGTAAAGTGTGCAATAAGCAATTTAATGCTCAGTCATGTGATCAATTCTGAGGTGTCTGATTCGTTGAGGGTCACTAAGTCACACCTATGTTTAATTAATTCTATGGCTTAGTGCTGGGACGATATAGCCACTTGCATATCAACTATTGTGAACTTCATAACAGCAATAAATTGGGTAGTGGTTGGGTAGTGGTTGGGATTGTTGTCAAATTAATGGGAAATTTTGGCGACCGTTTTAATTTGGCGATTCAGAAGTCAATCGCCAATATTAAATGGCTGGCCAGATCGACTGTCAGTGCGTGCAACGAGGCAAGATCACCTTGAGCGCCTACTACTTCATAGACAGCGCATCGAATTAAAAGCGTATACAGGCTGCTGAAAATTTATTGTCCTAAGCATACGGTCATGGCCGACTGTGTGTCGTGCATTACTGCTACAGCGTACACATCCTGGGCATCCTCCTGGATAGCTGTTCGCCAATCGCGGGCCTCCAGATAATGCTGAAAGCGCGATGGCTAAGACACTGCTCTCCGTTTCGTACGTCTTCATCCTTGGTTCATGAAGTCACGTCACTATTACAGCGCGCATATACTTTTTCTGTCGAGATAGCCACATTTTAAATTTTATACCAAACCATTTCAGGCCATTTCGCCAAATTTAATGGCCGCCAAAAATTAATTTCCCGGTATACGTTATGTAAGGCAATAGGCTCACTCTGTCTCCAACTATGTTAACCTTCGCTCTTAAGTAGTTAGCATAGCAGCTAAGTTCAGGCTGATCTCTATGTAGACAGAGAACAGACAGCTGTTAGGACAAGACTCAAAATGGCTGCCTACATAACATGCACCTAAGGTACGCTTAAACTTGTTTATTATGCAAATGAATATTAAAGCTCTACTGTAGCATCGCTTGGTTATTTTAAGGTATGGCTATGCTCTTGTACTAAGAACATATGTGTAGTGTCATGAAGTGTTGTCATTGGCAGACATACCAAAGCACATTAATTTTTTGTGACCATATCGGTTCAAATTCTCATATCTCCACAATAATCATGCAAAATGTATTACACTGCAGAGTACCCTGCAACACCAACTGCAGGCCGAACATTTTGTGGGCAATCCATATTTTGACAGGAACATTTTGTGGGAAGTCCATTAATTTTCAATTATAGGAGCGTTTTGGGGTCATTGGAAGAATCCTGAAAAACGGCACAAACTGGACGTAATGGCTCGGCTTAAAGTTTCAATAGTGCGCACTAGGTTACGTTACTCTCTCTTATACAACTTCGTATTCTCGTCATAAACAAACGGGCCTATAAAATGAATCCGAATACTCAAACTACTTTAGCTTACGATTTGCACTTACATGGCAGCTGTTTGTCTCAATCAGTAATATCCAGGAGGACCTCTATAGATCTAACGAGCGACTGGACTGTTCTGTGTTCGCGCAAATGCAGATAGAGCTCTGAATAAACTACTTCACCGGTCACCACCAGTTTTAGTCAATCGTCGTTCCCAGTTCTCACTCCAACCACCTGGGCTCGTTCTCATTCCAGCCCGCCTTGTCACCATGGCAGCCAGAAGACCGTCCCACTTAGTCTCGCAAGCCAGCCTCTTTTTCTACGAGGGGGCGCGCGCGGAGGGGGGAGGGAAAAAAGAGTCTGGTGACTTAAGCCAACATTTCGTTTTCTCTGCCGGAATGTGGGTAGAGCCAATGAGATTGCAGCAGTCACATGATTTTCATAGCGTAATTCAGAGAGACAGTGCGTGCGATTGCCATCGCTGCAAAGCGCAACTAGGCTATCCAAGGTTGTGCCCCAAGCAAGAATTAGCAGTGAAGAACTCCTTCAGCGGACGGGATGTACTCGTGAGTCTTCTAACCGGCACTGGAAAATCGCCTTGTTACTACGTATATACTGCTGAAGGCTTTTCCCTGGCTCACCTTCCAACGGTTACTACTCTCCAGAGCTTCGCGAGCCTCCTCCAACTCGCTTCGCGGTCGTACATTTGAAAGTTGTGGGCAATAATTGGATAGCTATCATGTGACTTTTTCATTTGTTACAGTTGATTGCATTCCACTTGGAAACGAAATGTTGGCTTAAGTCACCAGACTCTTTTTCCCTCCCCCCTCCGCGCGCGCCCCCTCGTAGAAAAAGAGGCTGGCTTGCGAGACTACGTCCCACTGTACTTCACTTCAGACGATCCGCGACGTGTGAGCTGGTTGAGTGATGGACACAGTCCCAGATTCTACTGTCAGAGCAGTTGCCAGGAAACTGTAAGTGAAGGCACTGTGCTGCATTGTAAGGAGTAGCATGCACATACAGTGCCAATCCTGATGCACTGTCAACACCTATCTAAGCCAGACCCTTCCCTCATGCATGCTGCATTGTATATGGAAGCCGTAGGATTTGGCTGATGGTCTGATAAGCAAGCCCAAGCCCCCACCCCCATACCCAGCTCTCCTGATCGTATAAATGTGTGGTTTGTGTACTCAGGAGGCATTACATTGACGTGGAGAGGAGGGAAGATGGGTTTGACAGATCTAGTCCTCTGCACCCTCTCGGAGAGTTCACCTCAACACGAGGAGTGAGTCAGTGTCTTTACGTATGTGAACCTAGGGATCACAAAAGAGAAGTCCTGCTGTGGGTATAAAATACCACTGGCAGATAATATTAAGGTTCTGGGATACCGACTAAAGGTACTTAGTGCTACTCATGTGACCCTCAGAATCGATCACATGACGGAGCATTAGTAATATTTATATACCACTTTGCCGTGCATTACGGGTTTTAGTGCACGAGGGCAATCTAGTTAACGGTCGAGGGCGAGATAATGCACGAGCCGAAGGCGAGTGCATTATCCGCCCGAGACCGTTAACTAGATTGCCCGAGTGCACTAAAGCCCGTAATGCACGGCAAAGTGGTATCTAAACTACTTAGTGCAACTCACCGACCCGAGACAGCCTTTGGTCTTTGAAAAGTGTGCATTATCTAGATAATGCACACTGAAGTGTGCAATAAGCGATTTAATGCTCTGTCATGTGATCGATTCTGAGGCGTCTGATTCGTTGAGGGTCACGTGAGTAGCACTAAAATCGCTTAATGCACACTTTAGTGTGCATTATCTAGATAATGCACACTTTTCAAAGATCAAAGGCTGTCTCGGGTCAGTGAGTTGCACTATGTAGTTTAGATACCAGTTTACTACGGAGCGTTTTTAGTGCCAAAATTGGGACGCCCGTACACAAATTGTGATGAGGTCGGTCAGGAACATTATGAGGTCGCTCAAAAATATTATGAGGCCGGTTATAAATGTTATGAGGTCGGTCAGAAATAGTATGAGGTCGGTCAGGAATCTTACGAGGTCGGTCGGAAATATTATGAGGTCGGTCAGGAATCTTATGAGGTCGGTCAGGAATCTTATGAGGTCGGTCAGGAATATTATGAGGTCGGTCTATAGTGATGTATGAGGTCGGTCTATAGTGATGTATGAGGTCGGTCGAACACATTAGTCGTTGCGAGGTGGCTCAGTACTGCCGCGCCATGGTTTATACACGCAGCACACTCTCAGGCCTCAGTTCAAACAACAGGAAGTTTATGAAGCAGTTATCAGACGGCAAACTCCGCGTAATCAAGGCGTGGTAGGGGTAAGGTTTAAATTTCGGGGGTGTGGCTCGCGTTGATGGTCCCTGAAGCCATCAGCAAAACGTTGGAGCCTATGCAGCGGGTGCAACGACTGGTAGCGTGTTATGAGGAGCCCAGGGATCCAGATAAACTGGACTGTCTAGTTTATCATGTAGACAGGCTGCATCGCATTTTGCTTGAGCTCAACACTTGCAACAGCGAACAAGTGCGAAGTTCTGGAAGTAAAGCACGGATCGACTCACGTGACCGCACAAGGAAAAAGAGGTTTCTAGACCTTCCTTCTCCGCGCGCGCATACTGAAAGCGATCGCGCGCTGGAGAAAGCGAAGGGCTACATGTAGCTTGTTAGACTATTCTGGAAGCAGGTCTGACTTTGCTCGAACAAATCAACAGGTCACATAGACATTATCGTTCCTATGCGACCACAAAACATTTTAGAGGGACCTCATAACAATTCCGACCGACCCCATAATATTTCTGACCGACCTCATAAGATTCCTGACCGACCTCATAAGATTCCTGACCGACCTCATAAAATTCCTGCCCGACCTCATAAGATTCCTGACCGACTTCATAAGATTGCTGACCGACTTCATAAGATTGCTGACCGACCTCATAATATTTCTGACCGACCTCATAACATTTGTGACCGACCTCATCACAATTTGTACAGGCGTCCCAATTTTGGCACTAAAAACGCTCCATAGTTTACAGTGCATTACGGGCTTTAGTGCACTTGGGCAATCTAGTTAACGGTCTCGGGCGGATAATGCATTCGCCTTTGGCTCGTGCATTATCTCGCCCTCGACCGTTAACTAGATTGCCCTCGTGCACTAAAAACCGTAATGCACTGCAAAGTGGTTTCTAAATATTACTTAGGGCAATAATAAATTCCTGTACATAGAGTAACTCGTCAATTTCCGGCCACCATATATATTCGGATGCGATTTCTTCAAATCCAAAGGAATAAAACTGCTGTCTGTATAGTAGTAAGTAAGAGATGTCGTCAGTTCCTGGAAGAACCAGTTGTCGAATCTACCGCAGGCGGTACAATGCCACTTCAAAGCCTACATCCGACTTTTTCAATGCTCAGACGTTATCATCCATAGTCGGACACGCAGTGCTTGCAACGAAGGGTAGCGACAAACAGCTGGGTCCTTGTGTTGTCTTCAGACAACTGTCTGTCTACTACTCCACGGGTAGCGGTTGGACCTGCAAGACTTTGCGGTTCGCAGTGACAAGAGCAATAATACCATGTGGTCATTGCATCAATTATCGGACGAGCATGCACACAAAACAAAACTCTTAGCTTTAACCAAACGGCAAATTTACGCATAGTTAAGTACTGGAAACGCTGACCATTTAAGAGAAGGGTCCATGAACCCTCTGGATTAGCGGTAGCATCAAAGGCAGCATGGCCCTTGATCATTTAGCCTGACTCTGGTGACCGACACAAGACTTAATTACACGGACTATCTTCTTTCTGATGCAAGGGTTTTCTCACAGTTGAGGCAATCTTGATTTACCACAAATTTCAGGCAGGACTGTCCTTCAGACTGAGACCGAATCTCAGAGCTGGAGGGTAAGGGTATAATAGCTTCTACCACTATATTATCTATGCTCTTTGCCGCCCCCAGGAGCGATTGAGAGGGCGCTACAAGCTACAGTAGTCACGGCCAGATCAAGCTCATCTTCCAGGACAGGAATGACATGACGGCTGGCTGAATTGATCAGACGTTACTTTGCTTAATAACACACAAGCACAGAATGCACGTGGGTCTGTCAGCTTTTGATTTAGAATTACCATCACCCAATTGGTGGAAGAGCAGCGCTATAGCTGCTTCGTCTCTTAGAAATACCCTTTCTCTCAGCACAAATTTCACACTTTTCCGGTATACCAGATGTCTTGCATTAGCAATTGGACACGTCATTCCGTATTCATGCGCTAATGAAACATTCCATTTGCTCACGGAAATGTGGCGATAGTTACCAGATGTTCCCCTCCCCCCCCCCCCCCCCCCCAACAATGAACGTTGGCTTGTGAGACTAAGAATTGCCAGGCTCTCCTTCCCCCTTGAGGGGAGACTGGAAATGAGACTAAGTGCTACTCACATGACCCTCAATGACCCAGAAATCTCAAGTAACCAAAATATTCTCACATGGGCCAAGAGACTCAACTACAAACATGATCCTCACTTGACACATAGAAACCACTGATTATATCACACATGCCCACTAAGACAGAAATGTTGACCAGGGGTTCCCCAATATCCTGCAAGGCTACATCGGACCTACATGTACAAGTGAATCAGACCTACGAGTAGCTCAAGAGACGTGGGATCAACCACCACAGATTGCTCTGGAAACTCATCAATGCTTACTATAGAGTATTACCGTATCATAAATACAGTATTGCATTATCAATGGGTTGCCATAGGTACCTACGTAGCAGTGTGTGCAAATGTGCATTATTTTCGGTTGAACGTAGGCTTAATTTGTCACTTGCCATGGGTTCATACATTATTTTATTCTCACACACTAACTAGAACATGTCAACATAGCCTTGCTCCCAGGCCCGAGAAGGGGAGGAGAAAAGGGCCTGGTTTTCACTGTTTGTGCTTGTGCTTAATCACGGTGGAATTCCACCGCGGACGTTCGATTCATGTCCGTACAACCACTACGTCAAAATCGTATACTATCGCTATATGGTCCGTGCAGTTTTTCAACAATGGAGTTTGACGATTGAACACTCTCCTACGCCCTTCATAGGATGTATATATGTCTCTAGCCGAAACAGGTAGCCTCCGTTTTGCCGTTTACAAATGGACAAAGTGAATGACGTGTTTGTATGGCTCACCGCAACCGATTGAAAAATCTGTGTGCTACAAAATATTGTGCTAGTTGCCGTGTCGTTCTGGTGACATCCCTGCCCAATCTCGTTGATGCATATCGATGGCCTATGGTAGAGCGTCACTTCCTTCAGCACGTGGATATGTTGGCGTCATATGCCCCGCCCCCTTCATTTTAGCATAGATGATTACGCGCATGTGCAAACAGTGGAAACCAGGCCCTTCTCTCTCCCCCCCCCCCCCCCCCCCCCCCCCCCCCTTGGGCCTGGGAACGAGGCTAATGTCAACATTACAATGTCAAAGATCTGGTACTTCTGCTCAGCCATGAAAACAACATACTTACCATCATCACTGGATTGGTCGGAGAGCTGAGTGATTGACCTTTGTTGAGCAACAGGTACACCTACATGAAGGCAAGGTTTGGCCATCCATAGACTATCCATCACAAAGTATACTGTGGCAACACCTTGCATTGCTAAAGTATGAGTGACTGCAACTGATAGCCTCCTCTGCAAGACATAGCAAACAGTAGGCATGTGGCTGGAACACCACACAAAGTTTAAATTGTCCTTCACTCTTACATGTAGTCTGCAAGACATAGCAAACAGTAATCTACATGTAGTCTTACATGTAGTCTGCAAGACATAGCAAACAGTAGTCTACATGTAGTCTTACATGTAGTCTGCAAGACATAGCAAACAGTAGGCATGTGGCTGAAACACCACACAAAGTTTAAATTGTCCTTCACTCTTACATGTAGTCTGCAAGACATAGCAAACAGTAATCTACATGTAGTCTTACATGTAGTCTGCAAGACATAGCAAACAGTAGGCATGTGGCTGAAACACCACACAAAGTTTAAATTGTCCTTCACTCTTACATGTAGTCTGCAAGACATAGCAAACAGTAGTCTACATGTAGTCTTACATGTAGTCTGCAAGACATAGCAAACAGTAGGCATGTGGCTGAAACACCACACAAAGTTTAAATTGTCCTTCACTCTTACATGTAGTCTGCAAGACATAGCAAACAGTAGTCTACATGTAGTCTTACATGTAGTCTGCAAGACATAGCAAACAGTAGGCATGTGGCTGAAACACCACACAAAGTTTAAATTGTCCTTCACTCTTACATGACTCCCCTGCAAGTATTGTGCATGCATATAATTTATACTACATCATATCTCGACCGTAGAATTTAATTTAAGAGACTCAACTGAACTGCTGGTTGTAGGGCGGACAGACTGCTCTTCACCCTCATGGAGAGCTCACTAGATACAGCAGCTGACCTTCCTCGAGTAAGTGGCACACCTTTGTGGGACACACAAGTTCACTCACAGTGGTACATTTGAAGGAGTATCATACAGATTCTAGTTCAACTTGATCACCACGATCTTTGTGTACCTTGCTTTCTAGTGGCCGTGGTTTTAGCGCCATCTGCCCTCCTTTTACTGGAATCACTTGCTGTGGACTATGGACCCAGTTTCTTCTGGCCACCTAATCTCACATGAAAACCAAAATAGAGGGTCTAACATGAATTACTCTGACATGCTCACACACTCAAAGACATCTCACCTGTCCGACTGGAGACTCGGGCACCCGCTCCTCCTCAGTGGAAGAGTCCAGCACTGGACGCACACGTTTTGCGGCTTGTGACTTCTCTCCAGAAATCGACACTCCTGCATATGAGTAACCATATAGCAACACACAATGGATACAAGGACCCAAGCACACAAAACATGTGCTCACCTGCCGTACTCACTGGCCGCTTGGGCTTCACAAAAGTCCATGAGGTTCACCATTTTTACCCCACAGCATTGTTCCTTACCAGCTTCACAATACCTGCAACTCCGGAATCATCCATCCTCCCCGTTCCAAGTTCCAACTGCATGCAGTACTGTAGATCTTGCTCCAGGTTTCTTCTGTGAGAAGTAAGAGGCAGCCAGATTTCTGACAACCGTCGCATGTTTACAATCTCAAAGACAGCTTACCTGGACGGCTGGTTGTTGGGCGGACAGACTGCTCCTCACCCTCACTGGAGAGCTCACTAGATACAGCAGCTGACCTTCCTCGAGTAAGTGGCACACCTTTGTGGGACACAGAAGTTCACTCACAGTGGTATGTTGCAGGAGTATTATACAGATTCTAGTTCAACTTGATCACCACTATCTTTGTGTACCTTGCTTTCTAGTGGCCGTGGTTTTGGCGCCATCTGCCCTCTTTTACTGGAATCACTTGCTGTGGACTGTGGACCCAGTTTCTTCTGGCCACCTAATCTCACATGAAAACCAAAGTAGAGGGTCTAGCATGAATTTTCTCCACACACTCAATGACATCTCACACGATCAATACAAAGACCCATGTGCACAAATGATGTGCTTACGTGCTACACACATTTGTTTGGGCATCCTAGAGTTCTCCTCTGGCTACAGTAAACGAGGAGTGTGTAATGCAGGCTATACTGTTTTATTGTCAAAAACATCACTACTAATCTATGAACACAACTTCTAGGACATGCAATTTACCAATGTCAGGGTGAAACAGCACAAGCCAGGTGTTGTATCGCTCATCATTGGTTAGGTCATACCCTTCTTCGAACCGTCGTTCAAACAAGCTTGTTCTTGTGAGCGAGACAAAGCAACAGAACAACACGTGGAAAGTGGGAGTGCATGCACGTTCTGTGTCCGATAATTGATGCAATGACCGCATGATATTATTTCTCTTGTCACTGCGAACCACAAAGTCTTGCAGGTCCAACCGCTACCCGTGGAGTACGTAGTAGACAGACAGCTGTCTGAAGACAACACAAGGACACAGCCGTTTGTCGCTGCCCTTGTTGCAAGCACCGCGTGTCCGACTATGGATGATAACGTCCGAGCATTGAAAAATTTGGATGTAGGCTTTGAAGTGGCATTGTACCGCCTGCGGTAGATTCGACAACTGGTTCTTCCAGGAACCGACGACATCTCTTACTATCTATTGTTTACTACTACAGACAGCAGTTTTATTCCTTTGGATTTGAAGAAATCGCGTCTGAATATAGATTATATGGTGACCGGAAATTGATGAGTTACTCTACATATGTGCCATACAAACACAACTACTGTTTTGCCATAGTGAAGGCACTTCATGGAGGCCACTAATTTTTGACGTCAAATGTCTTCGCTGCAGTTCAGTGTAGGGTTAGCCTTGTTCCAGGCCATACACGGCCTGGGAACGGGGCTAGTGTAGGGTGTGTACTGTTACCATGAGTGAAATCAAAGTACCTGTTGTACTGCTGGAGTAGCAATGTGTAGTATGTGCTGAAGGGGGATGGTTTGATCCCAGTGACTTCCACTTTGGGCTTCCTTCATTTCTGTCTCTCATTATAGACCTCTCTGGACTTTTCTGTCACTGCTATCGACAATGTAGCCTCGTTCCCCCTCCTTGCTTTTCGTCACTTGCACGTTCTTTTGTGCAACCGAAAGCGGCACCCAGGCCTGGGAACGAGGCTATCCACAATGTAGGTCTGCATAAAATGTGATCGAATGTCATCGTAGACCTGCATGGTTACAGTTGGTTTTCCCATACCCTTTCACCACTGTAACATTAATGTATTAGACATATACATTATCGTAAAGATGTGTGAAATCAGTGATGTCAATTTCAGTCACTCTACAGAGCTACAATGTAATTATTAATTTTGCATCGATTTGTGCGCTGAATAATTATTACCATCTGTAAAGTTTGATGTTAAAAAATGCTACAACTTGGCCACGGTACCCAGCATTCACATTTCCATTCAAAGTGGGGGGGGGGGGGGGGGGGGGGGGGGGGGGGGGCAGAAAAGAAATTTGTAAGGGTCCTCTGAACATGATATGAATCAGAAGCCCTGTAAGGGTCGTCTGAACATGATATGAATCAGAAGCCCTTCACACAAGAAAGTCACTACATGATTGGTAGGCATGCATGGTTCCCAGCAAGCACACATGGTGGATAGTCTTGATTTCAGTAGTCATTGCACACACCCACAAATCATCCTATGGTACACACCCACTATCCCACATGTGGTTGTTTACACACATTCACTGTGGACACCAAGCTCTATTTCCCCTGTAAGCCTGCATGGCTACTAGGCTACTGCCTATATCATTGATCATCAAATGCCTTTGGTATGTAGACACTGCTCGTGGGCTGTGATCTTGTATGGCAGTTTGTTTTCTGCTTTGATCTACTATGTTTTCAAGCTCACACTCCATATGTTATAGTACACACTGTTTATGTCTGTAGCCTTGCATGTTCCCCATGTCATTCTCTACTCTGTTAATTGTTTGCCACACATTTGTACAGGGGACCCTCTACTACAACAGTCTGCAGGACAAGCACCTGCAGCACTACTTCAGGAAACCGATGGTCAGGAAACGCCTGGAGGAGTTGGGAGTGGTAAGCCCTCACGTAACTAGTTAGATAGGCAGATATGTATTATGTAGACAGACTGGGTCCACAAGATTTCTGTGGAAACCCTGTTTCATGATGTGATTGAATTTATTTCTTCAGTGGTCTAGTACGTGACAGTTGTTTTCTGCTGTGTTCAACTACATATTCAAGCTCACACTCCACTCGTTATATTTAGTATACACATACTCTTTATGTCTGGAGCCTTGTTCCCAAGTCATGTGCGTGACTCATCTTTGTAATTCTTCTCTGAATGAGCCTGTTTATATCGCTCCAAAACTCATCGATGCTTCTACGCTATATATACCACAGGCTGGGATGAAACAACTATGCTGAAGATAAACACCAACATTATGTGATAGACACTGTGACTGTTGTGCTACGTATGTGACCATCACTAAACTGGTTAACTATCCCTCTGTAGGTCCGTCAAGGTGCATTTGAAGACAAGCTTGCCAAGGTGGGCGAATTTCATCATCATTGACCCTAGCCTCGTTCCCAGGCTCCCCCCTGTGCACACGGTGAAGAAAATTACTCTGCCCCGTTATTTTTCGTCGGCACGCGTAGGGGGAGGAGCCTGGGAACGAGGCTACATTGACCCTATAAGGTTTTTATCTTCATTTGCCCAGAGGAGGTTGGACACAGCCATGTGACCTGAATGTGTAGGCGAATTTATACAGAGGTTTACTATACTGAAGTGTGTTCTCGGTAGTTTTTACGAGTATCTCAACAAGCTTGACATCATTCAAAGGAGTAGATTCCAATATGCCGTCAACCCCGTTCAACCCCTGGGTCACTTAGGCTGTACAGCCTCTTGAAGGTTTAGCCGTGCGGGAGGGCGTAGAAGCCAGTGTTAAGACACAATGTGGATATTGGCCTGGCAGGAAGTACAATGTACATACTAACCCATCGCCCTACTTCCTGCCAGTGCCGGACCAATAACCACGTCGGTTAAGAGATGCTCTTGTATGGTACTCCAACTGGAAGCCTTCCCAACCTGAAGCATCTTCAGCATACTCCTTCCTTTCAAACTCCCGAACTGTAGCTTCACTTCTCATTAGCACTTTATGTTTAGGAACGTAAAACACGCAGTTATATATTTCCATTCAAGCGCAGCGCATAGTCACATGCTTGGACAATGCGTCCAACCTCCTCTGTCATTTACGATGACATTGACACTTACCATTCAGTACACTGCATCTCTGATTTGAATCACAGCTAGCTTCGCGGTTTCATTACGGAGCCCCCTCCCCCCTATTGATTTCTAGCTCTCAGAATGCATCTGGTGGCAACTAGCTGAATACCTCAGCACCTTAAATCAATCATTGTTGTTTTTTTTAATCCCAGTGCCCCCCACCCCGTTTCCGTGAAACACTTGGTGTCTCCTTGTACAATTCTCCCTGAGTTCATCAAATTGGAGACTGTGTGAAAAATTGCTAACTTGTGAAGTTTTATCTCATGCGCTGAACATCTTAGCAGAGAAATTTTGTTGTTGTAGCGCTAACTTTGCATTTAGGTGGAAAAACTGATGATTATTTACTTCCATCAGCTTTGTCAAACACACACTTCTTTCTTTCCACAGAATAGACACCAGCAGCGGACTAGGTCTCTTGAAAGTGGAATCCAGAACTTTACTGGGTAACTTACGATTCTTACACCTCAACTGATGATGTTAAAACCACTGATAGTTTTCCTGATGGCCACTCTGAAACTATTCCATCACACAAGTTTAGAGAGAACCCCACTATAATGTGCCTGATTACTACACCTGTGACCAGGCTACCTGGTGAACATTTGCCTAATATGGCATGAGGTAATAATCATAGCTCTCAACCTGCCTGGATATACTCAAACATGAGCAGGTTGGATACATACATGTATACTCATTCATGCAAATGAGTTGATTTGTCTCATAGCTTTCGTAGGAGAAAAAATTCGGAGGGAAATCCTGGAGGGTTTCACATAATTATGATACGGTACCACTGTAATGTCACTGGAAGCTCTGCATGGTAGCTCAGTCTGTCCTCCTGGATACTAGGCCATCTCGGTCTTGGTTTCCCAACTCATTAGTACTTTGTTCTACTATGTATGAATGCTGCTATGAATATTGCTACGCTAATTTACCCGAAACCCACAAGTCTTTCACTCACTCGGAAGATATATAAGCAGAGCCGTAGAGGTATGGGTTAACTTACCTGGCACAGACGATACCGTGATCAAGCAGGCGGTTCCTCCAGGTGGAGACTCAGGCCTTGCACTTTGCCGAGTTGAAGCCTGCGATCTCCCAAAACGTGGGAGACTCGGGTGCACAATTTTTGATAGGGGGGGACTGCGTTCGCGCATCCCCCGCACATTGAAATTCAAACACAATAATTACAATGTCATGTATAGTAAGTAAGGTTAGTGATGTTGGCCTCATTTTTGTGACACCACTGCAGGCAAGCTACCGCAAGCCTGTGTATTTCTCAAGGAAGTCTGTAGAACTGTTTTAACATCACCCATCCATTAACCCATCCATTAACCCATCCATTATCTCATATGTTTACATCACTATGGCATGCCCTAGTAGCCTCATTCCCACACGACATGGTGCCACTGTGATGTTGCTGAAAAGCTTTGGTATCTCTGTGTGGCCTCCTGGATGCTCATTCTTGTAACTTTCTGGTTCGCCAACTCTCACACTGAAGTATTCCATGGTAGATTTGATGCCAATATGGTGTGCCGCTGTAGAACATGTGAAACCCTCCCAGGCCTTCAAGCTGTGAGACAAGTGTGGGTAAGGTCTCAGTACGAAGCTAGGGTTAATCACTCTCCTACCGAAGCCGAGGGAAAGAACTCGCCTGTTTCTGTGCATACGTAGTTCTTCTCAACTTTGCATGATCCTTGCTGTATTTGCTCGGGTATTGAGATTTGCTTGCAGGAATCATTCTCACTTTCCCTACATCAGACTTGTTATGTGTATCATCCTCCGGTTTTTAGAGTTGTCTGCAGGAATCATTCTTCGTCTCATGTTATTAGTGTCGGATTCCACGCAGGAATCATTCTTCGTCTCATGTTATTAGTGTCGGATTCCACGCTGGGGTTGGTTTGGGTCTGGGGCCGAGACTAAGTTGTTATGTGTAAAAATATGATTCTGCACATTGTTTGTCAGCTTTATTTTATCTTGAGCCACAAGCTCACATTTACCCATGGCAGTATTCTTGTTGCACACTATGAACTTCTCTCTAGCATGCCAGCTTCAGGGAGATGCCGGGACTCAAGGCTAGTGAACACCGCTGCCAAGATACTTACAGAAACTGTACGTTACACTTGGACAACATGTATACACGACATGGGGTGGTTACTAGTTTTGCAGGGGGTAGGTTGACATTCAGAAACTGGGCTCAGATTTAGTGAGCGTTTGTGTTTTGTAGTGCAGGCCAGGATAGCCAAAGCACTCTTGTTGATGGAGTCAGAGTGTGGGTGGAGCTTTAGAGAGAGTAAAAGGCTTCATTAGTCAGTTTTATAAGCAGAGGGAGTGGTTTGCTGCAAAGTTTTTATGAAACGTGTTGACTTCGTTGTTACCCATGTAACTGTCAACTTGGTTCACCGATTTATTATACTGGAGAGTGCTATCTTAAGAACGCAGTCGATTACTGTTAGCGATAGTTTTAAGTAGTGCAGAGGGCAACATAGTCTGGATAATACACACAGCTCCATACGTACGTAAGTGGTATAGCCAGTATACATTACAAATACCTGGTTAGGCTGTTTAAGACAGGTCTTTGTATTGTATACTGGCGATGTACATATCACGTATAGAACTGTGAGCTATTACCCTTCCCATTAGACATACGCTAAGTCTTGTGGAAATTAACTTTCTTGTTCCTTCCTTCTGTTACCACTGCATTCTCCCTACACATGCACAGGGCTCTACACTATCTGCATACACTCCCAAGAACCATGGCAGGAAGGTTAGCCGTACCAGGAGCCTATAAGCTCCTGGCCGTACCACCAATGTTCTTCAGTCCCAGCTTGTATTGCATGCCTACAGTTTTGGTATCAAGTGTATGGGTCAGCTGCTGTGGGCAGGCTAGACTGGGAAAGGTCCGCAGGGAACGGCTAGCAAAACACAAATCTGTTTACATACATGTACTACTAATGTGCATTAGACTTTGTTTTATGATTTCACTGATGTTTGATCACACTTCTGCACTAAAGAGATATGCATATATTATACGTAGTACTCCCACCACATTGCGGTGTAGAGTTGTACTGGAAGTGATCAAAACTAATTGTGGGAACAGCCAAGTTACCTACGTACATAGGCAGTGAATCCTTATTTGGATGGTCGGTCTCCTTGACTCTTTCCCTCAATATGTGGTTCGTTACACATACGTAGCAGGCCCCGCCCAGCTTTTCGTCGCTTACAGTGGGAGAGCCTGGGAACGAGGCTAACACAGTACATATGGCTAACACATATGGCTAACACATATTATGGCTAACACAGTACATATGGCTAACACATTACATATGGCTAACGCAGTACTTGCATAAAATTATGGCTAACACATATGGCTAACACAGTACATATGGCTAACACATTACATATGGCTAACGCAGTACTTGCATAAAATTATGGCTAACACATATGGCTAACACAGTACATATGGCTAACACATATGGCTAACACATTGGCACACACAACATGCGTGAACGCACATATGAACCACATATGCAGGCACATACATGTATGCACACGCACATATGCACACACACGCACATATGCACATATGCACATATGCACACGCACATATACATACCTATATGCACACCTGTCCTGTCCTGTTGTCTCTGGTCACACACTCACTCATGCACACACCACATATGCACATGCACACACATAAGCATGCACACACACACACATAGGCATATGCACACACACATAAGCATGCACACACACACACACACATACATAGGCATATGCACACACACATGCATGCACACACACATAACTCATGAAACCCACACACACACATATACACATGCACACGCACATACACACACACATACAATTCACACACACACACACACACACATACACATATACACCACCCACTCATATACACCCACATAATTATATCCCAGTTAAGTACACATGAGAGCTACTCCAGTTTTGCATCCGAGATCCCACCTGACCAACAGTCTCTCAGCAGTAAATCTGGTACGCTTTCCCAGTAGGTTATCCTTACTCCTTGTTCCCAGGCTCCCTCCCTATGTGCGCGGTGAATTTTAATCACCGGGGGGGGGAGCCTGGGAACGAGGCTAACTCCAGGTTTCGTTCACAAAGCAGCTGTTAGTGCTATGATGATACTGCATGGTGCATGTCCGTTTTGTGTGTGCAGCCATGAATTACGTATAGCGTCACACATAGCGTAACCACTTCCTATTGAACCAGTGTAATAGGGCTCATGCAGGACACAAGACAGCTTGAAGACTGCTGTAACCAGACATTGCTTACCATGCATTCACTCAGACTGGTATAGTCCCGTTCCCAGACCCGCAGGGTCTGGGCGTGAGACTAACACTGGTATTGGTGTAGGCTTCTGCTAGAAGTACAGTGCAGTATGCCTGCTGCTTATTGAACTTTCAGTGCTAATTCTCTGCCGAAAGTCCACAAAAATGAAGTTATGAAATGGACGTGGTTTCTGATATGTGATCATGATGCTATGGCAGTTTTGGACAGTCGTCCAGACTGCAGCAGAGAAAAGGTTTTGAACAGTCGCACATTTTTAAACACTCATGTGCATCCTATCTCCATGCAGGCCACTCTGTATCATCCCAGACGGGGAGCACAACACCAAGTGGCCAAGCAATGGTAGGAACATACTGATTGTATTATCGAAGTGTGAGTCTCATCCCAGCTACTCTTTACTAAGTGCTAAAGTCTTCTTCCAGAAACTCTGCCGTTTTCGATCCTACCGAGTGGAAAATGCTATAATTCGAAATGAAGCGCACACTTCCTATTCGAGGAATGTCATTTGCATATTTACCTTCCTGTGGAGATATACATGCACCTAATAATGAGCAACTATGGTATGTACAATTATCATGCATGATAACAAGGTGTGTATATATCTACTGCTGTTTCCATAGCAACATATGTTGCTATGGAAACAGCAGTAGATATATACACACCTTGTTAAATCTAAATAAGGCCAGTTAGTGCTTTTGCAAGTACATCCCTTGTCAGCCCAAATGCACTTGTAATTTCACTCTGACCAATCATCAGAACCACTACAAATAGCATCACCTCGATTCTGTTAATTTTCAGTGGCACTTTTGCATAAGTCTAAATAGAGCCCACCAAAACTTTTCTGATGGGGGCTGGCAATCTGATTTTTTGGTGCATGTAGGCCTTAGGGTACATTGTATTTAGTAAAGTCTCCAAGTTTGAAGCCTAAAGCTTGTTTTGTTTGGCAGTTAAACGGCAACAAAAATTACTTTTCTCATACGTATGTTACGTATGTATGTATGGTTGGGGGGTTATATGTTATACCCCCCAACTAGCCTCGTTCCCAGGCCATCGCCCAGCTTTTCATCGCTTGCACCCCGCTTTACCGTACTGCAAGCAACAAAAAGCTGGGCGTGGGACTGGGAACGAGGCTACCCCCCAACCATATGTAACGTATAGGAACAGTGCAATTTTGGTGCCCTCTAACTGCCAAACTAAACATCATTTAGGCTTCAAACTTGGAGACTTTACTAACTACCCTAAGGCCTACATGCGCCCAAAAAATCTTGATTGCCAGCCCCCTCGGAATTTTGGGTGGGCTCTATTTAGACTTATGAAAATGTGCCATTGCTGCTTGCTGACAAGGGGCTTGCAAACCATGGTATGCATCTCCTGGGCATGGTTTACATACATGTACCTACATGACAATCAAGAGTATAACTAGGAAGGAATACGTATCTGCATCATGCTTCGTACGCGCCGCATATGCATGCATATATATATATATACATGCATGTGCTTACAAGTATCTGATCTAGAGTTTGAGAGTGTGGAGCTGAGCTCACTATTTGACTCCATTTGTTGCTGCTCTAGCTCTGCAAGCCCTGAAGGCCCTGCTCGCTTGTACCCTAGTGTTCGGCTATGTGAGACTATTGTGAAGTTCCGGTATAATCAGATATCGATGTCGACTGCGATCATGCACTGTTCAAATCCATGTAGCTGCTCAAGCTCCGCAAGCCCTGGAGGCACGGTTCTCATCCACTGATCTGAGTTTCAAGGTTGTAAATCTCGTACCGTTGAGCCCTCGCTGCAAATGAAACCCACAACATTATCTGAGCATGAGCATGACACATGTACATACATACGCATATCATGAGAATAGATCCCCCATTCGGTGCCTTGCGCTAATGCACTCGGCAATCATCAGTCCTTATCCCATAACTTCTGTTTGCGATAAGTGGTGTTGATAAGGTTTGTACAAGCATCCCTTTCGCTACGGATAGAACAATTTGGTTGTTTATAAGGAAACCATGATTCCTGATTCGGTAGATAGGTTATGTATGATACCTGATTCAGTAGATACGTTATGATACCTGATTCAGTAGATAGGTTATGATTCCTGATTCAGTAGATAGGTTATGATACCTGATTCAGTAGATAGGTTAGAGCGTCACAAACTGAATTTTGATCTAGGCAGTCTATGGAGTCTATACCGACTGATTCCTACTCTCAGCTGCCACATACGCTAGTTCCCTTCCTCCCAATACAGGTCTCTACCTCACCCCCTGCCTCATCCCGTATCCCTGGGGGCAAGAGAGTGGAGGCCCCCAGTGCACAACAGTATCCCCAAGGACATCTCCCCAGCCGCTCTCTAATTTACCCACCCAGATCACACTCGATTTTGGAATCTAGACAAGCAAATGTGCTGCACTCACATTCCGATAGCTTCGTACCAACAGGTATTTAAAATATTTAACATAGAGTGCCTTTTATTACACAAGATATTAACATACACACTAATGGCTACATGTATGTGAAGAAGTTATGCACAATAAATAATGTAGGCCGACTTATTTGTACTGGTGGTCACAGGTGATCTTTTAGCCATTAAATGGTAGATCATGTCGATTCCCCCCATGCAAGCGACAATGGGAAGTGTGGAACAGAAAGAAACTAGAGGTGTTCATAGAACACATACCCCGCGCTGAACGTCTAGCTACATGCCAGGATGCATGCAGTGCAGCTACAATCGACGTGACATCTCTGCCGAGGCGGCTATCGCGTATACTGTTTTCGTGTATGGCCATATCCAAGGTGTGGGAGTGACCGCTTACCGTATATATATATATTGTGAAGCTGGAGAGGTGGGGCAAAATGTTACGAATAATAGGAAATAGCTGGAAAAACAGCCGAAACAATAGCCACGATGTCTGTGAAGTACATAGATCGTGAGAAAACAGTTTCCTAGCGGTCATCTCGAAGCATGAAGTTTCCAAATGCACTGCGTGTCTTGTTCTTGATGGGACTCTGAGGTCACGAAGAGGTGGAGCCAATGTTATGAATAGTTATGAAAAGTAGGAAATAGCCGCAATACAGCGAAACGGAGCGCCTTGACTTCAGTCAGGTACACATAGAGCAGTTTTTTGCTATTTGCTATTGTTTGACTCCATTTGGATGTTTTTTGAGGGTCTATGTGGCGAGATTTCAATTTCTTGCGGGCGACAGACGACTGACAGACGGACAAAACCGATTGCTTAACCCCGCTTCGCGCATGCGCGCGCGGGGTAACAACCATGGCACTCTATATCTGTACAGTCGATTGCAGTTGTGTTTGAACACTGCGTATTGCGTGGATTATCATGGTCCTGTGTTCTGCAAATACCCCGTAGTCTCTCGAAAATACGCCCATGGGCGATGAATTTAGAATTGCTCAAAGAGGGGGGTGGGCGTATTTTCGAGGACCCCTCTCCCGAAAATAGGCCCACCCTTGAGGCCTTGACTCGAAAGGGTTGTGCAGCAACTGACTTAAAAGTGTAAAAAATCCCATGGGTTACCCATGGGACTGATTTAAGTCACCCTTCCCATGGGTGTCTCATGGGACTGATTTAAGTCACCAGAACCCATGGGACACCCATGGGAGCATTTTAAGTCAATATGGTTGACTTAAGTTGCTGTGAAGATATACAGTGCATAGTATTACTCATGGGACCATTTTAAGTCAAGTCATGAAAGAGTAAGCCCCTGTTGTCTCACATCATCAGAGTTAGTCCCTGCCAATTACCCATTCACGTTCAGAGAATGACTTAAAATGGTCCCATGAGTAATAGACAACATACTATGTTGTGGGACCATCTTAAGTCAAATCATTAAGGAGTATGCCCCTGTTGTCTCACATGATCAGAGTAAGTCCCTGCCAATTACCCATTCGCGTTCAGAGAATGACTTAAAATGGTCCCATGAGTAATAGACAACATACTATGTTGTGGGACCATCTTAAGTCAAATCATTAAAGAGTATGCCCCCGTCGTCTCACATCATCAGAGTAAGTCCCTGCCAATTACCCAGTCACTAGAATGGTCATGAGAACAGTATTACCAGAGCAATAATGATAATCATATGCATATTCAATCAAAAATGTGATGATTGAGTTAGCAAGAACATTATAAGTCACTAATTTGTACAGTGTTGATTACAAAGGCAATGGAGATGTAATAAAGATGTAACTATAAATCATGACTTCTAGGCATTGATATTATGTGACTGTCGACAATCAAATCATGAAATGCAGTGCTGCTTCCTCATGCACACACTAATCCTCATTATATTGATGGAAGAGGATACATGTAACAATGATGCTCGTATACAGTTATAATATCAAACAAACCTCACAGTACAAAAGATATTTAGTTGAAACAACCCCTGAATGGTTACTCCAGTTTCAGTCAAGGTTCAAGAGCATCCATCTGTTAGCTATTATTTGGTTCTGAACCGGATAATAGCCAGCAGGTGGATATGCTCTTTGAAGTTTGATGGAATCCATCATCCCCCCTCGCAATTCCATCAAGCTTGAAACAGCATCCATCTGCTAGCTATTATTCGGTTCTGAACCAGATAATAGCCAGCAGGTGGATGCTCTTTGAAGTTTGATGGAATGGTAAGGGAGGATGATGGTTGGTAATTATGGTTTGAAATTCTCTTCATAGTATATACCAGTTCAATTAACCTGTAGTCAACCCATCATACTTAGTAATCTGACCCTTGAACCACTCTGTCTTTCCAGATGCCACTTTGAATTTCATCTCAACTGCCTTTCCAAAGAGTGTCGTGTTTGGAGGTTTGTACACAATGGTTACAATTATAATATTATTATGATGTTTTAGGGCTGACAATGCAGTAACCGTTGTGTACAAACCTCCAAACATGACACTCTTTGGAAAGGCAGTTGAGATGAAATTATTATAATAGGGCGAACTGAGGACAGGTAAAGTATAATCATGTGTGCATGGTAGTTTACTACGATTACATATGTTTTAGGATCAACGTATGTGACTGTTTCGTTGATCCTAAAACCAAAAGTGCATACGTAATCGTAGTAACTACCATGCACACATGATTATACTTTACCTGTCCTCTGAAGTCACTGTCACTGTCATCATTGTGTGGTTTATAACTAAAAATGTGAGATAGGTGTAATTGAACTGGAACAAAATATTGCACTTCAATACCCGAGGCTAGGCTGTAGCACTGCAATCGTCTGGAGGTGGGGCTGCACGGCAATACTCTGGAGGCGGGGCTGCAACACTTGTAATCATCTGGAGGTGGGGCTGCTGTGTTTATGTGTACTTAGACCGGCCAGTAGTAACTGACACTGATGAATATTGACGACAGGAGCATACTCTTAAATGACTTGACTTAAGATGGTCCCACAGCAGTGTGTTACTCATGGGACCATTTTAAGTCATTCTCTAAACGCGACTAGGTGATTGGCAGGGACTTACTCTGATGGTGTGAGACGACAGGGGCATGCTCTTCAATGACTTGATTTAAGATGGTCCCACAATAATTATATAGTATGTTGTCTATTACTCATGGGACCATTTTAAGTCATTCTCAGAATGTGAATGGGTGATTGGCAGGGACTTACTCTAATGATATGAGACGATGGGAGCATACTCTTTAATGACTTGACTTAAAATGGTCCCATGAGTAATACTATGCACTGTATATCTTCATGGCAACTTAAGTCAACCATATTGACTTAAAATGCTCCCATGGGTGTCCCATGGGTTCTGGTGACTTAAATCAGTCCCATGAGACACCCATGGGAAGGGTGACTTAAATCAGTCCCATGGGTAACCCATGGGATTTTTTACAATTTTAAGTCAATTTCTAGGCGACCCTCGAAAGTAGGCCCACCCAAGTACATGCAAGTAACATGAGAGCCATACTGCAACAGTCATTCTATCAAGGCTTTACTACAGCTACTACTTCCGGAGTTTCTTGGTGAGCAGGAACAATCTCTTCGTGTGAGTAGCTGCAGGAACAGGAAACAAGACACAGCAGGAGTGTTTGAATGACGTGAGCGCGCAGACCATCTTCGGGACTTGCTGCTTCCGAAAAATCCGTAGTCTGCTAGTGCTACCAAGAGTATACACTCTTGGTGCTACGCTAGGCGATTGCACACACGAAGACACAAACATACAATGCACAGCGCGTGCAAGGTCTCATGTCATGCACTCATGCACAGCTGATTATGCAATGTGATACAACATAATAGTAATTAGTACCGCGGTTGCCAGCCTTCATTTTCTTAGTCCCACCTCTTTGACAGTACTTCTTCCGGAGCTATTCAAGTGCTTTCCTGTTCGATCTAATAGGGTGGGCATACTTTCGAGTAATAAATAACCATTTGCAACAACTTTGTCGCGAAAAAGGGGGGTGGGCGTATTTTCGAGAGACTACTGTACGGTACGCGGTATGACACTCACGGAAAGTGCCTGCATGTCTTCCATACTCTTGCGTATTGTTGGCTGTGTCATTTCCGTGAAGCTCCATCCACAGAAAGTTCTTGCCGCACACAGTCACGCAATACGCGATGTTCAAACACAACTGCAATTGACTGTATCTAGCTAGAGCTACGTAAATGGTTAGCAAAAGTTGAGTCCACAATGGGATTAAAATCCAAGACCTGATGAATACTATTTGAATGACAGCAGCACACAAGTAGCATACAGCAGCACATCGTGTTGAGGCCAAGAGCGAATTCCGACTGATTCTCTCATGGGAGGAATTCGGCTGAGGCCTCCACCACTGCTGCTGTATGCAGCTTTTGTGTTTCCCCTCTGCCATGGACCTGTGGCTTGAATAGTATTTTCTGTAGATTCAACTTCATTTCTCAGTATAGTATTGCTAATCGCAAACTGAGCCTACTCTCTCCTGCAGTAAGTGTGTGTCATTCTTGCAGTATTGAAACATCGTGATATGTTTCATACACTCTCCGCATCCAGAGCTGCAGATCAGAGCTAACCGGTCCAGGCGGTGTGTGGTGAGTGTGGGGGTGTCCACAGCCACAAGCTGTGATGCCAGCACACAGACCCTTGTGCACGCTGAAACCCAGACAGAGAAGTCAGTGGTGAGCACACTGTTGCTTGGCATACTGTGATAAGTGTGTGACTCTAGGACTGCACAGTAACAGTCTGATGCCTACCGTAAGAATGAACCTCGAACCCGCTACCTATGACTCCAGCTCAGAGGTCTGCCTTTTGCAGCGTATGTTAGGTTAGCCTTCGTACTAGCCAACAAATGCATGATACTCCCCATACACAATATCTGCACGTACTCCTCTGCTGCCTCAACTATACGCAGCCTTTGAACCTAAGTACCACCAATATTGATTGGTATTACAGTGTGAATGTCATACCTGTATTGCCACTAATTCACGGAAGGTAATACGTATGCTTGCACCTTCTCCACTGATCTCCCCTAGCTTGGTGGGGTTCGATATGGAAAGGATAAAAGGAGCAAAAGAAGATCAGGAAGTAAAATGGACAGGGAGGTAGTTTCCCACCAGGACCCCATTGCTTTAAAGGCTACCACCCAGATGATGTCAGAGGGAGGTTCAACTGAACCTCGGAGACAGAGGGTAGAGTCAGTAGATGAGACGACATCGCGAGGGGATGCTGCTGATCCTTTGAGAATAGAGCCATACAATGAGACCATGTCCAAAGAGAGTTCTGTTGAACCCCAGAGAGTGGCGTCACAAGATGAGAGAGCACCAGAGGAGGGTTCTGCTGAGCAATTGAGAGTGGACTCACAAGATGAGAGAACACCAGAAGAAGAACCCCAGACACAGACGGTGGGGTCACATGATGGGACTGCATCAGAGGAAGAACCCCACAGACAGAGGGCAGGCTCACAAGATGGCACTGCATCAGAGGAAGAACCCCAGAGGCAGAGGGTGGCATCACAAGATGGAACTGCATCAGATGAGAGACAGAGGGTGGGGTCACAAGATGGGACTGCATCAGAGGAAGAACCCCAGAGGCAGAGGGTGGCATCACAAGATGGAACTGCATCAGATGAGAGACAGAGGGTGGGGTCACAAGATGGGACTGCATCAGAAGAGAGACAGAGGGTGGGGTCACAGGATGGGACTGCATCAGATGAGAGACAGAGGGTGGGGTCACAAGATGGGACTGCATCAGAAGAGAGACAGACGGTGGGGTCACAAGATGGGACTGCATCAGAGGAAGAACCCCACAGACAGAGGGCAGGCTCACAAGATGAAAGAGCACCAGAGGAAGAAACCAAGAGGCAGCAGGTAGAGTCACAAGATGGGACCATACCAGATGAAGAACCCCAGAGACTGAGGGTGGGGTCACAAGATGGGACTGCATCAGAAGAGAGACAGAGGGTGGCGTCACAAGATGGGACTGCATCAGATGAGAGACAGAGGGCGGGGTCACAAGATGGGACTGCATCAGAGGAGAGACGGAGGTCGGGGGCACAAGAGGGGAGAACACCTGATGAAGACCCCCAGAGACAGAGGGCGGGGTCACAAGATGGGGCTGTATCTGAAGGGGGACAAAATGAAGTGAGCATCACTTTAATGCTAATAATTGTGCAGATGATTATTGTTGCACATGTGTGACAGTCAAAGAGGGTGCCCCTTCAATTAGTACAGACAGCAGTGGCAACTGTTGCCTACATTCTGTGCACACCACCATCTGAGCTTTGATTACTGCATGGGTAAATCTATAGCAGCAGTCACTGTCCCCTCCCACTCCCTCCTGTAGGCATCTTCAGAGGAGGTGATACAGGAGACCACAAGTGATAGAGGTTGGTACAACAATAATTAGTCTGCACTGCTGTAGTCCGCTCTGCTGTTGATTTGTCAAGGAGTTGCACAGAGAGATAAACTGTAACGGGCAGGATTCAACAAAGTGACCAGACGTGATCATGCCTGTATATTTTATGACAACTGTCAATAAGTATACTTTGGTGTTCCAGATAATTATAGCAAGTATTTTGCTTCCGTTTTACTGCCTTTGGTAGCTCATTGTACCCTCAGCTAGCCTCGTTCCCAGTCCTTCCACACCTGCAATCAAAAACTGGAGGTGTGGAAGGCCTGGGAACGAGGCTACCCTTACAATGTAGCACCGCATAGAGTGTGTATCCTCTCTCCCATAGAGGCCGCAGTGCACACGTACCTCCATGAGGCTGTAGACCCAGGTGACGTGGACAGACTGAAGGAACTTGTCAGCCAGTATCCTCAAGTGCTGGGGTATGTTCTAGGTCAGGAGTATATAGCTGTTACAATGTAAACACCAGGTACCTATGATGTCATGAAAATTCCAGGGCTTCTGTTTTAGTAAGTAACTACTGTATATAGCTCAAGTCTCTTCTCTTGCAACATACATTATGATCTACAAATCAACGAACAATTCAGGTAGCTGCACCAACTCATTCAATAGGGCAGATTGTCATGCTAAGTTCACATGTACCACTCAGCAGAAGGCTAGAGCAATTGAGTGGAGTAAGGGATAGATGAGTCTCTTTTTTTCATGGCCTATTTTAGCAACACCGCAGCACCACATTTGTACTAGTGATCGAGGACAACGGAACAGGATGAATGATGGTAAAAGGGCAAACAAACGATCTACCACAAGTGTGGATGTGTACCATACGTGATCGAATTTTGCATAGGCACAACTATTTTGCGCGGCTAGCATAATCTTGCAGTCCAAGACCAGGAGCTTATGAGCGCCGCGAAACGGCCTGTTATGGAGACCTACCCATGAAAACCATGCTCCACAAATATATATAGCTGATGGTACTCATTCACACGGCAGGGTTCAAACAGAGCAGCAGTAATGGTACAACAAGCACAATGATATATCAGTGTTACTTCTCACGTTGCAGTGAGGGGGGATCACACAGTGTAGCAGGTCTACTACCACCAGAGCAAGATGATGGTGGTGATGAGCACCTGGAAGACAAGTGGACCAGTGATACTGAGCAGGTACGCACAGAGACTGCCATTAACTGCACTATGGCCATGCACACCAAGGCTCTGCGCACACCAAACCCAGGTGTTTCATTTATTGCCCATGCTATAGCAATGTGGCTTGTGCATAGTCTCAGAACCAGACCTTCACACAGGGAGGAGGAAGGCTCTGGGCACTTGCCTACATTCAAGTTGTCCCCACAGAATGCAGTTGTGTGTGGGTAATTAGCAATCAACTGCGATACCACACATACACGATCACTGTCGACCTACTTGTTGCTCTCCTCAACTTTAACACTCGTGGATAACACGGCATAGTACAGTGATTTGCTGCGTCTAGTCGCTGGCGACACTGAAAGCCTGGAGAAAAGTCATTTCCATGATGTCTTTTTCAATCAACGCTTCTGATTCGTCAGGCCAACATTCCGTCCTGGGGATAACGTAAGCACGTTCCCAGACCCTTCCTCCTCCCCGTGTGAAGAGTCTGGTTCCGAGACTAGCATGTGCACACCTAGGCCATGTATACATCAAAGCAAATTCACTGCTGATGTGCTGAAACGGGCCATAATAATTATGCAGCAGCTACATGTATGTACTACCAGAGCTATGATAGTGCTTCACGTCATTTTCTACTTCTTGCTAATTATTGGCAGTGCTGAAGGACTAGCCTTGTTCCCAGGCCATTCCCACCGCCAGTACTCAAGTTATCAAACACTGCATGGCAGTGGGACTGGTCTGGGAATGAGGCTACTGGAACACCCTGTATAGCCCTAGCCTCGTTCCCAGGCCTACCCCGTTTTTTCTGTTCTTCGGTTTCCGTTGACAATCCATGTATTATTATTGTCAACGGAAACCGAAGAACAGAAAAAACGGGGTAGGCCTGGGAACGAGGCTAGTATAGCCCTAGGATAATGGCCCGGTCTGGAGACGCATGCACATAATATGACGTACAGTTTCAATTATACGTAGGGCACAAGGAGTCAGAGTGCTGAAAAACAGAGGCAGCAGCAGGAACCAGAAATGTTTGAAGTGAGTCCGGTGTACATGCATGCACATTCTAATGCTTGTAGAATTATAATTGACATGCAGACAAATAATTATTAAGCTATAAGTATGATGTGTAAAATAATGTTGAAGGGTAGCACTAGCCTTGTTCCTGCATGCCAGTGCATGGGCCACTGGGAGGAGAAAGTGGCCATGACCCGGGCCCATGCACACAGCCGGGGAATGAGGCTAGGGTACATTCTTGAACTCGTTACAACAACAGTTGAAGAATCTGATCAAGGAACCATGCATATTGATCTGATAGGACCATCATGTTTTGGATCCGGTCTGCCCTGCTATAGCGTGTTCTCCGCCCAGCTAAGAGAGACTGTGCAGCATGCATGAAGAACTGCATGATCCCTTGCTATATAGATAATAATAGTTATGCTCTTATACATATATGAATCTGTCTGTATCATAATTATATAATTATATAAGGTGAAGGAGGGGACGAGGAGAGACAGCAGCACCTTCCCAGACCTGGCACGAGAGGAAGTGGAGAATGAAGGCTCGGGCAGCAGCCATGAAAATGATACTGGCAGTGTTTGAGGCATCACATACATGACAGTATAATTTCGTGTAGTGTATCATATTATTATGATGTTATACACAGTCATAGTGTGTTGTATAAAAGTTGAGCATAATAATATTATTATACGATGATATGCCAGTCACATAACACTATTCTTCAGAACTGGTGGCTCTTGCTAGCTAGAAATGTTCACACTTTGAGATTGGCCAGTGGTACATAGCTGTGGGTATAATAATATTATTATCACAAATTGCATGCTGAAATATGGTGGTGGGGGGAATACAATTATAGCTAGCATTGAGTTATACGTATTATGCAGAATAAACACAGGTCAACATGCATGTTTGGATTTAGCCTCGTTCCCTGGCCTTCACACCCAGCTTTTGTCACTAGCTTGCTGTATACGAAAAGCGCTTTTCATACTGCAAGTGACAAAAGCTGGGCATGAAAGCCATGGGAATGATCATGGGCTATTTGGATTCATGTATGGCCAGGCTAGACCACATGTAGGATTATGCCTATACAGCCTGTGAGTGATCAACGGTAAACATGATCGTGCTGCATGGTTACAACATGTAACTTCCAATTGGAGTGCATATTATATATTGACATCTGCTGCTAAAAGAATTAGCGTAAGTCGCCAATTATCGGCCGGTATCAATTATCGGCCGGTACCAATTATCGGCCAGTTATTCCGATCTCCTGCGAAACGATGTTAACTCTATTACGCATGCGCGGTAGTGCACATCACATCCTCGAGGCCTCGTGCTCATTGAACGTTTATACCGTAGTCTCGAGAAAATACGCCCATGGGCAATGAATTTAGAATCTGCTCAAAGAGGGGGGTGGGCGTATTTTCGAGGACCCCTCTCCCGAAAGTAGGCCCACCCTTGACTCGAAAGTAGGCCCACCCTACTTGAAAGTAGGCCCACCCAAGTACATGCAAATAACATGCAAATATACGAGAGCCATACTGCAACAGTCATTCTATCAAGGCTTTACTACAGCTACTACTTCCGGAGTTTCTTAGTGAGCAGGAAGAATCTCTTCGTGTGAGTAGCTGCAGGACAAGACACAGCAGGAGTGCTTGAATGACGTGGAGCTCGCAGACCATCTTGCAGACCATCTTCGGGACTTGCTGCTTCCGAGAAATCCGTAGTCTGCTAGTGCTACTCTAGGCGATTGCACACATGAAGACACAAACATGCAATGCACAGCGCATGCAAGGTCTCATGTCATGCACTCATGCACAGCTGATTATGCAATGGCATACAACATAATGGAATTCGTTGGAATTAGTACCTGCGATTTTGCTAGCCTTGATTTCTTAGTCCTACCTCTTTGACAGTATATACTTCTTCTGGAGCTATTCAAGTGCTTTCCTCTTCGAGCTAATAGGGTGGGCGTAGGGTGTCACTTCTATCCTTCAAGACCATATTCTCTCGCAAGACCAGGAATACGGTCATGAAATCATCTCCAAGCAGCTGAAATCCAAAGCCATCATCCGCAAAGAGAATCAAACAAAAAGCTCAACAGATGCTGATGATATCGCTGAGCATCTACCAGAGACGCTGCGGAGGGCTATGCTTCTGGCTAAAGAGAAAGGGTCATCCACCTGGCTCACCACCCTCCCCCTTGAAGACCATGGCATTCCACGATGCCTTAGCTCTCCGCTACGGCTGGACACTTTCCATGATCCCATCAACCTGCTCCTGTGGAAGTAAGTTCTCTGTGGAACATGCCCTATCCTGTGCCAAGGGGGGTTTTCCCTCCATCAGGCATAACGAGATACGCAACTTGACTGCCACCTTACTGACGGAAGTATGCCATGATGTGTGCATAGAGCCTGAACTACAGCCTGTGACTGGTGAGGTCCTGTCGGGTGCCACGGCCAATTCTCAAGACGGAGCACGTCTCGACATTGCTGCAAATGGGTTCTGGGGGGCACATTTGAAAGGACATACTTTGATGTTAGGGTTTTTAACCCTCATGCCCTGTCTAACAGACACACTCCACTATCTACCACCTACAGAAAACACGAGCAGATAGAGAAGCGCGCCTACGAGCAAAGAGTCAGGGAAATTGAACATGGTACATTTACCCCCTTAGTGCTCTCTGCTTCAGGAGGTCTCGCCAACGAAGCCAACTCATTCTACAAAAGACTGGCCTCTCTGCTCGCCTCCAAGTGGGATCAGCCCTACAGCACTACTCTATGCTGGCTGCGCTGTCGACTAGCCTTCTCTCTTCTACACTCAGCGATCCAGTCCATCAGAGGTGCCCGTTCATCACGTGGGCATGCCATCAATGCTGCTGTGCAGTGGATCAAAATTGTCCTGCACAAGACAGCAAAATCCTGCAAAATAAGTGGAATTTTCCTGCATATACAAAACTCAGGGTTGGGAAGTATGCCCGCGGTGCTCCATTTACCTCAAGTCCTGTTTACCACAACTTCAGCAGCCAGACAAGGATCACTGTGGTCGACCTTGTCAACATTGAATCAAACTGATCATTTTGTATCCATCTTTTGCTTTGCCTACTACTGGTGCTTTTATAACGGGCGGGCGTATTTTCGAGGGTGGGCGTATTTTCGAGAGACTACGGTACTTATAGAGAGGGGTGAGGTGCTCTGAGTTTACCAAGCGATCTCGATTTCCTCCTTGAGGTAAGGCGTCTCTAGTGTACAAAATGCGTTTGTAGATATGTCTCTTTTCGGGGTATTGGCTATTAGGAATAGTTTACTGCCAGTGTTGGTTATTCATTTCGTAGTGCACATCACATCCTTGGGGCCTCGTGCTCGTTCAGCGTGCTCGTTCAGCTTATAGAGAGGGGTGAGGCGCTTTACTGTTTATGGTAAGCCATCTCTAGTGTACAAAATGCGTTTGTATATTTTGGGGGTATTGGCCATTTTACTGCCAGTGTTGTTTATTCATTTCGTAGTGGCCTCCTGAACGTTTATACTTAAGGTGAGGTGTTTTTCTAGTGTACAAAATGCGTTTGTAGCTACGTCAGATTAGGGATTAGGAATGTTCTACTGTAGGTTTACTGCCAATATCGTTTATTCATTTCGTATTCATTTTGTAGTGCACAGCACATCCTTGAATGTTACATCTGGACTTATTGTTTGTGGTACATTGTAAGGCATCTCTAGTGTACGAAATGCGTTTGTAGATATGTCTGTTTTGGACCATTAGGAATGTTCTACTGTCAGTAGTTTACTGCCCTTGTTGTTTATTCAGTTCGTAGTGCACATCACATCCTTGGGGCCTTGTGCTCACTGAACGTTTATACTTAGGCGTTTTGCCGGACATACTGTTTGAGGTAAGGCGTATCTGGTGTACAAAATGTGTTGGGGGTATTGGCCATTTGGAATGCTCTACCGTCAGTTTACTGCCAGTGTTGTTTATTCATTTGTAGCTATAGTTATTCCATGGGGAGCAATTGCTCTCAGGCAGTAAGCGATGATGAGGAGTATGAAATGCCTCCAGGAGAAGCGTACAAACATCAAAAATGTACAGTCAGGGCTCCTCATCAACTAATCATATTGAAGGCACCTCGAAATTGCGACTATTGCCGCATTGTAAAAAGCTTCCACATGTTAAAACTCCATATAGGTGTGAGAAGTGTCAACTGAACTTCTGTTTCAATCCCCAAAGGAACCACTTCAAGAAGTGGCACAGTCCCAAGCTTGATTATTTGAGAGGGTTCACGTGAACTGAGGGGTTGGAGTCCACTACTTCACTGTTCCTTTTAATGTAAAGGTAGGTTGCCAGTGTGCTTAATACACACAACTTAACATGTAATATGATTGTTTCCTTTCCTCCACAGCTATAATTATGCCACGCAAGAAATGGTGGAGCCGGAAAGCTAAATCTACTCGTCCTTCATACCAGAATTCACCTAAACGTGAAAAGAAATGTAAGCAGTGGAATAACGCTCAAATGTTGTCTGCAATTGCAGGAGTTTCGGCTAACGAAGCCGCCCGTCAACATGGTGTCTCGCCCTCCACTTTAAAGGACCGACTCAGTGGTCGGGTGCTGAATGGGTCTAAGCCTGGTCCACGCCCTTACTTGAAACCGAGTGAAGAGAGTGAACTAAGTGAGTATCTGATTACAGCAGCAAAAGTGGGACATGGGAAGACCCGTAGGCGAATTAAGAAAAAAAGCATAGCTGAAAGTGTAGCGAAAGAAAAGGGAATGCTGAAGGGAAAGCAAATTTCGAATGGATGATGGCGAAGATTTCTGGAAAGAAATCCCATAATTTCTCTTCGCAGTGGTGACTCCACTGCCTGAGCAATATTATGATCTTCTCAAAGATGTTCTCGATGAATTTGATTTGGAACATCACCCCGAACAAATCTATAACATGGATGAGTCAGGTGTACCTCTGGATCCTCGTCCACCTAAAGTAGCGGCGCGAAAAGGCCAGAGAAAGCAAGGTACCGTATATCTTCTAAAAATTTGGCAGGTTTTTATTAATTATTCATAAGCTTTGCCGAAATAATTAGAAGTAAAATCGCAAAATTTGTACCAAAATGCAAAAGTGCCGAATAATTAGAAGTGCTACCCGCGGGGTCGGTCGGTCGTTTTTTTTTCCACTCGAGATTCAAGTCTCAAGATCGAGCAGCTATACCGGCAGGGCGGCGTACGTAGTCTTTCCTCTTGGTACAGACTGTGACACTCCATACTTTCGACTAGCACCTGCGTCGGCCAAATTGTCGGTGTATGAAGCGAACGATCTCGAACTGTGGCAGGCTGTTACCGTGCGATCGATACCCCCTGGTACTCACCCCGTGTCATTCTGTGTTCATCTGTGTTGACTCTCAGGGTCAGGGCAAGACTCGGAGGTTTGCGAGTGTACTTCAGCGCAGGGCTTTCACCAATTGGACGAACTGGTCAACGTGGCACTAGCTACGTCGAAGCGATCGGTTGACTTCCAGGGGCTCGTGTGCAGAGCTTTCACCGCTCGGGGCTTTAAACAGCACCAAACTCACCGATCTCTGTCCTCGACTGGCTTGTATAAGCCTCTCGGACAGGACGGCAAGCTGCCGAAAACGTATTACAATTAGAGATTAAATTCTGAAATCTTTGGGAATTCCCTTGCCGAAATTAGAGATAATTTTTCCCATTTGCGTGAAGGGGTGCCGAATAATTAGGGATGCCGAATTTTTAGAAGATATACGGTATGCTTCATCTGGAAGGAAAGATCAGATCAATTTTTCTGAGGAACAGGAAGACTGTTACAGGCGTAGGTATGAAGTGTTACTCACAAGCAGAAAGCGAAGAGATCGTGAGTTGGAGCACGTACAGGTGAAGGTGGATCGATGATCAGGAACTTGTGAGGAGCAAGAAGGTCAAGTGTTTAGGTGTGGTGCTGGATGATGGTCTGACGTGGCAGGAGCAAATTGCAAATGTCAGGAGAAAGTGCTTTGCTGGTCTGGCAAAACTGAGGAGAGTCAAGGACGTACTTCCAGCGGATACCAAAAAGAAGATTTACAATGCAATTGTTTTACCTCATCTTGACTATTGTTGTGTGGTGTGGCAGGAATGCTCGGTGGAGTTGCGGAGGAAGGTAGAGACGATACAGAACTATGGAATGAGGCTTATTCTCTCAAAACCAGCTAGAACTCCCAGCGTTGGCCTGAGAAAGGAGCTGAAGTGGATTCCACTGGAGAGAAGAAGGGAGATGTTTCGATTGTTCCTAGTACACAGATGTGTCACAAGGACAGCACCAAAAAGCCTGAGGGAGAGCCTTCGAACGAATGGAGACATGGGAAACAGGAGGACTCGAGGTATTAATAATTTATTCTTACCGTTAGTTACGTAGAACTGAGTTTTTCAGAAGATCATTCACATTCAGAGGTGCACACAACATTGGAACAGTCTGCCATGCAACTTGAAGGCTGTGAGTTCTTCCAGTAGTTTTAGAACAGGTCTGAAACATTATGTGAAAGAAAAGTACTTTATGGACGTCTCCTAGGTTGTTTTATCTTGTATTGTTACTGTTTTGTGCTGTTAACGTTGTAAAATTTGTAGCCATATATAATTTTTATCCACTGATTTTTGTAAACATAATATATTTTTTAGCCACTGATTTTGTATATATACATCCTATTTAATATGCAGGACTCTCAGGTAGACCAGCCATGCACTGGCTGATGAGACATTCCTGTCGAAAATTAACATTTATCTATCTATCTATCTATCTATCTATCTATCTATCTATCTATCTAAGAAGGGTATGATCTGATGGAGCCTGAGTATTTGTGTTGGTTGGAAACCTTTCACCCTGAAGCTGTGCCTGCTGACAGGTACAGTCTAGTAGCAGCCCCTTCAGGAAGCACTCCCTTCCGAGCTTCTATTTCTGATTCAGTTGTCGAGCATTTCTCGTCTGTGTCTTCGTTAAAAGCTGTAAACATAAGTGGTAGTAGTACATGTACTGCATCAGAGGAATCCTCGTCAAGCCGAAGTTAGTGTTGTATAAGGAAGTTTTACCACCTCTACCAATGCCTTCCAGACCAGTCAAGAAGCATAGTGGAGCAAGAATACTCACAAGTGATGAGTGTTTGGCTATGTTGGAGGGGAAACAATTGAGTAAAGAGAGAGAAGCTCAAGAGAAAGAAGAACGCAAAAGGAAACGAGCAGAGAAGAAAAAGCAAAAGGAGAAGAGGAAAGCAGAAGAAAGGGTCAGGAAAGCTGATGAGTCATGAGAGGGCCAGAAAGCGCGACAAAAAGCAAGCACAGCAGAAAAGCAGGAAAACAAAGACCAGAGTGAAAAAGGCTGGAGTTGCACCTAGGCCCCAAAAAGCTCGTCCTGAAATCGAAGGTGAACATGACCAGCCCAAAGCTAAGAGGACAAGAAAGAGGGCTCGAACTGAAGTTGAAGATGATGGACCCAAGAAGAGTAGAGTGAAGGCTCAAGATGAGATAAAGGATGATCAATGTTGTGCATGTTTTGGCACCTACGAGGAAGACCTTTTATCTGGCACAGGATGTGAGTGGCTTCAGTGTGCTTGCACTAGATGGATCCATGAAGACTGTGTTGAGAACTGTACAGTAGACTCTGAAGGGAGAGATAGGATTTGCCCCCTGTGTTTATAGCAATTGTGGCGCTCCATGCATTTTCTTTGCTCTTTGTTGATCTAGCTAGCTCAGTGGATAATTTTTTTACTTGAGGGAAACTTTCTCGAAGAGTTTCTGATGAATAATTCAAGTTTGGTGGTGGGTGTAAATATTGCTTGTACGTATAGTCAGGCCAGAGCTGTAGTGTACCGTGGCCAATAATTGATGCGGTGGTGTATTACGGGAACCAATAATTTGTACGCGTCGCCGATAATCGGTGCGTTACGTATACGAACGCGAAGTCTCGGGAAAAAATGGGGCACGTGAGATCAAACATACAAAGTGATTCGCGAATAGAGCAAAGAAAGTTCGATCGTTTAATGCAAAAGATGAGTGCAGGAGTTGCTCCTGGTGGGAGGTACACACTGGGGAGTGACTCACGGCCGATAATTGGCGACCTACGCTACCACTCAATGGGAAATGTGCAGATAAATTGTGGCACTGCAAGCTACAGAAAGTTGATGTGAGAAGGCTAGGGGCAGCACTACACGGTACAACAACTTCACCTGTGTGTTTATCCCCTTCAGCTTCTCTCTCTCCTTTTCCTCCTCTGCCATCTGCCTCCTCCAATGTTCCTCAGCTATCTTGTTCAGGGCCGCAGTGGTGCGTGTGGTAAAATCCGGGGGAGGGATAACTCTGGTGCCTAGATGTGTGTCAACCCTACAAAAGGGAAATAGTGCTGATGTAAGCGAGCAGCATCTTGTCTGGCCAATTGCAACTGAAGCAGCATAGTGAATGTAGGAGGGAAGAGGGAAGTGTGGTAGTGGAGGTGGGATGGAGTGGAGGTGAGAGGGGAGGTAGGAAGGGGGATGGTGAGAGGAGAACTTAGCGGAGGTACGTGGAGGGGAGTGGTAGGGTAGTGGAGGTGGTAAGGGGAAGAGTGGGAGGGGGAGGTAATGGATGTGGGAGGAGAGTGGATGTGAGAAGGAAGAAGGGGAGGCCAATGGAGAAGGAAGGTGTCTTACCGGGCCTGCACTTTCTTTACAACTTTGGAGGAGCCCTTGCTCTTCTGTGGTGTGGCGTTCATAGGAGACTTCATGCTGGAAACGTACATGTAGTAAGAGAAAACTATAATCTATATATATGTATGTACAGTGACTTTTCAACGATTAGGTGAGTGTACGTAGTGTCTCCACTGTACTTGGACCCTCACACCCGCTCCCTAAATTGAAAACTGAAAGTCTTTTTTTTGTTGTTTTAGGAGCGGGTGTGAGGGTTTGGGACCATAAGTACTATGTGTAGCAAACACACGTACTTGGAGGGTGGTCTGGCTTCTGCAGGAGTTGGAGTAACCGGTGACAGGAAGAGCTGTGCTAGGTTGTCAGCCATGTGGGCTATGAGGGGGGAGGAGAATGAGGGTTGCAGGTCCATGGATAGCAGGAGCCTATCTAGATCAGGGCATGCCTAGAGAGGGGGGAAAGAGAGATAACTGTCAACATAACATCCTAGGCATTGGTAGCAGAGGCAGGGTGGGTTAGGGACAGAGGAAGACAGATGGTTGACGGATGGAGGCACAATGGTCCCATTCCAAGACCCACGTGTGCAAGTGTTATTGAAATGTCTATACAAGATGATGCATACAGTTCTCAAAGAGTACAACACACCTGAGAGAGTTTGTAAGCTTCCAGCACCCTGCTGTCCTTCTCAACCAAGCGCCTCTGCACGAGCTTGCTCCATGCCACGTTGCTCATGCCATCCTTCATGGGCAGATTTCGGCATGTCCGACACACCCTGGAAAGACCTAGTACTGCTCCATGGCGAACACTCCAGGAGCAGGAGGAGATGTCTGGAGGGTGAGAGGAATGAGGATCGGTATTTAGGTGGACAACAATTACGAGATGGGGGCTAGCTGAGAAGAGGACAGCTGGTATAACTATACAGAGTGTACCAAGACAGGGAGTCAAGGCTGTGTACATTACCATCCAAAGCATTTTTTGTCAGCATAATATTATATCACAGGAGGATAATGGCTCTATGCTATGGTGCTAGATGGTAGATTCTGCACTGGTTTCTATCATAATGGATGTCAACATAGCTGCATGCCAATGAACACCCTTCACGCATGTTTACCTCACCTTCACCTCCTGCTGTGGAGGTTTACTAGCAGTGACTATACTGGTACACCATACACCCATTGTAGGATCACAGTCAGTGTCACTCCAAGTCTTAGGCCATCCATTGTTTGTACGTACATTCCGTATTACGCTTGCATATAATTTAACTTTGTGTATCAATTCTGTTTCTGCATGTCTCACTATTTCCTCTGGGCAGTTTTCACACTAGCAAAGTTGCTATTTAGCATTAAGGTAACCTAACGTAACCGTCAGGGGCCCCCTGACGGTTAAAGGTAACCTAACGTAAAGGGGTATGTATGTGCCACCTTAACTCACCATACTTGCTGACGGTGTCTTCACTTTCAAACTCTGACAGCTGGAGAAGGCCCCACTCCTTCACGCCCCCTCCCAATCTCTCCCTCATGTTCCCTCCCTCTAGGGCAACCTTCTGAATCCGTGAGGTCCGGCCATAGATCACAACTGCCGCCATATTGAGCACATATGCGAGGGCAACTTCACTTGGCCAGCTCTCAAACTTTGGTGCAGTTCTTCCTCCAAACGTCACACTTTCTTCATTCTCTGTATCCAGTGTCAGCGGAACAGAGAACACACTGTGCCTATACAGGGTGCTGGGGGGCACTTGACTTCCCGGGATGCCTGCTCCGCCACTCAATGCTGCAGTGCTGTGCGTATAGTGCGTGCAACGAGTCTCAACGTTCCGTCTGGGTAAAGACATGGTGACGCTCTTTCCTCCAGCAATGTGTCTACCATCTTGCTCAGCATGAGCTCGATTCAGTTGTAAGTACTGAAATCGGTCATCAAGGAGTCCCACCCTGTCGAAGGATTCCCCTAGTGGTGACTCAACCTTGTCATCAACAGCAGCGCCAGTGCACTCTACTGACAGTCTAGTCTCCAGCAGACTGATTGAGTCTGTACCACCACTCTTCTCCTTTGAACGTTCATTACACATAGCAGAGGAGTCTAAATTCTGAGAGATTTCAGCAGGTTTGAGTTCTGAGCCAATTGAAAATATTCCAACAGACTTTGAGAATCCTACCTCTATGCTGCTCACGCTGCCCAGATCCACACTTGTGTTGCTGCTGCTACCACTGGGCACGATGTCGGGTATGGACTCATTCTCAATCAGGCTCTGTGTACCAACACTGCCTCCCAGAGATCCTGAGGATTGTCCCGCGAACATGTTATAGTCAATCTGATCTTTGGTACCTTCTGATGCAGTCTCAGCGGGGGTGGCGGTCTCAGCAAGTGTTGTGTATGTAGCCGTTTGCTCAACTGTGAGACCAGACTCAAGATATGGGTCCAGGAACTCTGGTTGCATTCCAAGGATGTTCAGGGTGATCAGCCTCTTGGGACTGCTTCTCTGTGACCCCTTCCTGGACTCCATCTTGCTGTGGGGAGACGAGCCTTTCACTGATGTCAGTGGTTTGAATCTCGTGCCGGTCAGACTGCTTGCAGGAGGAGTGCGAGAGGTGGAGTGATGCTCTCCACCCAGTACGAGACCTCCTTCCAGTTTCAAAGTAGGGCCTCGTGGTTTAGGAGACTGTAGCCGTGTGTCATGGGAGGTTTGGTCCGCCTGGATGTACGGTGCACCCCCACAACCACTTGCCAGGGAATGGACAAGATTGAGGACATTAATGTTGGCTTGAGAAGCAGTGCAGAGGATATCCATTGCCAACATACCCTCCATCCTGTGGGGGGGGGGGGGGGGGGGGGGGGGGGGGGGGGGGGGGGAGAGGGAATGGGGAGGATAAGGAATTGGATGGGGAGGGAGAAGAGGAGAGGAGGTGTAGGAAACAGAGAGGAGAAGAGTTAAAAGTAGCAACATACTAAGCACCTAGTACCTACTCTACTCTCATAATTATGCTCAAGATCTAGAACAGATTCAGCCGTGTGCAGTCACCCTGTGGATCCATGTGGCTCCACATTAGTTATGTATGCTAGGCAGTTACACAAAAATATAAGCAGTAGTTATTGAGCCCATATACTAAGGAAGGGGTGGAGTCACTATGCATTCTTCTGCAAATCAGTGTGTTCTGTGGAAAAGAGCAGCTTTGACTCGGGGTTGCAGCTGTGACTACGGGTGCAACCCACTGCTAACCCCCCCTGCTCACAAAAGTAACTTATGCTATGGTGATATAGACATAGGTACACACTCCAACGTTTGGGTAAAGTAAGCAGTCCCCTGATAGGTTGGCCTTGAATTGTGGGCGATGTGGATGGGCTAGTTCTGGAAGGACTGCTGTGTTATAGAAATGTTCCAGCTTTGGCATTACATCCTGCCAGAAATTTGCGTCCAGACGACAAAGTCACAGCTACTTCTTCGGCATATTGCATTGTACCTGGTAGTGTTGGTGTGCGCAACCTGACCATCCATCACAAATGCTGTGAAGTCCTTCTTGTAGGCCTCCTCCACACTGATATCCCTGACAGAGTAAGGACACATACTCAACCAGGCCGTGCTCGTCTGCAGCTGGAGAGCCGTCGTGTGCCAGGTCGTCTGGGTTGCATGCCAACCAGTCATGCTCAGAGTCAATAACTCTGCGCGGGTGAGTACAACACTTGCTCATATCTGGCATCCTCCTCTTGCTCTCTTCCCCACCGCAGTGGCCATAACTCTCGTATGGTGTCACACGAAAGATTAATTCTGGAACTGGTGTTGTCTGTCTCCTACGGGTAATGACACCAAGGTTTGAGGCTGTGAGTCTATGATGGTGTCTCTTTGACTATACATCGTCTCCAAGCTTTGCTCTGTAGTGTTTCAGGGCGTGATTGACATACTCAATCTTACGCACATATCTACGTACCCCACATAGGGACTCCTCATAGATAGAAGTCAACATAACTATCCAATAAGATGTAATATAGCATACTCCATGGGTCTTCTCAGCCTGTCTAAATCGGGATGATGAGGTTATCATCATCCTTTTCCAGTTGCGACAGCACGTGTGCAAGTGCCTCTTGGCCAGCAGATCGATTCTCTGCAAACTGCATGTTGACAGCCACTCCTGACTTTGGCATGGTTCTCCTTGGACCATCCTCCATCTGCGATCACAGTGATGGCAGGGACCCCCTGGAATTGCTTGTCATTCTCAATAGGCAGAACAATGTTCCTCCTTGCCAGCCTCAATCATAGACTCTGCCAACTGTAGTTCTTCTGTGATATACATGTACCTCTCTGTTGAGGTGAACGTGGATTTTTTGACATCAACGGAACTCCCACTGATGCCGTCACCTGTTGGAGGAGGAGCAGCTCCTCCACCTGCTGCAAAACTGTCCCAGGACTGCACACCAAGGTTCACCGCCTTATCACTGCCTACAGAAACATGACGACGATGGGATGGAAAAAGTGGCATCACACTTACAGCATCTTGTCTGGACGATGCAAGCACTCCTGCCCTGTAGGGTTCTCCTTCAATTACGCAAGAGCTACCACACACACCTGAATGTGCAGTAAACAGCTAGAGATGAAACGCTAGTTCATCCTCCAAGTTCATTACTGATGTGTTTCAATTGAGTTGCTATCACTTTGTTGACGCTGTGTTCGTAGTAGATTGTTCTGTTTTCAGGCTGGCAGCAGTTGCATTTTTGATGGCATCTCCTCCTCTTCCGTGAAGTGTATTGGCCCCTTTCTGCTCCTTTGATGCCAAGGAAGTTGTCAGCATGTCGAATTCGTCCCATTCCACAGCTGTGGGTTTGCTAATAATAATCGAACTGTTTCTTTAGTGTACTGTAGCTACGTACTTTATGTACTGAATCTCCCCTCCCTCTTCCACCCCCCCCCCCTCTTCTTTCTCCTCTCTCTCTCTCTCTCTCTCTCCCCCACCCCCCCCCCCCCCCCCCCCCCTCCTCTCCTCTCTCTCCCTCTCCCTCCCCCCCCCCCCCTCCCCCCCCCCCCACGTCCTCAGGACATCACGCCTGAAATTGTAATTGCGCAAATGTGACAAGTGCATGCATATATACCCATTGCTTGCCCACCACCTTAACCATTCAGTTGTACATGAGGCTACACAGTATAGTTACATGTACATGCGTGGTTGCGCACACAATGGCACATTTTCATAAGTCTAAATAGAGACCACCCAAAAAATTCTCAGGGGGCTGGCAATACGATTTTTGGGGTGCACTATTATGTGCCATTGTGATATGCATGTAGCTGTACACAAATAACTACGAGGCCATGAATTTGGCATGAAACACACACTGAAACAGTCTTACCAGTTCTCAGTATGGAAGGTGGTGGAGCAGGTGAGGAAGTCCTCCATGGCCTCCTGTAGGGACTCGTAGCCCTGGCGGGTGCACTGCCACACATCCAGGGCATGCCAGAGGACGGCAGGGAGGCTGTGCCCACCATGGCTGCTCAGCACCGTCTTGGAGGAGGAGGCCCCTCTCTGGGGATTTGAAGGAGTTGGGATACTAAGTACTACATTAGAACCCACAACTGTGGGTACACCTAGCCTCGTTCCCAGGCTCCTCCCCAGCTTTTTGTCGCATACAGTATGCACCCTCGTATTCCCAGGTGATGCAACTTTGATCACACACAATACATGTTGTACTGTAGAGTAGAGTACGTATCAAGCGCCCATGGTTTGGGGACATTAGAACGTGCTGAACAGGGGGGTGGGCGCTAGATACGTAGTCAGCCTAATTAGGCATGTAGTATCTGCCCACCCATTGAGCACTGCATGTATGAACACAACAAAAGCGCTGTGGTAAGCTGTGAATATCAATGACCGGCTATGAATATTCAAGTCCGTTTTTTGGAGTGTCAAGAGGGGGTGGGCGCTTGATACGTACTGTACTCTACTCTATGGTAGTTGCATCCACAAACAGAGAAAGAAATAACATTTGTGCCAAAAATGGACCAATGAACCAAAATTGGTATTAGGAATAGAGAAAGTTGAATTAGGTATGGGTATGTATGTCAATGAGATATGAAGTTGCAACTGTGGTCAGCTTAGCAAGCTTTCAAAATGATGTCCTTAAAATGATTTTTAGTCAAAATTCAACCAATAGCGCTATAGCATGATGGTAATCATTGGAATGCTCCACTCATGCTGATCAAAATGGTGCAAATCCGAGCTTCATATCTCCTTCCTAGCCCAAGATACATAGCATACTAGTCTGCTATAACTGCATGCATTGTTCCAAGGCCTTCAGTCTTTGATCGCTTGGAGGTGTATAAGGCCTGGGAATCGGCTATACAATAGAGCGGCTGCGTTTGACGTCACCGGCCGTAAAACAACCGAAACGTCCTCCGTTATATTCCGTTTCTCTCATAAGACTGCATGGCAAGAAAGCAGTAATTTCTACAGTGATCTCAGAAACGCAAGCCGCTCGGAACTTACGAAGTACTACTGTGTCAACTATCACTGTAGCGCAGTTACCATGCCGATTAGATCGAGCAGCTACGCGACCTCGAGTACAAGTGAGCTACTAGTTTCCGTCCAGCTGCCGTTGAACTCCATGTTCTTTTGCCATGCGGAAGTACTCAGTCACGTGGTTTTGTTACGTCAATGCAGCCGCTCTATACGAGGTACGTAGAACAGGTGGAGGTCACTGTGGTGTGTAGCTATGAGTTGCAGGATCCAGGGAGATTAGCCGTACCTCACACGGATATGCCTTTGGACTTGTGGTTCAGCCTGTGGATTGCAACTGTATAGTCTCCCCTCCCCTTTGCTTGAATTCCTTTTTTTGTCTCCATTACGAGGGGCAACCACACTCCTGGTATACGTAGCCGCGATGCAACTGATTGCTACTCACTGGTCGTGCAAGCTAGGTATTGCAGCTCATTATGCAAATGTCACGTGAGGACTATGGTCGAGTCAGCAATGGCGTCCAAAGAACAGCGCTAACAACTTCGCCAGTGCGGTAAGTTTCGACATGTAAGCGTCAGTGAACAACAGCAATCACAGCTGTGTGGTCAGAATCTTTGTGGGGACTCCGTAAGACTGCACTGGCAACCAACGTCAAGGAGAGCGATCGAGCAATGGCGGCCGACGGCACGACAAAAGCGCTTGTATCTCCACCACCAAAGTGAGTTTCACTGCATCATAGTGATAGTGATGACGACAGTGTAGTCAGAATCTTTGTAGGCCATTCCGAAGTAGTCAAACGTAATTATTTACGCGGCACAATGTTCCCCCTACCAGGAGTGTAATTAGGAGAGTTGTCCACTAATTGGAGACTGACACTCAGAAGCAAGTTTGGTGGCATGGATAGGTTTAGCTGCATGGCTCAGAAAACGGGCACAGAATCAACCCAGTACAATGCTGGTCAATTCCTGGGGTTAAGTTGGAGGTGGGATCCAATACATGTAGTAGGGTGGGTACACAAGGAGGTGCGTCCTGTACCAGCTTGCATCTATCCACTGTGAGAGCAGGGTGAGTGGAGATCTACGTATGTGCTGAGGAGTAGAGCTACATAGCTTACAGCTCGGGTCCTAGGATGCAGCTTCAGTACGTTCACTACCTTGTGACACATAGCATAAGACATACTGTAGAACGTGTCTATTGTGGGACCAGTATATTTGGCCACTACAGACAGGTGGCAGGCGATTACCCCGTGCGCATACACACGCACAGCAGGGGTAGAGTGATCGGTTTGTCTGTCAGTCTGTCCATGGAGTTTCAGCAATGAAGGCCTTGTTGAAGGCTTAGTTCAGGATAGAAATGTCAGAATTCAGAAAATACTAGTGTCTACATAACTCACAGACCAGAGATCCACTTGAGAGACTGAGAAAAGCTGCATGAAAGTCTTGTTTCTAATTAATACAACGTGACCACACCCTGTTTCTAACATTACGGCTACAACTTACAGTATCTCATTCTGCATGCTGACAGATATCGCTGTATTTAAAATCGGTAGGCCCATTGTGCATGCTGTAGTAAAAATCGGTGGTAGGCCTCACGCCAAAGTAGCGCACGGGGTACATGTATGTGCTCTGCTGAGCACCTCTAGTTTTGCACAGGATGGGGACCAGCAGTAGTTAGAGGTGGCTGCCTATAGACAGGTTCCACTGTACAATTACTTTAGTACTGTAGGTATCGCCCAGCTCAACTGCTCTAGTCAACACACAGCTGTCAATCACAACCAAAGTCTTTCACATGCAAGTACCTCATCCCGGGCTGGACTGTCTGTCTCCCCATCCACCCCAACCTTCTCCTCCTCGGGCGTGGAACTGGAGAGGGCACTGGTGGTGGGGTCGTGAAGGGGCCTGCTGTACTGCTCACACACCAGCAGACCCTGTGTGGGGTGGCCATATGGCAGGGGTCTCATTCATGCTACCGGTAGGAGGTCATTTATACATGTACCTGTTACATGCATTACAGAGGAGCCCTCTAGTCTGGACACATTGGGCACATCCTGATTCGAGGGAAATGGCACATTTTCACAGGTCTAAATAGAGCCCACCAAACATTTTCTGAGGGGGCTGGCAATCTGATTTTTCGGGTGCACGTAAGCCTTAGGGTAGTTAGTTACCCTCCTGGTAGGGAAAAAATTGTGCCGCGTAATATAATATAATTCGTTCGAGTGATAGGAATGGCGTACGAAGATTTTGACTACACCTTCACGATCGCTATCATGCACTGTCCCAACCGTACAATTTTGGTGCTGAAACTCACCTTGGTGGTGGAGATATGAGCGTTTTTGTCTCGCCATGGATGCCATTGCTCGAGCGCTCTCTCCGACTTCCGGTGGCAGTACCGTTCTTAGGAAAGGAACACGAAGATTCTGACTACACGGTCGTGATCGCTGCCGTTCACTGACGCTTACATGCCAAAACTCACCGTTGTGAGCACTGTAAAAGTTTCTTGCCTTCTCCTTGGGCCGCCATTGCTGACTCAGCTCAATCGATCGACGTCGACGTCCGAGCATGGTCCTCACGTGGCATGTGCGTTAATTGGAATGCGTTGCAATACCTAGCATGCGCTACCGTCGAGTTTCAACCGGTTTGCATCGCGGCTACCAGGAGTGCGGTTGCCCCTCGTAAAGTTTGAAGGTTTAGTTTGGCAGTTGGAGGGCACCAAAATCCAATATTGCACTTTTCGTATACGTTATATGGTTGGGCTAACCCTCCAATCAAACATATAACATAATATGAGAAAGTGCAGTTTTTGATGCCCTCTAACTAAACAAGCTGTAGGCTTCAAACTTGGAGACTTTACCAACCTAACCCCCCAGTCAAACATAACATATTCATGAGAAAGTAAATGTACACACAATGTATACCGCATTTAATTTCCTCACCACTTCAAGAGCCACCTTCCAGTGCAGCAATGCCTCAGGGAAGTTCCTGTACACCCTCTCCCGGTTCTCAAAGCCTAGAGGGGAGAGTGACAGTATAAGCTATGGTGCTATTAATAGTAGCCTTAAGGTCCACTTACTATAAATAATCCACTGCCTCAATCAGTGGGCTGGTACCAAAACTAGTATCATATAACAAGATATGAACATTGAAGCCTTTTGCTACATGTATTACAAGGAGACAAACAAACAGTTGCCGTGATAGTGTAATTCATGCGCCTTCCCAGAAAATGTTCAAAACAGAAAATTTTACTCCTACCACATGACTAGCCAATAAGGGATAAAAGCAACAGGTGGGATGAGTACAGCATGGCAGTCAATGTGATATGGTTTATACCGAATCCGAGGGCACAACCTCGAGGGTGCTGAGCGGACCGTGTAATACGTACGTACGTAGGTCTTTTGTAGCCAAATCTTTATGCATATCAATTACGACCTTGGGTGGTTTGCATATCTATTCAGGAAAAATAGAGCTCTGAAGAGGAATGTACACATGCAGCTTCAGTCTTGTTCCCAGGACACGCGTGAGTAGGAACGTAGGAACGAGGCCTGGAAACGAGGCTAGTGCAGCTTGTCTTGATGTTGACGTTACAAACTGACAACATAATATACATATACCGTATAGCGCTTAAATTTCGCGGGTCTAAATTTTCACGAATTTTGCGAATTACAGGTCATTCGCGAAATTATTTCAACGAAAATTTTGACACGTGTTGTGCGCCTACAGCTACGTGGACAGTATTCCAATGTACGCGCGCGACGGCTAGCTTGATGGCTCTCAGGATGGACAGTAGTCGAAGTGTAAGCTTCCGGATCCACATGGAGAGTTCTCCCAAGAGGTACCGTAGAGTGCTTACGGTACCATCTGCATGACATGTGCGATATCTGCCAATACTGAAGCTGCCAGCTCGATCCGGCGAAACGCCCAGGCAGGTATCTGAAAACGAACTCTGAGAGCGTCGAAGTGGGGAAGAGAGTGTCGCAGAATACAACGCACCGACGATGTGGTCTGTGGTAGCTAGTTGAGTTCACAAGTGCAGTACAGTACACCACACCCATTATGTGGGCGTGGCATTTTACCGCGAATTCGCGAAATTTTTTCAACGAAATGTTCTCAAAGAGCAATTCTCGAAAATTTAGACCCGCGAAATATAAGCGCCATACAGTATGTACATGTAACTAAAATTCTATTTAGCATCCCGACCCAGCCTCTTTCCACCGATACTGGTATCAGTCCCAATACCAGCCATTGGTGGGTATCAGCTATTGGAATTCTGTGGTACGTACTGATGATTAAATTGCCCTAGCTATCACGTGAGTCTGACTGAGTGCAAGCAACCAAAGCCTTTCTGTGTGAATGCTGATGCAAGGCTTGCTGCAAAATTTGCGCAGAAATCTATCACACAGTGGTATCAGTATCGGCAGGAGCCCATCCTGGTATCGGTATCGGCTTATTCCAATATCGGAAGTATCGGTATCAGTGTCTATTCTTTCCCAGGCCTTTCAGATTTTGCTCACTTGCAGTATGAAACTTTCACTACCATTTTTTGCACACTGGAAATGATCATAACCAGAAATTGGAAAGGCCTGGGTGATTTTGTGCCTAGTGCCGCTATCATGGATGATCGTTTACCTTCCAGATCAAATTTCAGCTGTCGAACTTGTTCTCTTGTGCAAGCATCCTGGGGGGTGCAGCAAACATAATGGGTTCAGTTCCAATGAATGCCCACTAGTTAGGAAGGGGAGGAATGTGTAGCTGGGTGCGACTCACACAGCACTCCATGCCAACACTACCCTGATACCCATGCCAACACTAGCCTGATACCGATGCCAACACTAGCCTGATACCCACTCCAACACTAGCCTGATATCCATGCCACCACTAGCCTGATACCCATGCCAACACTAGCCTGATACCCATGCCAACACTATCCTGATACCCATGCCAACAATAGCCTGATACCCATGCCAACACTAGCCTGATACCCATGCCAACACTAGCCTGATACCCATGCCAACATTACCCTGATACCCATGCCAACACTAGCCTGATACCCATGCCAACACTAGCCTGATACCCATGCCAACACCAGCCTAATACCATGCCACCACTAGCCTGATACCCATGCCAACACTAGCCTGATACCCATGCCAACATTACCCTGATACCCATGCCAACACTAGCCTGATACCCATGCCAACACTAGCCTGATACCCATGCCAACACTAGCCTGATACCCATGCCAACACTAGCCTGATACCCATGCCAACACTAGCCTGATACCCATGCCAACACTAGCCTGATACCCATGCTAACACTAGCCTGATACCCATGCCAACAATACCCTGATGCCCATGCCAATACTAGCTTGATGCCCATGCCAACACTAGCCCGATACCGATGTCAACACTATAGCCTGATACCCATGCCAACACTAGCCCGATACCGATGTCAACACTATAGCCTGATACCCATGCCAACACTAGCCCGATACCGATGTCAACACTATAGCCTGATACCCATGCCAACACTAGTCAGCCTCTTCTTTCTTAGAAAGGGTATGGCATAAGCTGGGGGGGAGGGTTAGGGTCCTCAAGAAGGGCATGGTCACTGCAACTCCTAGCTTCATTCCAGGCCATTTTGGGGTGAGCAAATCCACCCTCCCAGCTTACCTGCAAGGCCCCAGTCAGGTGGTGATGGAAGACCCTCAAGCTGACCAGGTAGAGGAGCTGTGGAGGAGACAAACACATCACGGGCATCAGTCTTGTTCTCCAGGATGCTCCCACTGCAGTCATTTAATTATCACTTGCAATATGCAAACACCGAGAGGCGATCAAGTGGTCCAGGGAATGAGGCCACTCTTTTTACCACATGGACAACCACTCTGCTTTCATTGTGCTCGTGAACAGTGGGGAATGAGGCCACTCTTTTAACCACATGGACAACCTGTCCACTCCCATTGTGATTGTAAACAGCGGAATGTAGCCTCGTTCCCAGATACTTCCAAGCGATCAAAAACTGGAGGTGAACAGCGGAATGGCCAAGGAATGAGGCCACTCTCTCTGCCACGTGGACAACCAACCCCTCTGTTTCCATTGTGCTTATGTGTGCACTAGCACTGTTATGTAAATTAAATGTGGAGGAAGCAGATTCAGGTTGCTAGCAAGCATGCAATGGTCACACACACCGGGAAATGTACATATCATTTCTGTTCCATACGTTGGCATAATTGAGTACTTTACAGTGTGTGTGATGCGTACCTTCAACAGCAGCATCTCTCCAGACCTCAAGACGTTCCCTGATATGACGTCACTCTTCAGCCACTGGTAGCACAGACCAGCAATGTACAGCAGGCTATGCAAAAGGATTCAACAAAGAGCTTACTATAAGAAAGCGTATACACAAGGCCACGTGCACCTCAATTAGTCACATATTACTAGTAGTTAGCATTTAGTTGAGTGCAGGTACTGTCCATTCATGATCAGCTTTACAGCAAAATCTTGGTCATGGTTTACCGTCCACATGATATAAACCTGCAAAATTTTGTCAGTGTTTGTGGCTGACAAACCAAATGTGGATAGATAAGAACAGCAAAGATATCATCAGGCTGGCGTTGGCAGCACTGATCTTTGCATATATGCAGGAGCGCTTCGAGCCAATGGCTCAATGCGCTCCTGCAATATGGACAGGATTCAGAGTCATACATGTGGTACATAAATTCTGACTCGGCTATATAGCAATATCCCCCCCCCCCCCCCCCCCCCCCCCCCCCCCTGCCTATACCACTGGGACCCGACTAGGGACCAAGACTGGTACTCAGATTAGGGATGGGTATCCTTTTAGAGCTGGCAATGACATGAGCCAACCTTGGGATGTGTGCCAGAGAGAGGGGGGCATGGTTCAGGGAAGTCGCCAGTGTCATCAACACCTCTGAGGGCGGGACAGGGGAACAACAAGTGAAGCACACG